>VWZG01003741.1:505613-648460 GCA_013396735.1 Grallaria varia
GAGGTCACTGTCAGGAACAGACCGCTCCTTTCCTTTCCCTTTTTTAGGCAATTTGTACTGTTTAGGAAGTGCAGGGAGCTGATGAGTGAAGGCATCTCTCTTCTGAGAGAGGCAGAGATTCACTCTCTTCTCTAGTGTCTCCTCTTTGAAAGGAGACAAAATAAGTTCAGTGCTGCTTTTCCTCTCAGAGGTGCAACACCCCTGTGCCTCTCCCAATGGGTATTTTTTGAGACCAGCAAGAGACCTGTTGTTGCAAAGCACAGGAGGAGCAGAAGGTGTTTGGCCTCCATCCATCAGACAGGTGCGTTCTCTTGTGTCCACATAGACTTGCAACAGTCCTATCAGGAATCAGAGCAGTGCTGTGGAAGGGAAGGATTGCTGAGCCAGTGGTTTAGTGTGAAGATATAGGCATTTTGGCATAGGCTGACCTTGGCGGCTCCAACAAAGAATGGTATCTGAGGTTAGGAGTTGAAATTCCAGCTAATCGGTGGGAGGACAGAGATCTCAGCAAGAAAGAAGGGCTCTGAATGTATCTCTCTGTCAGGGTATCCCTGACTGATCCCAATAATAATTGGTTAAAACCACAATGTGCTGAGTTTTCTCCCTTAGCCTCACATGAGGGATGGGGAGGGAACTGCACCCACTCACTTTGGGGGGAACTTTGTGCCTTTCCTCATCAGGGACAAAATCTGCAGGATATCAGTCACTGTCATTATTTAGTTTTGGATGGTGCAGGAAAGACATTTTGATGCAACTCCTTGCACCACTCTTTCAAATTCTATGCTTGAAATGTTAAAGCACTGCTATGTGTGTGTGGCATTTTTGATGAACTGGTACATGTAAAGCTAGATGGAGAAATGTATAGCTAATATCTCAGATTTTAATTGCTGGATAGGTCAAGTTTGAAGCTGCAGGGACTGGAGTTTATGCTTGATTTGATGCACATGAGTAAGCCAATTGAATTCAAAGTTCAGCATCTGTGCAGGGCTTCAAGACTGGGGACCTGATTTGTAAAGAGGATGATGTTTTCCTGTTGCATTGCTAGGAATTAGAGAAGATTCTGTTTTTGTAGTCTTTCCTTATTCTAGTCTGAAAGAGAAACAGCTGCTTGAAAAATCTTAGGATGTGACCTGTTTCAAGAACCTCTCAAACAACTTATGTTTATAAGAGAAGTGAGAACTGAAAACCACCTTATCTTCTAGAGTAAATATTTGGAAATATTGTTAATATATTATAGTAATGGGATAATTATTAAATGTTTTGGTATTTAGTGTCACATTATGATGAAAATCACTTGATAGCAAATTAAAGCACTTTATTGCAATTGCTATGGTTCTAGAGGATACACATGGTTATGCAACATTAATTTTAAAGACGTACATGAATTTTTAAGCTTAGCAGATACAAACCGTTGGAGAATAGCCAGTATTCTTGAATGTGCTACATATACTCTAAGGAGTCTTTAACTAAATCTTTTGGACCTTGGTTGGAAGTAATTAACATTTCTTCTAAACTTTCAATAATTCATACTTTTTTTTTCTTTTTTCCCCCAGTTACAGCTGCAGATTTGTTTAAAGTAAGCTCAAATGTTCTGTAAGTGCACATGGTGGGGGGGACATATGAAAATGATAGACATGCTCCAGAAGGTTGTAAATCTCATATTTAATAATCTATATGGATAACCAAGGAATTACAGGTTAGACTGACTACTAGAAGCATAATTGCCACCAAAGCCAGTGAAAGTCTGGTGCCAGGAAAATCCTCCTTCATGTTATTGCATCGGTCCATTACAAGCAGCGATTGGTCCCATGGAGGAAGGGCATCTTTAGCTAGCTGGTGTATCTCTGAGGAACTTCATTGTTTTGGTGGGGTGTGGGGAAGTTCTTCTGGTGCTTCTCTGCATAAATTGGTTTGTGTCTGCTGCATTCACAGGTTGTCCCTTAGGACTTCAGTGACCTATTTCCCAGGCATGCCTGAGGTCAGTCTCATACGCAATGGCTTTTATTGGCTAGTTTAGACTCTAATGTCTGTAAGACATCAAGCTGTTCAATTTGTATGCTCATGGTGAGGCAGGAATGGAAAAGAGAGAGCCTGGATTATTTTAAAATGATGGTGAGCTCTAGCCCTGCACAGACCTGGTGCTGTGTGCTGATAGCCCCGGGCTTGTGGTGCATGTGAGGAACTGGCACACCACGCTCAGCTCACACATGTGCTGTGGCAGTCATTCATCTCCCAGTCACCTTTAAGGCGATGACTAGAGCCTAAGTAATAGGAATACAACATGGGGACTCAGAAACTGGGAAAAGCAGTTTAAAGATCGTGTCCATATAGGGCCCAGCCCTCAGCACATTTAGATTCATGTTTGTTCTGTGACAGGGAGCACTGAAACCCCCTGTGCCCCTCAGGGCAGCTGCTTACCCTTCCTGTGGCAACTGAGAGCCTTTAAACAGCTTCTGGACCTGCTTCTATACCCATGACACAGGAAGACTGGCCATGGGAGAGATGACTGGAGCCACTGCAAGGAAATCAAGTGGTGTGTTGGCCTCAGGTGGAGTGGCTGGGGATGACCTGAAGAGAAATCATCCATTGAATTTTTGCCAGGAACACTGCACTGGAGCGTCTAGAGCAGGGAAGTGTTGTGGGTGGTGTATGGCCAGGCCGAGGGATCCTGGAGGAAGTGATAGTAGGATGCTCAGGGTGTTGAGGATGCATCATGGATAGGTGTAGCAAGCCAAAAGCTGCACTGGGAATCTGAAGTTTGGGGAGAAAAGTCAGAAAAGAGGCAAAAGAGGGGGAAGAAAATTCTTTGGGAACCGTTGTCTAGGTTTGGTTTTGGTATTAAACGAGAGTTTCCTGTTTCCTCAGAGATGTACCCTGAGGGAAGGCCCTAAAATAGACTTGGACATATTCCAGGCTCTCTATGGTGTGGCGAGTACGTACCATTATTATTCCCCTTCAGGAATCTTACTGTTAAAACAAAGCCAAAAGTCTTATTAGATTTCTGTATTCTCTGTCAGTCAAAGTTTGTTTTTCAGGAACAAACTCTTGGGTTTATAATCAAACAGCAATGTTAATCTACCCTGCTAGATGTGTGTAATTGATTGTACTAAGTAATTCTTTGTGGTCTGTTTTAAGAAAAACATGTGGCCCAGTCTCCAGTTGGGTAGAACTGCTTTCTCTTATACTAGCTGAACATCTCCTGTATCTTCCCATCTTTGTTGGTTTTTTTAAGCAAAACCCCAATTTGTGATCTCATGTCCAAATTTTGATTATGGATGTTTTGTCTAGAAGGTTATCAGAGATCAAGTTTCAGTAGATAAGTGTTGCAAACACTGTGAGTTCTGTAGTTTTGTTAGTTCATTGGGGAAATACAGCCGAAAGATGGTGACAAATGCATCTGCAGATACCTTGCTGTTGTTCCTGAATGTCTAGTGCTCCCTTAACATGGGATGAGCAAAAGAACAGAATCATTGTCCATTTCTGTTCTGGCATGTAGCTTAGTTGTGCAGTCATGTACTTAAACTATGTTCAGTTTTGTTTTCTTTAAAGAGGCTTCAATAATGCAAGGCACCTTAAGAAAATATATAATTGTGTGCAATTTGCTGCTTAAGAGTACACGGCACTTCCCATTTGAAGTACTGCTGCCTCCTGAAAGCAGGAGCGGAGAACATGTATTCTTTGAATTTGAAAGTGTTTTCCTCCTATGTGCAGGGTGACAGAATGCATAAAGCTGGTCTTGGGAATGTGCGCATGCAAAGTGAGAGCATGATGAAGCCTATTTTGAAGTCAGTTTATTACAGCTATTCTGTATATGGCTATTACCTCCTGCTGTAGAATAGTCTCTTCAGCTTCCTCAGTAGCTGTTTCTCTGTGACAGATTCTCCCCTTGTTCTCCTTTGGCTCTGCCAGTGTGAAGCTGGGCTCTTCCTCTTACTCAGTTTGTTCCAAAAAAGTCTTTTATATGATGATCTCATGGGATAATCAAGGAGGGGTTGTCAAAAAGTGCTGAATTAATCTGGTTTTAGCTTTAAATTCCTCCAGTGTCCAATCTTTCTTTTAGAGATGCTACAAGGTCAAAACCCTGAGCCATGTGATGCAGATCATAGAGACTGTTTCACCTCATCCTATGTGCAGGCTGCCGTGCTGTTTCTGAATGTTTCTTGCTCCTGAACTTCCCAACTGGCTGTGAAAATAAGTACATTCAGTGTGCTGAAAGCTGGAAAGACCTCCTGGATCTTCTAGACAGGCCGTATACCCTTCTCCTGAATGTCTAAACTGTGCTTCTATCCCCGTTACTTTTTCCATGGATGCCAGGTTATTGCTATGATTGGACAAGACCTGCAATTTAACCCAGGAAGTCAGGCCACTAGAGGAAGAGCAGTCGGTCTCTTAAGGGGTGCATTTTGCTGTGGGCTTGTGCTGAGTTCAAGGCAGTGATTTTAATCTTCAGGAAATCAAATGGCCCAGGCATCCTAATTGTAAGATTTTTCTCTCTCTTCTTTATGCTCCAATCACAGAGAACCCCATCTGTTTCCAGCTCTGGGTCTCCTGAACATACCATGTCCAGAAGATTCCTGTGCAGGGATACACAACCTGTGACAGCTGTTTTAATGAGACAACATTCTTCAGTACTCTGGTATAGTGCCACTTTAAACATGCCTGTAATGCAGACACTCAGTGGGAGAAGATGCTGCATTCAAAGAAGCTTATTTGTCAAAATACATTTTGACTTTCAAAGGTCATTTTTTTCCTTTCTGTAAAATGGGAAAGATGATGTTTTTTTGACCTTTCATCACCCTCTATGACAGATCTAATCTTAGAAAAAGCTTGAGGACAATAGTGTTTGTTTTTTTAACAGATCCCTGAACTAGACTCCTGGGTTGAGGGCAGGGCTTTGAAATGGCTGCTTTCCCTGGGGGTTGATATGCCCAATTTTCAAGCTTCTTTGCCCAAGGATGCCAATTGCAAATCAAACAGCATCTCCTGCCTGGCTTCAGACGCACATGTTCCTCCAAATGGAGGCAACTGGTCTTATGCTATTGGATGGCTGCAGCTAATTTGTGTGACTTTCTGATGATGAGAAGAAACTGCAGTGACTCTGGTCATTGAGATATTTTTGGGATTTGGGGTTTTTTTATACTGCTTCCTCCTCAAGTCTAAATTTTCTTAGCTAATTCACCACATCAAGGTACAAAGCTTCTGCCTTGCAATTTTTCAGTTTTGAAGACCACTAAAAACATTCCGGTCAACAAATGTTAAACTTCCAGTAAAAACTCGATACCCTCCTGAAGAGGCAACCCTTATGGTGAAAAACCACAAACCCCATTGGCCTGGCCAGCTGCTTTCATCTCTCTAGTTCTGCTGAGTAAATGGTTCCTATGGTTCACCCCCTCCCCCTGCTTTATTTACTAACACAGAAGTACCGTCCAAGACAGAGAGGTTAAAGAACAGAAAGAAATCAGTTGATTTTTTTTTTTTCTTTTATTGTCCTCTTCTTTTGAGGACATGACCCTTCCACATAAATGTTTTTTGCTCTCCCAAATTCTAGTCTCATTGTGGAATGTATGGAGACAGCAAATAAATGATACTTAAAAATAACATAATTACATTTTCAGTAAATATGAAATTATCTTATTAGTGTTGTAATAAAAAGACTATCCACCCACTCCCAGGAGAACAGGCAAACCAACAGTGGATCAAATACTGACAAAACCAGTAGTATACAGTGTGAGGAATTAATGCTTTTGGTATCTGCTGAGACAGTAAAACCTAGTGTTGGCTACATAGTATCTATACTAGAAATCTGTGCTTGGTTCCTTTTGGGTTTTGGCATTGCATATTCTTGCAGCGATGCAAGTTTTCTGCATCAAAGGTGAACAAACGGACTTGTCTACCAAAGGAGAGCGTAGGGGTGGGCCACTCCAGATTGGATCCTGATCTACATTAACTGCTTTTGAGGAGAAGGAAATGAGCTTGGGGAAAAGGTGGTTCTGGGCAAGTCTGGGAGGGAGGAATGGTCAAGTGCTTGGAGAAGTTGCTCCTTACACCTTCTCTGGGAGTACAGACACTTGAAACTGCTCAGCTGGGGTGGGACTGAGAGCACTGGAAAACATGTGGTGTCATTCAAGTCTCATGTGAATGGTGAAGGCAGGTGGGCAGTGGGACAAGGAGCAGAGCAGCCACCATGGGTGTCTGTACCTTGAAGGGAATCTGACTGGCCCTTTCGTAGCAATGTTTATCACCAGAAGAGCTCCTTTCTTTGGTCTTCTGTGGAGTTATGCTGTCCCTTGGTTGTACCTGAGACAAGAAGGGACAGGCTTTTATTATGGGTGATTGTATGTTGTGTGGACCTCCAGCTGAAGGTCTGTCTCTAACTGTAAGGCTTTTATACAATAAAATCTGCTCATTAGACGAACACTGGGGACAGGGTCACACTTGGGCTGTCCATTGTGATTGTGCCATGCCTATTTGCTTACAGCAACAAAACTAAACCTACAAAGAGGGACAGTTTTCATGGATATGTGAACAAGTAGGAAAATGCTAGTCGTCTTGAATTGAGAGAAGGAATACTAGCTAGTTAAAAAAAGCCCATTATGGAGAACAAAAAGATTCATGTACACTGAAGTCAAAGCAGCAAGAATGCAGTTTTAATGTTATTGCCAGTATGATAGGAAATTAATTTATTTTGTTGTTATATTAGGTGCCAAAGAATCCAAGGTCTCAGCCAGAGAACAGCCTGTTTGGTTTATATTTTTTCTCTTAAAAAATTTGAAAAGAAAATGTTGTTCTGTTGGCATTAGAACAGCAAAGGAAAAGAGTAATAAGTGATTTAAGATGCTCTATAGGCTGGTCCTCAGCATTTCTCATTTATGAGGACCAACATGTTTACACTTAAATTTCTAAATAATTATATTCATATTAGAGTTACATTCCATATCTTTCAGAAGAAATAGTAAGCCATCAAAGGGAATGCATGTGCATATACACAGACATTCAAAGCACTAAAACTTACCATGCTATGGGTTTACACTATCAAGAGTGCTGAAAAGCAAGGATGTAATTGTTAACACTGTAAAGGCAGAGAGATTCAAGGTCCAGCAGGTAGGACTGGCAGTCCCTGAGAAGATGCGGTGCTTGGTTAATGTGGAACAAAAATTTCTGTTAAATGAAAAATGAAGTTGTAAGAGCTTTTGGCCCTTTGAATGTGGTGCTATGCAGAGGTGGAGAAGATGGCAGACTATGAGTAAACCAGCAACTCCTTTGCATGAGGCAAGAACTTTCCTCAGCCTCTCCTCGATGTTCTCTCTCTCCTCACTCTTTCTTCGGTTCTAGTTTGAGATAAGAAACAGTATTTTCTCTTTCCTGAGCCCAGTGAAAGCGGCGCAGTACATTGGCAGTGCTGGGATGTGGTAATGGTGGAGGCAGAAGTTTCCTCTGGGCTGAGGTGCTGAAGTCACTGTGTGAGCAAAACCAGATGACACTGAGAGGAGTGAGCCTCTTCAGAGAAGAGTCCTAGCGGACTTGCATGCATCTTAAATGTGTGCCTGGTAATGAATGTGCTGCAGAGGAGACTTGAACATCTGGTCACTTCCTTCTAGTATTTCTTAATTTATAAGGATATGAAAATTTGAACATGATATTCAAGATAAAGTTACCAACCTGATAAGACTGTCGTTCCCCATGAGTGAGCATTGTTCTTGTGAATATGGAATGGAACTATTACTGTATCAGCTGTGCCTGTAGCTCATTAGCAATGTACATTTCTGAGCTGAAAGTCTACTTCATTTATGACTTTAAACTTGGTGTATGAGTGTCCCAAACTCTCTGCTGCTGCCTCTTTTATAAAACTATAGAAGTGCTATATATCCAGGGAAGACTGCTGTCCAGAAGTATCCTGTATGTGCAGTTTGATGAGCAGCTGACTTATTATAAGAGTCAAAACCTTTGGCAGATGAACTGTTGCATGCCTGGTGTGTGAACGTGCTTTCTGGAATACTGTTTCTCTGGGAGAGCAGAGTTGGAAAAGCAACAGGCTATCTCTGGGGTGGTCAGTACCAACTTGCAGCTGAGCTGGGCAAATCTCTCCAGGTCCTGACAGAACCTGAAAACAGATTTTGCCGATGCAATAATAAGTGCCTGGTTTTAAAGATTGGGGTTTTTTTTGTTTTTGTTTGGTTTTTTTTTTCCCATGGGGAGAGAATGACTCTCTAAATGAACATTAACAGCACTAACTCCTGGTGGTCCCGACCAAGGAAACGACATCCATCCAGTGCCTACTTTTATTTCGGTCTTTAAAAGCAGACCAAATGTTCGGTACTCCCGGTTTTGTTTAAAACTCTGCCTCCCTGCCCATCTGTCAGCTTAAATGCAGGCTATAGTTTCTATAAGGTGAAGTTCTTGTGTGATGCCAGCATCCTAACTGTGGCCAAAGGCATCTGTCTGTGGGATGCTGGCAGATGCCCTAGGGAGGGAGGTGGTGTGTTTTCAGACAGCTGAGGGGACTTGAGGGACTTGCCCTGTTGTAAACTAGAGGTCCCAAGGCAGTACTGAATGACTCATTGATCAGTCTCTGTCCCCTCTGTGCCAGTGGCCAGCTAGGAGGAGTTGCAGCAATGGCTTGAGACAAGGTCTTTGGTTTCCTGTTCTTCTTCATTCTGCCTCTTCCAGAAGACATCATTCCAAGGTGTCTTGTTATCTATATGAGCTGTGAGGCTGCAGTGAGACAGATGCTTGCTGTTGAAGGAAGCCCTTTAAGGCAAAGGGTGCATGGCACGTGGGTTTGGCTCAAAATAATCCCTTTTGCGAGCTCTGGGCCAGCTTCCCATTGTGGTTCCGGCCAGGTCTCCGGCATGGCCAGTCGCCCCTCCTTGGCACCTGGCAGCAGGGCCAAAGGGGGCACACCATGCTGGTATCCCTGGTACAACAAGGTGAACTCCCGAGTGCTTTGAAGGGAGGAGAACTTAAATGTGCATTAACCACGTGATTCTGTGGAGGCCTGAAGAGACAGCAAGTCTGAACTGACTCCTTAAGCTGCTGCTATCAGATTGTATTCTTTTTCTATGAAACATGGAGAAATAGAGCTAAGGTTTATGGTGACAGTCTGGAGTCAGGATGAGTGCCATTGTCCTGGAAGAAGCTTTTGCCTCATATTTCTGCAATTATTTTTCCCTAAGAACACAGTTCTTGGCATTGTTTTGGGGTTATTTTTTATTCCCCTTCCTTTTTTTTTCCTGGAGACTGAAGTTTTGTTCATTAATGCTTACTGAGATTGAGTGTTCTTGGAGAAAAGTCTTTTGGAAAGCGTCACATTATATAATCATACTTTTTTTTTTTATTTTCCCCTTCTTCTTTAAGTTGTCACTTAGTGCCATTCCTGCTTGAGTGCTGTGTGGCCAGAAAGAAATGCCAGCCAGGGGAAGAGCCCTTTGGATGAGTAAATTTCATCTGAAGAGCAGCTACCATTTTCAGGGCAGAAAAGTATGTTCTTTCTCCATCCTTGCCCCTTAAAAAAATTACAACAAACTAGAAAAGAGAATTTTGTTAATCAGAATAGTCAATTGGGGAATCATTAGGTCTGATTTTAAACACTATTTGTAATTTGCTTTAGGGTCTGTAGCCTAATTCTTTCCTTTGAGTTAATTAAAATATGTTTGAATGTGACAGACATTTCCAAATCTTCCCGCAATCCAGGAGGAAGGGTAGTTTTTTTGTCATCTTCCATCAAGTACAGAGGCTCTAAGCACAGAAGAATTTCACTACAATGCTGCAAGGTTGTTTACCTTAGCTCCTTCACAAAAGATAATCCAACAAATTACATTAATTATAAACCAATATGTTCTGTTCAATTCCCACATGAGCCAAACCTGGGTATGAGCATCTGCTCTTATTTTCTGAGCTGGGTTTTGAGGACAAGACTCACAACAATGCTCAATCCATAATTAACAGAAAAATTAAAGATGCAACATCCCTTGCATCCTGCTTTTTGAAGCAGCATGTTTAAAAATATACATGCACTGTCCTGGCAGTTTTTATTCAACATAAAAAAAACAATACTCTATTGTTACCCTGGTGTGTTTTTGTTTGTTTAAAATATTTACATTTATGTTAGGCTTAAAATAAACATGTAAATACTTTCCATAAGAAAAAAAAAAAAGATTCATAATTCCCTCTTGTGCTACATTTTTTCTTTTCAATTGTTTCTCTCCCTCCCCCCAAAGATGACCTCTTTTCATAAAATGTGGTTTATTCTGCATTAAGCATATTGTTTTCTTTATGAAAAAAGAACTGGTTGGGCTTCTTCTTATTTTATTTTTTTAAGTGGCATATTTTTTCAGTTTCATTTCATAACAGGAAACAAAAGAGAACGTGATTGTTTGACCTGGTTACCAAAGAAATATTTGGCTAATAAAATTCCCATTAACATGATGCCAAGTTCTGCTAGTTGTTTATGGTAAGCATGCCTATACAATTATACGCCATTTGCATGTCGAAGGATTGGAGAAAGAGTGCTTTTGTGGTTTAGGCACTAGACTGGCACTTAAGATAAGAGATCAGTTCCCAGCTGCGCAGCAGACTGACTTTGAACACACAGCAACTTTCCGTGGCTTTTGCAGAAGGGATTAATAACACATCTTTTTTTTTCCCCATCTTCCATGTTGTTTCTGCCCTGGCGTGCAGCATTTGGCCTGTTGTGGCCCCCCACCTTGTCCAAGAACTCCATGGCCTTTACCTCAGGCTCCTGCAGGAGCAGGACTAAATTCATAACTCCATGGAATTTATCTACTGGTGCTTAACAGACCTCATGCAACACAAATGAAATAAAAGATAATGTGGTTGCTACTATCCCTTCTGATTTCAGGGAGGAGAAACTGAATTTCTGCTAGTGAAGGTCTTTGATTTGTGCCTACCTTCCCTTGGGTTTGCCCATGGCCATGTCTGATAGTGCTGACAGCCCCATGGCCACCAGCTGCTGTGGAGCAGCCTCTTAGCCTGGTCTGGCCCGTCCTGCTCAGAGTGTCCTCCTTGCTGGGGACAAGCAGGGGAGTGTGGTCATTGGCCTGTTGTAGTCGCACTTCGTGTACCTCCATGCTGTGCAGCAGCCTCTGTAGGTTTGCTGGGCTTCCTGCATTTCATGCAAGCCTTGTTTTAAAGATTAAATAATTGACAAGAACACAACATAATTTCATTAACTACAGGGGGAAAAATTAACACGGAAAAGTTGAACAAGTTGGGAAGCATTTCTTCTACAAAGAGAAAGAGAGAGGGACCATTTCTTTGAAAGCCAAGACATGTAGTCCCTGGAAGTTCAGTGATGTTGCCTCTGTTGTCTGAGCTTATTTATTCCCCGAGGACCTGCAGCATGGATTCAGCTGTGAACGCGCTGCAGAGAGCAGGATGTGGTGAACCAGAGGCTCTGTGGGCTCCCTGCTTGGCAGCACAGTCAGAGCTGGTGGGGCAGTTCAAGGAAGGACTGTGGGAGTTTTTCTGGAGTGACTGGTTTTGGTGCGGAGGATTTTTCTTGTTTAGCCTTGCTTGTTGGAAGGGCCCTGAGCCTGGGTGTAATGGTCAGGAATGCCAGCTCCTGCTAAACATTCAGATCCTCCAAGCTTGTTTTTCTGGTGTTTGTTTGGAAAAACAGGAAAGCTTCCAACCCTTCCAGCTCAGTGTTAACAGACAGGAATAAATTCTCCAGGTGTTAAATGTTGTGGTGTTTAGGCTCAAAGCTTACTGGTGAGTTCTGGTATTGGGCATACAGGTACCGTGAGTAACAGGTACGTGGGAATGGAAGATGCTGCTGCCTGCAGAAGGACCAAGCCTGATGAGAGATGCACCAAAGGAGTTGTCCACCTCTCTTCTGCATGGCTGAGGAAGGGGTGCTGGTGTGGGGCAGAGCCCCCTGCGCCCAAGGAGCCACTCCTGTGTGGCCCATGACATCCACAGAGGTGTAAACTGTAACTGGTAACTCCAGTGTCCTCACTAAGAGAAACTTCCAGAGAAAGGCACATCTCAACCTTCCTCCAAATTCAAAAAATAATCAACAGGCAGCTCTCAGTGTCTCTCACATCTTTGATCGTTTCTCCTCCCACTTCAACTGTTCTCCTTGAATTCTGGGACACACGTGCCAAAACCTCTTCCTTTGCTGAGAGCATGAAGTTTTCAGCTTCAGAGTTTGCAGTTTGGGCTGGAGGAAAAGACTTCTGCCTTCAGTATGGCTCTTGGGGAGAAAGATGTGTGTTCACTGCACAACTAAGGCATGTGCTGTGCAGCAGCCCTTGCTTGGTAGGACTCTGAAAATTACTTCAAAATGGCACAGTGTGAACACTGCATGCCCGATGTGTGATATTAAAACATTTAGAACTGGATCAAATCAAACCCAGTTTTCACCACAAATGCGCAGAGGCTGTTCTTCTTGTTTGAAGACTCTTTTCTTGCCAAATTCCATCTTTCCACACTGAGCTGCTTAAAAAAAGCCTTGTGGATGTATGTATTCATATAGCTGAATGTTTTTTTTGATCACATTTTACACAAAAATATTGCCTTTTGGCAGGGAGTCATCTAGTAGGTGTTGGATTCAGAATGTATCGTAAAGTTACGAGTGACTGCAAATGACATTTACACTCTGTAAATCTGGTAGAGAAGTGTTCGGGTCGAAAAATAAGGCTTACAGAGCTGGGAAATGACAGAAATAATAACTGAATTGAGACTGAGATAGCAGTGTGGGAATGGGGAAGCATGGACATAGCTGGGGAGCAGCGTGTCAGTGTAAGAGGTGTTCCTGTGGGACCTACAGATACCTGCAGAAGTTCCTGGGAAGCCTGCAGCTTGGAAAAATAAGTCTGACTGCATTTCCCATTAATGCGTGTTTCCCAAGACGGAATGCACTAATGTCCCCCAGATAAAAGCTGCAAGAATCACCCAAATTTAAGGAAGAGCATATGGCTGCACCCGCTCTGAGCCCATGCCAAGAATCCCCAGCCCATTTTTGGAAGAGGTTTTCTTTTTGTTAAGTAACCTCCAAAGAAAGAGGTCCCCTAATCTCCCAGAGAGGTTCAAGTACCGAGTTACCTTTCTATTTTTTTCTTCCTAATCATAATCAAAGTGACATTTGCTGTGAATCAAAGCAATTTCTTTCTGTGCTAGTTCTAATATTGTTGGAGAGCAATTGCTCAATGTCTTTTTCATAACCTCCTTTGGAAGAGCCTTATCGTATTATCTGTTGTTTCTAAACAAAAGTTTACAATGAAAGCTGTCGCTTGGAGCAAAGACACACAAAGCAAAGCCACATCTTTATGTTATTTCATTGGTTCTGCATTGCAGAACCTTTAGGAACCACAACTTAAAAGGAAAACCTTATAAAGCATTTTTATATTATTGGATTTTGAAGTTATTTTCAGTTTTGGGGATATAGGGTTTCTACATATTATAGTTGGCTTAAGCCTTCTTGTTTGCTTGAGGTTTTCTCCTCTTAGGATAATTTTTTTTTTTAATGGAATTTCTCTCTTTTAATTCTTTTTATTTTAAAGCAATGTGTTCATTGTGCTTGGATCCTTATTTTGGAGTCACTTCACTTACTGAAGGATTAAATGGCATTTCTACATGTGTAAGGAGTTTAATAAAATTGAGTGGCATTTATTGAATGATCTTGTTTTTATTTATTCACGAAGTGCACCCGGATATTACTCACTAAGGCTCAAGTCTGATTTTTATCTGAGGTCCTGGCCTGTGCAAGAGACAAAAACAAGGGCAAATGAAATAAGAACATCAGTACCCCTCTTTAAACTAAGCTTGTGTAAAGTAAGTTAAGCCTGAGAGTGAAGTAGAAGAGAACTAGAAGAAAATGAGAAAACCCAAGTCTTCTCACAGATTTGTGAGAAGGAAGTAGGTGATAGTGTGACGGAGGGTAGAATTTTCCCCATCTGCCAAGTGCCTGTGAGCAACAGAGATGTCACCTGCCATCCACTCCCCAGCAAGGCTTTAGGCCAGCCTCTGACCTGGTTTTCACCCTGACTGCAGTCTGTCTGCACAGATACGTGTTGGGGAAGAATTTGACCGGGTAGTTTTCTAAATATAGGTGAATAAAGGAGCACTGTTTGTGGTTTCTGGAAGTTCTGAAATTATGTTTGCATCGTGTGATGGTAACTTCCTTGCAGTGCTTGCTGGAGGTGCCAGGCGGAAAGCCCTGGGCGATGTGTCCCTCGCAGCAGCCGTGCATTGCCAGGCTGTCACGATAAACACTCCTCCCCTCCAGCCCGTTGGGTTGGTCCTCAGGGACTCTGCTGAGAGTCACAAACTGTGACCAAACTTACTAATCTAAACGAAATAGATGTACAACACTGCAGTTTGGCAACACAAAACTGGCTGACCATGGAACAGAGCGGCTTGTCCTGATAGTTCTCTAAAAGGATACAGGTCCCTCTGTTGTGTTGGCCGCGCTGCCTCGTAATCTGCAGCTCATGGAAATCACCACGGGGATATTAAACCCAATATACGTCAGAGCAGCAGAGAGTTTGTTCTGGGTTATGTCTCTTGGCTCAGGAAGGTTTCAGATGTGATACAACACACACTCCCTCCAGGTACCCACACTGAACGGAGAAGATGGAGAAGGGCTTGACTTGTGTGAAGGCATTTGTAAGATGTAACTCTGGCATTGAAATTAACTGCTGCAAGCTGAGATACCAACACAGTGAAAAGCTTCCTTTTTGCTACCAGCCTTTCCTGGACAGGCCAGGCAGCATTGATTTGATGACCACCCAGGGAGACTGGCTCCTGTGGTACCAACGACTTCAGGAAAGCATCATGAATTTCCCCTCAAGTGCAAAACTGCTCACCTAAATCCTTGTAGATGAGAGCCTTCTGATCCTCCACAGGGCTGTGGTGCCATTGTTGATGTGGATTTCTAGAAAACAGTGACTGCTTCAGTCATACTTGAGATTTTTATCACTGTAAAATATAACGTGTCCCTTTTATTTCATTTAGAAAAATTAATCTGTTCTAAGACAGCTGGCTGCTTTGAGGGTGTGCAAGTATGTATATGACAGCACATGCTTTTACTTTTTAATGAACCATTTCCCCTGGCTTCATCTTGCTTCCACAGTCTATTTTTGTTGTTATAATGACACTGGTCAGTGAAGCTCAGTGGAAATCAGTCATCAAGATGCATGGTGCTGAAACAGTATTTCTGCTGTGATGGGGATTGCATTAATGCCTTTGGAGATTTCTTGCTGTTGTCACTGCTGCATCCACACCATAATGCAGAACTACCTAAATTGAACCAAGAGGCAAAATTTGGAGCAATGTAACTAAGTTACCTACGAAAAATTTCTTGGGACATTAATTTTAACTCATGCTAGAACAGTCAAAGTGACCCCGAGTATGTTCTGTTGGGATGCCTGGCATCTGTTACCTTACTCTAATGCACAGGATTTTCTTCCTCCATTTCCTCACTAGCAAAAGTGACTTGGAATCTTTGAAACTTTTAACATTTTGGAAATATAGAACATCAAAATAACAAGGTTTTAGAAATTAAATTATTTTAAATGGTTATGTATGATAAGTGTTTAGAGGAAGGGTCCACCCAAACTGATCATCTAGGACTGTTTTTGAATAGCTATTTCATAACTTTGCTTTTGCTTTCTTTCTCTGGCAAGTGCCCCTTTTCCACACCATTTTGCACTGCATTTCTCCAAATGTTCTGGTCTATATAAACGTGGTTTATGAATTGTAGCTCTGCAGTACTCACATCACATCAAACAAATTTGGCTTCTTAAACCGTACAGAAACACCCATAGTTATCTTCCAGCAATCTCCTCTGGTTCCTTTATCTCTGTGATGTTTCTCCTCTTACTTCTGAAGCCTTTATTTACTTCATGTCTTATCCCTCCTCGGTTCCTCTGAATCTTTTAGGAAAGGCCTGAATATAAGCTCAGCCTATGGGGAAAAAATGAAGAATAAGCCCAAAGTGACATGCTGTAACCTTTTTGCTCAGCAGCCTGGGTGGCTTGGAGAGCCAGCTGTCTTTGGTTCCTACCTCTGCCAGGTAGAGTTTTTGTGCGTGTTCAGCATGTGTACTTCAGTATGCATAGTCCTAAACGTAATAACTCTGATTGTTCTTAACTTTTCCCTTCAGAGTATCTACCTTAACTAGCTAGGATCTTGCAGAGATGCGAGCAAAGCTCAGTTTTCCAGTTTTTTAGAGTAACCATCTCTACTGCTTGTTCAAATTGTGGTTTGATTTTTTTTTTTTTAAATTTTTTTATTAGCTACACAGTTGATATATTCACATACAACAAACCATGTACCTGGCCTGAATGCCTATCAGAATGGACACCATGAATCCAATTAGTCTTTAATAATGCTCATGAAATTAAACTGATATTTGAAAATTATATTTTTTTAGCAGAGAAAAATAGTTCTTTCCTTCCCTCCTTTTTAAGAAGTAACAGCAAGAACCTGTGATATTTGAGACTGCAAGTGAAAAGTCCTGCTCATTTTCTTACTCAATTTTTAAAAAGTTGATTATTTTTTTACCTGAAGCCAAATTTGTCAGCTTCAGATGCCTTGTTAACATAAAATTAAGACAACAACAACTTGTAAATTGTAAAATTTATGAAAATAAAAATGGATTAATATTTTATAGTGAATCCATAAAAACAGACTTAATTGTTCATATATTATTTATGAACTTTGGGCAACAATTTATCTTGTTTTTACCTTTTAGAACATCCCCTGAGAGCTGCAGTGCAGGAGAACCTCTTGGAATAGGAAGGGCTAGCGTTCCTTCTTCCCGCGGGCTCATTTTCTCCTTAGTCGACCACGGGCAGGGAACGAGCCCTCTGACACTTTCAGGATCCCCACTTCCCATTGCAGACCTGCTCTTGCTGTCCTTGGCATGGGCTCAGACATCAGGCCAGAGCTCGGGTTGGTGTCAGAGGGTGCAGCTGCCTCTTCTGCCTTCATGCACAGCCCTTCTGTGTCCCTTTGGCTCTCCCTGCTGAGGTAGAGATGGAGTTTGACGGGAGACCTTTGTGTTGCAGATGAGGTAAATTGCAAAATCTTCTAGAAAACTTTTAATCTGTGATTAGTTGGGTTTCTGTCTTGGTGTGTCTGCATGGAGGCACTCTGTGTGGTATATGTAATGTGTATGAACGGGTTGCACTATGAGTATGTAGGTACCTTCTCTTCTTAAGGATGCATAAAACCCATTTTCCCCTTCAACTGCCCTGGTAATGATTTTTTTTTCTCCCTCTCTTCCCCCCCCACCCCTTCCATAGTCTATTTGTGCAGAAGAGATTTGGGTAGAAATGGCAGATGAAACCTCTCCTTTTCTTTGGGAAATCAGGCAGCAGAACTTGGCAATGGCTGTCAATATAATAGAAAATGTTTCCATGCTCCACCAGCAGACAAGTGCTTTCAGGGGCTTCTCATTAGTGAGTGTTGTTACAGGCAATGATGTGAGGTGTAAAAGTCACTTTGCCAGAGATTGACTTTTGATAAATATATTTTAATTTCTTTATTGAGTTTTATAGTATAACAACCATTGTTGAATAGGTGCAACTGAAAACATGTTAAATAGCCTTCAACTCTTCACATTTGTATTGAACATCATCTTCAGGAGTGACATTTCATGTTACCATGGAAACAAATTTGACATTTCAGAAATACATTTATTCCTGGGTCACTAAGATAGGAATTCTGAAAGAAAAAAAGGTCATAAGATTTGCCTGTCTCAGAGATACTATGCAGTTTGCTGTATTCCTTTGGCGGAAAGAAATATGTGGTATCGTTGTAAAATAATATGCTCCAGCTTGATCCAGTTTGAAAATATTTTGACAAGATGGTGGCAATGTTACAGGTCAATAAAGCGTGTCTCAGACTCTGAGATTTTGCAAAGCGATTAAAACTGCTTCTTGGATCAAGACCTTTTCTGGATCAATTCTTCTTCTAAGGACTTTCAGTTGTGGCTTTCATAATCCCAGTAGCTGTTCTCTACTTTACAATTTCTCCTTATAAAAAATATTTGAAAGAATGATGTCAAGATTTTATTTCTTACTCAGGAAAAAACTCTGCTGTCTTTAATAGAACTTATGCCAAAGTTTTATCCCAGATAATGTATTTAATAGGAACTAGGAAACCGAGGAATCAGTGCTAAGTTTCAGTATTGAAGAATGTATGCCTTTATTTAAAAAAATAATTATGTAATTTAGATAGTATTTTATTGAGATGGGCCAAATGTTTTTTAATGCCTTTGCGTAGTTTTGTAGTGATATGTTGTGAAATGAGAGTGATAAAGTGAAAATGCCAATCATATGAAGTGAAATACTGCTTTTCCATGGGATTTTCCTTTTACGTGGAGTTGTTGAAAGTTAATAATGATTGCAGGGTGAGTTATGACCTGCAGTGAAATCTTTGTCATTTGTACTAGCAAGTAATATCTTTGAGCAAGGAAAAAAAGCAAGGTTTGAGGGAATGTGACTTTGGAAAAGTCCAGCTCACTTAACGATCCTGCACAACTGCAACAATTGTCTGTGTGCAGAGGTGTGCACACAGCTGGCCCCTGGGGCTGACTTGGAGCTGGCTGGATGAGAGTCGGCTCCTTTCTGTGAGCCCTGGGTGCGCCTGCACCCCGTGACTCCCTTGGGAGGGCTGCTCAGCTTCCAGTCCAGAGCTGGCTTGTATCTGGCCAGATCACGGGGTGCCTCTCTACCCAAGTGTCTCTAGACACAGGTCCACAAAGGATCAACATGCATGTATTTCATTAGATAAAGACATGCTTTTGGGGTGGGCTTGCTCTGCTCTTCTTAGGTCTGTGCTTTTGCTGCTTGTCCCACAAGTATGTCTTCCAAGCATAGTGAAAGAGAGAATCGTTTGACTCAAAGCCATCTCAGAAGCAGCATTCATTACCATGCTGAGCTGAATTGTCATTGTGGTGTGTGGGGACTGGGGAGGAGTACCTCCCATTAATATCAATGGACTAGTCCTGTGATGAAACCCTCGAGGACCACACAGAAGACTGACCTACTTAGGTATTAACACTGCTGTTGCTAGACTTGTACCTGCCTTCAAATGCAGCAAGACTTCTTAAATTAAAACCACTTTATTTTCTCGTAGAAAAGGAAAACATGTCCGCATAAAATTCTGCCTCTGATCCCCAGGGAGGAGGGTATGGGTAAACAAGAGAATTTTTTTAATGGCTTTTCTTTTTTCTCCCTGTTTTCATGGTGAATACAGCCTGGGCTAAGTTCTGCTCCTCTTTGCATGTGGACTTGCATGAAATCAAACTGGACCAGCAGTTTCTCTATTCAAAGGAAATGTAATTGGAAAATGTGCAATATTAAAAAAAAAAAAAAAGAAAAATCACAGGAGGTGCAGGGTGTTTGTGTATGTGTTACAGCTACACTGTAGTCACTGTAGGACTCATGTCCGTCCTATATTCTGTATTCACCATGCAGGGCAATAAATCTTTGTTTTCTGATAGTTCCTTTTCAGCACCTCCTGTCTGTTCAGAAAGCAAGGTGTTAAGTACTTGCAAACGCAACATCTGTGCAGGCAAATATCGTAGTTTGCAACTTGTACTCAGCTGTATCTTGGACATCCAAGGCTGTTTAGGGGGAGGGATGTTGCCCAGGACACAGGGGTTACCTGCTACTCTCTCCAATGGCTCACAGGTTGGGGGGACTTTGTTTCAACATCGTTTCAAACACGTTAATGCTGCTGAGGCAGTGAGACTCAGGAGATTAACGCTTATGTTTGTGATGTTGAGCAAAGCCAAGTCAAACTTTGAATGTGAAGACTTTAGTTAATATTTTAAATAAAGCCTAAACTAGCTGCAAAGCTAGCAGGAATACTTTCATGGTATTGGCAGCTTTAAAGTAAGCTGTGATAGTCTGGTACAACTCCTTCAGGTTCTCTGGAG
The DNA here is from genome assembly GCA_013396735.1 of Grallaria varia. Classification (NCBI taxonomy): domain Eukaryota; kingdom Metazoa; phylum Chordata; class Aves; order Passeriformes; family Formicariidae; genus Grallaria; species Grallaria varia. The sequence goes on from VWZG01003741.1 coordinate 525,526, forward strand.
CACTCCCAAGCTGAGTTTGGCTCAGTCAGCGTGGCATACATAGGACTGCAAACCCCAAGTTATTATCAGAATTGCAATCTATGTGCAATGAAAATACATGTTATGGCACGCACTCAGAGCTGGAATCCCCAGCTGGGTCCCTGGTCCCTGACAGAAAAGGCAACTCCTTGCTGTCCATCCCCTGCCTCTTCAGAACACAGAGCTTTGGTGAGTGGGCACACCAGGTCTCCCTCATATTAGTGAGACCGACCCTCTCTGCAGGAAGGACAGTGCTCACCTGAGAATGCAGACAGAAGGGACAGTCCTAAACCAGCAGCTTTAGAGGAAGGTGATTTGAACATCTGAATGTGTGTGTATCTGCATGGCATACTTTGCCCTGCTTTGTAGACACACAAGCTATTATCTCATGGGAGCTGTTAAATCCCAACCGACCTCTTGGTGTGCCTGCTTCTCTAGTTCAGCATGAGGACGTGCTTGCTGTGATCTCCTGTGATTTGCTCTGAAATAAAATTCCAGTTTGAACTAAAGCTGATCTTTGAGGAATAGACTGTCAAGAAACACAGTCACGTAACTTTTCCCTGCTTAATTCCTTGCTGCCTGCTGTTAACTAACTGCATCAATTAGGACTTTTTTTCTATTTCACACTTCCCAAATATTTTTTATTAGTTTTTATAATGCTCCTGCAAGGCTGTTGCAGTTCTTCAGCACCTTTAGTCAGGATGCCAGATAGCACCCAGCAATCCAGTAGCAGTTACAGCTGCTGCAAAGTCATGGGCACCTCAAGGTTCCTACTTTTCCTGGCAATGCCCCTGCTTCTGAATAGAAGAGGGTGTTCACCCTTCTGTCTGCACCCTCACTGTGAGAGTTCCTGTGCAGATGATTGTTCACCACGATGCTGTAAGTCTTAGAGTCGAAGATAGCCTTCTCTCCATGCCCAGAAAGTATAACTCACTTGTTTGTTGGTATTTGCACCCTGTTTACAAGGCAACCCAGATTAGTCTGTCTCTTCCTTATTTATTACTCTTTCACTTGTATCTTCAACCTCCTTTATCACTAATAACAGGTTTTCTCCCAGGCCACTGAAAAACAGTGTAGGTTTGAAAGCTGGGACATTGCAAGCGGCACATCTGCTCACTAAGATCTTCTTTTCCATATATATTGTGATTTGTCAGCTCATCATTCTTAAAGCATTAATACGTGTCAAGCTATTTTTTTTGTTGTTGTGCTATTATCTTAATCAAAATGTCATGCAGTCCACTGCCTTTGTAGAAATAGATATCTATTACCTCAGTACTATTACATTTATTGGCAACACTAATTTTATTTAGAGAAAAGATGTCAAATTAGTTTGAGGAGCTCTGTTTTCCATAAACCTTTGCTGCTGAGTATTAGTTATATTACCTTCCTTTAATTTTTGATTGATTGAATTCTGTATCTGCTCTTCCATTATTCTGCCTGGGATGGTTCTTTTTTCTATAAGTTAGTATTTGCTTGGGCCATTTAATTTCTCTTCCCAAAGCATTCTCTTGGCATTAGCTTTGTTTAATTGACCTGGTTCTATCCAAACATCCAAAAAGTTCTTGAAAATCAGCCTTAACTGCTAGTTACTCTGAAAATTCATGAGTGGGAATTTTTGAGATCAATGTGGTTTAAAAACATAATCTTAGCAGCTGCTTGACTTTTGCCCCCTGTATAGAATTTAAATATATATTTGCTAATTAAATATTTTCTGTGTTCACTTTGACAGATTTGCCTATTGTTCCCAGATAGTGATGTTTAATGAGTTTGTTCGCAATACACCTAGGACCCTTCATTGTCCTCCTTGTATTTCCTCTTTTTTATTTATCAATTTCTATAGTTACTAGTTTTTAAATTATATTTATTATAATCTGCTTTTTTTCTATGTTTTTATTTTGGCATGTGCATGTGTTTGATTTGTTCTGGTTGCTCTGACTTGCCCTGAGCCAGGTTGAGTTCCTAACCAGTGTGGCCCTTTTTTCTTGATTGTGGCTTTTGGGCATCTAGTAATATGTAGCTCCCAGTTATCATTCATGTTTTTCTATTTCATTTTTCTAACTGATTTGGTCCATAATTGTTTTCAGCTTTGTAAAACTCTTTCAAAACTGCCGTATGCATAACTTACTAGTTTGGACTTTATTCTGCTATCATATAAATGCAATCAAGTCACAATGTATGTAAGCTACCACACTAATTTCTAGTTCTGTGACCAGTTCTTCATCTGTCAAAAAAAGATTTGGTATAGAATTCCCCCTTGCTGGATTTTATCTTTATTGAGTTAGGAAATTGTCAGCTATGATTTTTTGAAATTTTTAGGATGTTTCATTACACAAGATCTCCAGTGTGTCACTTGGGTTGGTGTGCTTAATAGTACTGTGCATATGTCTATACACACATGGGTGTATATAAGTAAACACAGAATTTGTCTTTCAATAAGGTTATGGATTTCTGGAGGAGCTTAGGTTGAATTAAAAAAACTTCCAACAACTAGAATTCAATTTCTGCTTTGTTTATAGGTTTATTTTGGGTTTTGTAGGGATTACAGGGTTTTGCACAGCTACTCAAAATCTGCAAATTCAGAAATCCTCCAACCTTCATACACCTAGATAACAGTGGTTCAATTTCATCATTTGCCATTGGTGAATTCCTATTTAAAATAAAAAGCCCCAAAGCCATGTCCCTGCAGCCCATGTAGAGCAGGAACTGTTCACGTGTGCCAGCAGGAGCCATCAGTGCCATGGGACTGCTCTTAGGCACTGCAATAGCAAGAGCTGTCACCATCAGAAAGCATCCCATGGGTCAAAGATTCTTCCCTTAAACTGTTTGGCAAACACATCTGTCTAATACTCAAGTTTCAGATGACTCACAAATAGAAGCTCTACTTGTAAACTGAGTTGCATAGGAAAAAAATCCCAGGAAATCTGTTGGTGAGCCTTCTTACAAACTATCACAGACAAGGGAGCTACTTACAGCTATGAGTTCTCCCTGGACTGTTTTTGTGTGATGTAATGCAAAGAGACTGCTTATACTCAAGGGAAGGAAGATGAACTGCTGGGGAAGTCTGAGACCTTTTGCTCACTGCTCTGGGTGACAGTATTATTGGGGTCATTATTTTCTCCGTTGTTCAGAGTGCCTAGATTAAACTTAGAAAAAATGTCCTTGTTCTTCTCAGGAACATTTCTAGAATACAGCAGCTTTTTATTGAAATGTTTAGCACAAATCCCGCCTGTTTTGTAGCCCTGCCTGCTCCTGTGCCCTTAGGGACAGGGCCCTGCCTGCTGCTCTGGCCCTGGGGACGGGGCCCTGCCTGCTNCCTGGGGACGGGGCCCTGCCTGCTCCTGTGCCCGGGGCCCTGCCTGCTGCTCTGCCCCCGGGGACAGGGCCCTGCCCGCTCCTGTGCCCCCGGGGACAGGGCCCTGCATGCTGCTCTGCCCCTGGGGACGGGGCCCTGCCTGCTCCTGTGCCCGGGGCCCTGCCTGCTGCTCTGCCCCCGGGGACAGGGCCCTGCCCGCTCCTGTGCCCCCGGGGACAGGGCCCTGCATGCTGCTCTGCCCCTGGGGACGGGGCCCTGCCTGCTCCTGTGCCCGGGGCCCTGCCTGCTGCTCTGCCCCCGGGGACAGGGCCCTGCCCGCTCCTGTGCCCCCGGGGACAGGGCCCTGCATGCTGCTCTGCCCCTGGGGACGGGGCCCTGCCTGCTCCTGTGCCCGGGGCCCTGCCTGCTGCTCTGCCCCCGGGGACAGGGCCCTGCCCGCTCCTGTGCCCCCGGGGACAGGGCCCTGCATGCTGCTCTGCCCCTGGGGACGGGGCCCTGCCTGCTCCTGTGCCCGGGGCCCTGCCTGCTGCTCTGCCCCCGGGGACAGGGCCCTGCCCGCTCCTGTGCCCCCGGGGACAGGGCCCTGCATGCTGCTCTGCCCCTGGGGACGGGGCCCTGCCTGCTCCTGTGCCCGGGGCCCTGCCTGCTGCTCTGCCCCCGGGGACAGGGCCCTGCCCGCTCCTGTGCCCCCGGGGACAGGGCCCTGCGTGCTGCTCTGGCCCTGGGGGCAGGGCCCTGCCCGCTCCCTGCGCCCCCGGGGACGGGGCCCTGCCTGCTCCTGTGCCCCTGGGTTGGGGCCCTGCCTGCTCCTGGTGCCCCTGGGTTGGGGCCCTGCCTGCTCCTGTGCCCCTGGGATGGGGCCCTGCGTGCTGCTCTGGCCCTGGGGACGGGGCCCTGCCCACTCCTGTGCCCCTGGGGACGGGGCCCTGCGTGCTGCTCTGGCCCTGGGGACGGGGCCCTGCCCGCTCCCTGCGCCCGCAGTGGCACCTGGAGGAGCTGCGCTGTGTGAGGGGTGCCCTGGTCGGCCTTCGCTGGCTGACGGGGCACCCTGTGAGAGGGGCTGCTGGAGGGAAATCCCCTGAGCTGCCTGGCTACAGGGATGGGGCGTTTGCGTGCCTTGCCTTTTGCCTTAAACACACATTCCAGCACCTTCGCTGACCTCTTAATGGCTCACTTAGCGCAGGACGTGGCGCTTATGACTGAGCGTGTTTGACAGTTCCCCGTGCACAGCGATCCAGCCCTGTTAGAGGCTTGTTTCCCTGCATCAAACAGGGCAAGTAGACCGGAGTGTTTGGGGTGGGGGGAAGCAAACAATGCGGGAACAACCTACAAAAAAAAAAAAAGTAGCCCAAACAAGAAACTAAAAAAAACCCCTCCACCCAAGCAAACCAAAGCAAACCAACAGAAACACCAACTATGCAGAAAAACACATGCAGAAGAAATTTGTCAGGGTGGAAATACAAGGGTTACTTCCACTTTTGGGGAAGTTTTGTCAGCCTACCCAGCATCACATACCAGAAGTAGAAACTCTGGTTTTTTGGCTCCTGGGGCTCAGGACTGTTGTCATACTCAGGGCATGCTGGTTCCGCCAGCACAGGAACGGTCAAGATCTGTCAAATTTCCTTTGCAGGTGGGGGACAGCCTTAGCCTCTGCAGTGGGATGTGTCTCCTTCTCCCCGAAGGTCTATGATTGGGACACTGTTGACAAATAAAGAGGTAGCAGCAGTGGTGTGACTCTGAGGATCCAACAAAACACCAAAGGTGGGATCTGTGGCGAGGCACCAATGCACAAAACAGTGATCTGGGGACATGGCGGATACTGGTTAGGAAGGAGGACTGGGAACCCTTAGAACATCACACCAGCAGCCTCTGCCAGGATCAACCTGAGCATCGGCATGTTTGTATCTTTTTTGCAATTTTTTTGGTAAACTTCATAATTTCCCATGAAAATAATTTTTGCTCAAAGCAGGAGGGAGGGTAGGCCCTAAATTTATTTAGGTGTTAAAATATTGAAATGTGTCACTGCTATTGTTCCTCTGTTCTTTGCTGTTTTACTTTCTCTCTCCCTTCTTTCAAAGAAAAGGTAGATACTAAAAAGCCCATTTATTAACTTTTTGAATAAGAATCTGACAGTGTCCTGAAGGTGTGAGTGTAATTGCCGACCTTTTGACGTCTATCATGGAACATTTTCTGTGCAATTGGTGTGAAGTGCAGCCATGTAAGCATTGAGAAAGTGACAGGACCTACCTCAGAATGCACCGGGGAGTTACTGCTCCCTGCACTGAGTGGGCAGGAGATGAAGCCTGGTGCTGCTGGGGTGGGTGGGCCACGCCTGGAGCAGCTCTTGCTGGGGCAGAGACCTCCTATCTTTCTGCTGCGTGTCTCTTACCCTTAGGAAGGAAGGGCTTTGAACAGAGCGATAAGTTGCTTGTGAAAGTGAATTCCTAATTTCAACTGGGAAATGGACAATGAAGGATTTGCAGAAAGACCCCTCTCATTCTCTGAGGCTCGAGTCTCTCTCCACTCAGCACAGGGCATCTCATTCTCCTTCATATCTATATTTCCCTCTCATGGTGCTGCCTTCTCTGCTGCCCAGTGTCCAGAGGAGCAGTGGCCTTGTACTGCAACATGAGCTCACCTTAACTGAAGGGTCACAGCTCTAAGCTCCAAGCCAAGCATTTTCCTCCACTGGCAGCTGCTCCTGGACTGCTGGCCCCAGTTGCTTCTCAGGCTTTTGTTTAAAACTTGGATAGTTTTTCATCTTTGTCCTAGCACTGGTGCAGCTCCAGAGAAAGTAACAGTGGTGTAAACAATGGCTTATTCATTTTTATCGCTCTTTCCTATAGCTGTGTAGTGTTAGCCTTCATTTTTGCCAATAGGCAAGGTAAATGATTCGAGGTCAGCTCTGAGGGGAGCCAAAAGGCTTGTGCTGTGCGTGGTGGCCTGTAGTGGTGTTCCCCACAGGAGCCTGTTGCTCCCTAGCTGAGGTGTGAGGCAGCCTGATTCAAGCAGGAGCAGCCTATGACCCACTGTCCAAACCCAGTCCAGAGTGGCTGGGTTGAGCGGTTGTGCCCTTTCTACCAAAATCCTTCTGGAATCCACCACAGGAGGTGGCTGTGCCGGGGATTGGATGTAGACCTCTGTTGTAAGGATGACGGAAAGGAAAAGATGTTCAGCTCTTTTCCTGTCGCTCACTTGTGTGCAATGGAAAGGGAGATGCAGGCCAATCCTGCAATTGCCTGTGTTTGCCAGTAGCCTGGCAGTCACAGACTTCTGCCAAGGGCAATGGGTTCCTCCCATGGGAGGGAGCTATCTCAGACCCCTGAGTCTAAACGAACAGCCTCAAAGTTAAGCAAATCTGGGGGAGTGATCTGGTTATAGTCTATAATGTCAATATTTTCAATTAAACAGATTAACTAGAGAAGGGAAATAGAATAAGTAAAACAAAAAAGACTTTTGCAGTGTTTCCAGTGAAAGAAGAGAAGGAAGAGGGCCCAGGGCAAGCTTCAGATGGATCTAAGTAAACCTGAGAGTGTGATGCTCTCCTTGTTGGCAAATTGCAGTGACAGGCCACCCATAACCCTTCCCCTTACCAGGTACAGCTCCAAGTGAACTATTGTCTTGTTGAGGCAGAGGCACTCACCACTGGGGCACTTGCAAGGATCCAGCAATTAAACACAACAGCCTCTGCTGCCCTTGGTGAGAAGGCAGCATCTTCTACTGGCATTGAATCTGCCCTCCTTTCACAGGGGATGCTATGCATACTATGAAGAAAAAATGGATTTAATAAACCACAGGGTCTATTTAAAAAAACCTTGCTTAAATTGTTATTTTTAATTGGGAAAGGAGTGGGGTACAATAAAAACAACTTGACATAATAAAAATTAAAGAATTGGGTAAGTCCTGTTCTGGTAAATGGGCATAGGGGAGGGAGGAAAGAGGTCCATGGTTTAGAAATCTAGTTTGCAATGTGGTCCTGGATGTAGAATGTAAATAGATTTTGTGTGGGTACAGCCCTAATAGCAAATAAGTGTGCTTGCCCACATTTGGCTCTCTGGAAAGTGGTGGCTGTTCTGAGCTCCAGCTCAGCCACTGCTGCCTGATTGTATGTGGCACTTGGAGTTGAAGCTGTGCCTCGGGCTTTGGTGCTGCCCAAACATTTGTGCTTTTCCTTTCTGCATCTCTTCTTTCAGGAGCCTCCAGGCTGCTTCATTGCTCTTTTTCTTGGGCAGGGGTCTGGTGCTGCAAGCAATATGGTTCATACCTGTTCGTTCACAGTGGAAGTAGAGTTGTGCTCCAGAGTGGTGCAAGCTCCTGCTCTTTTCTGATGACAGTGTTTGCATTTTAGTGCCATGCAGGGTTACGTGGCATCACTTAACAGTATATGCCTATATGGTTTTCAAGAGTGTGTTCATGGTCTTACTTCCTACACTCATTCATTTAAAGATCAAGTAAGCTTAATTATCTTTTGTCACCTCTGTGCACTTCCTGCCAGAAAAGCTAACTTGTGAGCCATTTTCATCTCCACTGGTAGATCTAACAACTTATGCTTTTATCTATTTTGATGGATCTGGTGGTTCGAATACGCTCTCTTTTGTGCTTTAGAATTTCTCCTTCAAACAAACTTCTTCCTCTCACCATCTCTAGAGATCAGTAGGATTTTCAGTCTAGAGTTCATTAATACTGCCTGCCCATTCCCCCAGTCAGTGCTAGCTGATGGCAGGGGAGGCTACTTAGGAGAGAAAAATAAGCAGAAATGCCTCCAAATATAAGCAAGCTGGGAGAGGTTCCCTTTCCCCATCGCTGACTCTGGGACACCAGGCACAGAGAGGAAGCGCTGTGAGAACCAAAGGGACCTTGGTGCTTCAGGGATGGGGACCTGGAGATTTGCAGGGAAAGCTTGGTGTGGAGCATGGGAGGAGGAGAACACACAGCTGGGCCATGGGAACGTGGCTGCTTCTGAACCTGGTTCCACACCTCCCCTTTCGCAGCAAGATGCTGCCAAAAGAGACATTTTTAGGGGTTGTTCTCTGCCCCTGGAGGCAGGGCCTGCGGTGATCCTTGCAGTCGCTCCAGCAAAGGAGGTTGGCATGTGTCTTCTTTCTCTCATGTGTCCAACAGGAGGTGAACCGGGTGAAGCCAAGAGGCAAGGGGACAGACCCCAGCTGGCTTAGCCTGATTATAGCTTAGAAAGGGATTAAACTAACCTGGCCTGTGCCAAAGGAGCAATGGACCCTGGGCCATGACTATGTTGCCCTCATCTCTGAGTATAGACATGCAAAACCTCCTTAATAGTGCTATATAGTAGCTTTCAGTGTTAGTAAGCAAAACTCAAGAAATCATGGGTTCTTCTTTCTTTCCCTGAACATATTTCTTTTGTTTTCAGCTGTTTCTTTGATACCGCTTAAAAATATGCGAGAACCAATTTTTTTCAACTTCCTACCACCTTGTAATTTACGCTTTAGCAGCATTGTTTCTACCAATCCTTTTTGGAAAGATCTCTTTTTGTTAACTGTTGTTCCTTTTTTTTGAGAAGAAAACTCATTGGGAGATTTCCCAAGCCCCATTTGTTTAAATCACAATTCTTGGTCACTATGGGAGCTGCATCTATTTCTTTGATGAAATGGTAAACTAGGATTGTGGCCAAAGCCTATAAAAGTGGCATTAGTAGAGTTGTAAGAGTCTAATGGCTGGGAGTTTAAACTCCACGTATGATGTAGTAAATTTTACAATCCACGTTTTCAATGTAAAAATGGAAATGAGGTACAATAAGCTGCTCCCCTGAGGTAGCCGTATAAAATCTACAGTAAATTCTTACAGCACTACAGAAGAGAAATCACTGCTAGTTGCTAGCTACTGTACGAGGAGGAGTTTCCTGCTCACCTTACTTGGGGTTATATCTCTATGCTTCTGGCTCTTCGGCTTTGTAGGCAGCTGTTAAACACAGCTTTGCCAGTTTTGCATAAAAATGCATAGTCCAGAAGTGTGTCTGCTCTGGAGACCTGGAGTCAAGTCTTCTTGCCAGAAAGCAAAGGGATGCTGTACGAAAGAGCAGAGTGGGAAATCACCTCTCAGCTTAGGCATCAGCAGAGTCTGTGATCTCAGTGATAACCTGTGGTGATAGTTTTGGGAAGCAGTGGCATCCAGGGGCAAATGCTGTAAAAACAATACTGGGAGATCCTGTTCTAGATCTGCCTTCATATGGCTCCCCTTGCACAGGGGGAATTTCTGTTTTATTGAACTTGCAAGTAAAACAGGCTAGTGTGGGTTGGTTGTTTTTTTTCTGCACAAAATGGAAAGCTGTTTTTCCTTAGAGATGGGATTGTTTTAATGGATATAAGACAGATAGTACTGTACTGATTGTCAATTTAGAGAAACCTTGACTGGTAATGACAACCTGACTGGATTTGTGAAATCGTGTGTTAAAATATTCTACAGGAAACTTAGTATGCTCTTTTGGCAGCTATAAAGAAAAGTTGCTTCTGTTTGGTTTTTCCTCTGGGAAAAGAGGTCATTCTGCATGGGATGCTTTTCCTTTGTATCTGCCCTGCCACTCTCCAGGACTTCTGGGGAATTGCTTATAGGTGTGTAGACCTGAGATGACATGTGTGAGTTGGTTCTCCACCTGCCAAGAAGTGGGGAACTGGAGGCTGCAGATGCCCACTCTGCAGCCAGCACCGCCTTCGGCAGCCTTGCATTGTCCTTTCTGCCTTGTCCCCTTAGCCAAGCTTTTCCACCTGCTGCCCTGTCCCACTCAGGGTGTGACAGCACAAGGTGCCTGCCCAGGCTGTCAGCAGAGATGCCCGTGCTTTCCACGTCCCAGTCTTGCATGGGCATGACAGACAGTGCAACATCTACTCCCAGATATCTAGATGAATGATTATAAAAAGTGCTATTTTTGAAGACATAGCAGTCGATTATGCATTTGACAGAAGGTTTTAGGAAATAGGCAATGTGGGATGTACTGGGAGGAAAAAAAAATCAATCTGTGTATTTGTCTTTTAACTAGTTGGAGACACATTGGCACATATTTTTGGCACATTAATGAATTCTGCCTTATTTAATCTCTGCTACTCTTATAATATGAATTTGTGTTCCATTTGGGTGTTAAAAATCAGAAAGTCAGAGAGTTAAGTTTCTAGAGGAAGTTATAATCACTTCAAGCTCCCAAGCCGGAATGAAGAGGCAGCCACAGTTGCTCGGAAGGAGAGCAACCAGACAAAAGACTTGGTAGTGCTGTTTGTAGCAGATCCCTGTAGCTGTATGTCGGTGAGAGGGAAGGCTGTGTGGAGCAGCGTAGCTCCCTGCAACGTCCTGACAAACACCAGCGCTCAGCCACGCGCTCCCGCCCAAGCTGCCGGCTGTGCCAGAGTGCACAGGCCAGGGAGCGCTGACAGCCTCAGCAAGCGTGCTGGGGGTTGCCCTTTTTCAGGATAAACTTTGCCAGTTTATTTGCATCTGACTCCATCCTGCTTTAAAATTGCCAGTGTTCCGTTTTTCTTGTCAATGACTCCTTTTCAGTAAACGCAATTATTTTTCCTTCTTTCCTCATTGTATGTCCACTTCAATTTTCTTCTTTATTTGAATGCCTACAGCACTGCCATGTGCAGAAGAACTTGCAGTTTGATAAAAAGATGGATGACATAAGAAAGCATTGTATCTCCTAAGGAATAAGGATCAGTTAGATTTTTTTTCCCACTCGCCAAGGGTGAATATTTAAGGAGACAGAAGGGGAAGATTCTAGAGAAAACAGCACTGTTTTGAGCACGACTCACAGCTGGCCCAGCGTCAGTGCAGGAGCAGCCGCAGAGAAGCTGCGTGCCTGGCTGGGTTGTGCCGTTGGTTCCGCAGTGTGTTCGGGGGACGGCCGGGGTGGGGGCTGGCTGCACTGTCCTAGCTGGGTGGTACATGCCAGCAGCACATCTTGGAGTTTCAGCTACAGGTGGCGTACGTGTTTCCGTAGTACATTTTCATCGAAATCGAAACTTTTCATGAAAGCAGGTAAATTGTTGATATTTGTGAGGTGAAAAAAATGTTGATTTTTTTTTTCTCTCCCATGCTTGAGAAAACAATTTTATTTTAACAGTGTCAAAATAACAGGCTTTCAGTGAATTGTTTAGAAAACTCAAAAAAGTGATTTTGACAAAGCCATTTTTTTCAGTGTGAAATTGTCACTTGATTAGATGTTTGATCTAAAATTTGTAGGAAAAGTAGACTTAAATGGGGTTGTTTAATTCTGAGTAATTTTGTCTGATTTCCAGTATTTTGCTGCAATTCCTCACACTGTTTTTTCATCTCACAACTCCCTTCCTCTACCTGTTCATCCTCAATAAGGTTGACTCATAAAAGCACATAGAGTTTAAATTTATTTTACAGGAAACACTGAAAATTTGGTATTTGTTTTGCCACTTTTGAGACAAAATATTTTGAAAACATCATCAACAGCAATGTTAGACACAGAAATTGTTTTTATTTTTATATTTTATTTTCTGACTGACAACAAAGCCAAATTCCAAAATCAGATTGGATTTTTTTATGAAATGTAAATGTTGAGGTCTGGTCTGCCTTAGGGTTTTTGGTTTTTTTCCCCCTATATTTCTGAAAGAAAAGGATTTTGCGATATAGTTATGAATGATTTCATTAGTGCTAAGCTGAAGTGAAAATAGTTTTTTCAGGCTTGGAAGGGCATAGAGGAAGGTGTGAATTCCAGTTTCCAGCTACATTCAGTGTCAAATGCAGAAATGCAGATGATCACCAGGCTGAGTAATTTTTCATGAGTGGGGAAGAAGGAGTGGAGGACACCAAGTTTACACCACAGAAAATTAAAACACCATCCAGGTGGATGCCGATGCCTCAGGTAGCACTCCCCTGGGTGGAGCCGAGCAGCTGGGGGTTTGTAGGCCTGATGTGAGAAGGGCTTGTGCCATTTTCCCTGTGGACTCACCTTGTCCATGGCAGGGTAGATCCATTTCTGGTCCAGCTATCAGGAGCCCGTGTGCCCCACTTGCAGCCTCATGCATAAGCACTTAGTGATTTCATTTTATGTGAAGTCCAGCTGGCCTCATTCTTTGAAGTACTTTCTCTAGCATTAACAGATGTTCAGTATCACTTTGCTGCTGTAATCGGGGTGTCCTTGATCTTCATTACAATGCACAGAACCTCTGTGAGTGGCTCGGGGAGTGTGTGTGTGTATTTTCTACCTGGTCCTCTGGAAGATCACAGATAGGCTGTTCACTGTAGTCCCCGGGCAGATTTGGATATCTGGTTGAACATTGCAGTCAAACAAGGCAGAACAGCAAGTGGCTGCTCAAGTTCATCACAAATGTACCTTAGACAAAAATTAATTTCATTTGCAGAGCTATTTGGAAAAGCCTGAGTATCTGTATTGGCTTGTTACATCTGAATGTCTGAATTGCTGCGCTTTCCATTTCTCACTATTATGTCATTTAAATTCCTCCTTATTTTGTGATTTCTTTTTAAGGAATGATTGATATTTCTGGAGGTTGATGAAGTAGCACAGATCAGTTTGTTTACAAGACACTGGATTCAGTCTGGTCTCGGTCACCAGTAACAACCACACCATCATTCAGTGTATTTAAAAAGAGCCAATACTCTCATCCCATCTCCCGGTGGAAAACCATTTTATCAGAACTCCCTGGGAGGAAGCACCACTCCGTAAACAGTCTCTGTTGGCAATGGGAGCAGTGCCTGCCTACCAGTGCTGTCACCATCCCCACTGGTACCTTACTGGCAGTCCAGCCACTTCTGCACCTCGAGTGGGCTATCCCTCCCCCAGCAGTAAGTCTTCCCATTAAATGACAGATGTACGTTTTGGCTTCTGTTTGCCTTTTCACTGAGGTAGGTTGTGCTACTACTAAATAATGATAGATGTCCTGCTGCTGATAGTGATGGGGAGGGTAATGCTTTAGTGCAAACCTAGTAATAAGAAAACTATGTATTTAATTTACTGTAGTTTATTACCTATTAAATTAATGTCCCATGCACATGGAATGTGGTATGTTTGTCCGAGTTGCTTGGTAGGCAGGTTTTCCTGAGTTCACCTCCTTTATCTGTTAGTGTAATATGGATAATGGACACACACTTTCTAACACCTGTGGAATCTTCCGTCATTATTTCAGTTCTCCAATGCACTCTTTTTTTTTATTTTTTATGGGGTACCTGCTGCAGTGGGTGCTGCAGGGCTTGTGGTGGCTCCAGTCCTAACTCCTAGCACCGCCTCAGCCCTTTTCTGCATCAATTTGCTTTTCTGATGAAAATAGAGACTACTTCTAAATGTGCTTTTTTTCTTAGGATATAGGATGAATTTTGTGAGTTGTACAAGTGAATCTATTAGTTTGATAAAACCAACCAAAAACATGTTCCATAAATCCCAGTTCATCATTCTGTTCTGAGTGACATTAGTGGACCAGAGCAAACACTTGAGCTGTCTGTATTGAAGAAACTCTCATGCCTGTGGTATATTGATGACTGTTACCCAATTCCTGCTATGAAATTCTTGAAGGAAACAGTGTTCTCCAAACTGCTTAGCTGTTGCATAAAGGAGCTGTGGTACTGGGACCGCAGGAGCTATTGCTCCACATCAGTGTAGGACTGGCACTGAGACAAGAGGTACAGAGGGACATCACACCTCTACCAAGGTGATTATTACCCGCTTGTTCTTGAAATGCTTTGTGGCCTGTGGCTTCCAGTACCTAGAAGATTTATAGGGATTCCATTTGCTTCCTTAATACAGGGTAGGGCAAAGTATTGTGGGAAGAAGTGGGGTAGCCTTAAAGCTACCGGATGTAGAGGTTTTGGCTGGTGTTCTTGACTTGGACAATGCCAACCTTGCTAATGCAACTTGTCAACAGCAGGGAAAGAAGGGGCAGATCTGCTCTAGAGAAGCCATGACTTTTTGAATGTGTCCTTTGGCCTTTGCTAACACGGCAAACCCACCCTGGCAAAAGAGTATTTGGATATGCAGCGCGCTGTGCACTAGGGTGACTAAGACTGTGACCCAAGGCACGCGTGTAAAATGAGGCATCACCCTCGGGAGTCAATGGCCTGGGGATGGTTGCCCCGTGGAATGAAACTCTTGGTTGCAAGAGAATTATTAAGGGAAGTCTGTCCAGTTGCTAAGGTTTGCAGAAAATTCCTTTGGAGATTAGTCATACATGGAAGACTTCATGTGAGGTGGGAGTCCTACAGCTATGAGGTTACCCTTGGATTTGTGGTCTGAGCAGGTATGGTGGTTGGTTTCTTTTGGCAGTTTCCCTCTCGCTACTTAAAATCTTTGCCATCTTTTCTGTGTAGAATTCAGAAATGTTTTTTGAGACACAGGAACATGCAAATGAAACAAATCTGGTTGCTTCAGGGCAAAAAATGAAGGGAGGATGGGATCAAGCAATAAAACCCCAATGAACACTAAGCTAATAGATCTTTAAAATCAATATTCATCAACTGAGAGATCACAACAACTAATTGTATGGTTATTGTCTGGCATGAGGACTGTACAGCTTTACAGTTCTGGAATGGAGCAGGATATGCCCAGAGCTTTTGGAGACCAGGTTTACTTTCATTTGACATTTTAACTCTGTAGTTGTTGACTCTGTGTACCCCTGAAAGCAGTACCATGTGTTCAGTTAATGTTCACATGCTCAGAGTACTAAAATAATTGCTGGTTTGGGACCAGGGCAGGGTTTTTCACAGGAATTAGATTTTAATTCTTTTTTTTTTTTGCTGTTGTTTTCTAACTCTCTGTGGCACAGGCCTTAAGTTCATCTAGTACCCACACAGAGAATTTTAATTCTTTTTCTCTCCTAGCACTTGTTATAGTTAAGAGGTTTAGTGCTTTTGCTATGTGATTTTAAGTTTGTTGCAGGGTGGTTTGCGGCCAGCAGCAGGTGGAGATGTTGGAGAGCCCCTTGTAATAGCAATACAGAGAATGGCTGATGGAATACAAGGCTATAGTTGGTGATCTCCACTGTATTTTCTGGACTGAAGTTTAAAACAACCTTGTAAGGTTTTAATCTGTAAAGTACTGACGTGTACATTCCTTCTTCATTTTCAATTTATTCATCATACATATGTATCTATGATGTCTTGAAGCATTTAAGGCACTTTACTTGTTAATCAGGCATCAATGATTTTCTTGTACCAAGGAATTGCCTCCAAAATAAACTGTAGCTTTTAAAATACTGTCTCTGGGGATTAATTCTTCTGCTTTCATGCATGATTTGTGCTGAAGTCAGTGGGAATTGCTATCATAGAAAAATGAAAACCAAAACCATGGACCCCGAAGCAGGAAAATGGTTTGCCCTGTGCAAGACATCAGTCAGAAGGGCTGTTCTTGCCTTATTTCATGGTGGTCAAAATAAAAACACTAGTTAGATTTGCTGTGGGCCACAAAAAATTATTATTTGCTTAAATGCAAGTTCAGCTTCTCCTGGCAGCTGAGTCACAGACCCAGCTTCAAAACTCTGGTACAGTGACCTCTTTGAGATCCAAGGTTTGTCCTGTGTAGCGTGGCAATATAACCCCAACTGCTGAATTAGAGAATTGTAGGTACGTATTTGTGGACAGTGACTTTCAAAATGGGCAGCTTGGCCTGGTAAAGGTAAAGAGCAGCCTCTGGTAGGCAGAAGCCTGCTCTGGTAGTATGGTTTGTGCCAGGAATGGAATTATTAATTCTTTAAATGAAAATTCACATAAGATTATACCTTGTGGAGTCAGATCTGTAATAGTGACAAGGAGCCATGGGATATGGTCACGCAGTGGTAAGAAGCCAGTGTATGGGACTGGAAATGTATTTAGGCTCCTCTTAAGTAGACCATTGTGTCAGTTCATACTACAGCAAGCTTTTACACTGTTGTTACTTATTATTATTTTCCAGATTGAGTTAGATGCTGTACAAGCACAGAACATAAAGATGGGCCCTGCCCAGGAAAACTTAATATGGATGTGACTGCTTAAGCTATTTTTTTTAAAAATTATTATTTGAAAATAAATACATAACAGCTGCTGCTATTCTAGGAGAAGGAATGAGCCTATGAAATATCTGGCTTATATAAAAGTTAACAGTTCTTTTAAGTTAGTCAAGCGATGGAGTGGGTGTGAAGGGGTGGGAAAGTACTCAATTGCCCACAGCCCTGGACTAGCTGGGGTTTTTTTCCCTCTAATCAGATCAGCAGTGAAACTGTTAACAGTGTTGACATTCATATTGTCACCATTAATCTGCAGCCTAAACACTCCCTTTTGATTAAAGGCAGCATCTTAAATCTCTCCTCACTATTGTTGGAGCATTCCAGCGGCTTGAGCCAGCAGCCTGTCCTTACATCCCTTCTTGGAAGGTTTCCCTCCTAACCAGAGAACTAAGAAACTTCACTGTCACTGAAAATAGCTGAGAGCTTGCTTTCCTTTGTGCGGGGCAGAGCACATCTTGCCAGCTGTAACTGCAATATTTTTTCCCTCTGTTGAGAGGATGTGGCTGCCTATTCTGTGCCTTGGCTGCACACAGAGGCAATGACAGACAGAGGTTACTTGACTTTTGCCCACAGTTCAAACGTGGGTTTAAAATTACAGGTGCAAGTTTTGTGGTTATAAATTACAGTTGCAAAAAGGGGAGCTGGCCCTGGAATAAACTGTGCCATCCGCTTTAGCAGTGGGAAACTGAATGTGTATGAGGGATGTTGCTGAAGAAAAGTTAGCATCTTGTAACCACCTGTCCCACTGCAGTGGGATCCTTGGAGATAATTAAAGACAAATACATGTTCAAACAAAAAGCAGGGCTTCTCTCTCTTCCACTTCATCTTCATTTAATCAAAATCAGGCAATGCGTTTTTTTAGGGGCTTGTTTCCTTTAATAATGTGGAGGGAAGTGAATTTGCCCCAGTACGTGAAACAAAGCCCAGTTAAATCCGAAGCCATGCTCTAGGACGTCCAGCCGGAGCAGGGTTTGAATGGAAACACTGACGTAGCCTGACCTGCAGTGGTAGTGCGGTGCCTCATTACAGTAATCACCGAAAGCATGGGAAGCTGGAGCAGAGCCCTGGGCGGGGTGCAGCAGTGGTAGGGTTTATAGGGTGCCACGTGTATTGGAAACGTGGTCATAAATATGCATAAAAATTATCATCTTCAACTTACTTAATAAAATGAGTCAGAGTAAATAGAGAAATGTAAAAACACGTTCTCTGCTTGTTTTATTGAACAGGGGTTTGGCTTTAGAGCTATGGTCATTCTTTTTGTGGAAGGCCTTTTTTTTTTTTTCCTTTTTCTCAGGATATGTGTGTGAGAGTAAGGATACATTAAAAAAAAAAAAAAAAGGAGGAAAGAAACTCAGTCCATTTATATCTTTCCTAAACAGCCTAACTGTATTGCTTTGTGTCCTACCCAGTCTCTCTCTTCACCGGGCAAGAGTTTGTAAATGGTTTTTCCCTTGCTGCAGGGCAACTCTTAGAAAGCTATGGGTGCAGGAGGATGCAGGTCACACCTTTGCCCAAAGGCCTGTGCAGACACAGGGGTTTGGACACTACAGTGTTGGAGACAGCTTCTCTCTCCCCTCAGTGCTGGGATAAATCTGAGTGCCAGAGGATAGAAAAATAAGCCTAGTTAAAAAAAAGGAGAAAGTTAGAAAATCCTCCTAGCAAACTGCTAGATGCGCTCACCTCATAGTATCTTACTGGTTGTGTGGAGGTGTCTTGAGCCTGTTGGCTGCTAATAGTCCCCAGAAGCTGTGAAGGAATGTTTTATGTGTGGCAGTGCTCTATACTAGGGAAACGAAGACCAAGTCTTCTGCAACACCATGGCAGGTGGTGAGGATTCTTCTTGGGCTGGGTGCTGGAGCCTTGAAGCAGTGACAGTGCCTGATTCCTTTGCTGGTTGTGCCCTCCTTTGCTCTTTGAAGTCCAAAATAACACCACCTTGTAATAATGGGATAAATGGGGGAAATACTTTCTGATTTGTTCTAAAAGTAATGTGGTCCCAGCGGTGTCCTGGGGAGGTTTGGATCTCCATATGCCACTCCTGCCCTCTGCGGCATGACAGATGCAAAAGGTCTTTTCACGTTTACCATGGTGGCATGACAACAATGTGTGTCCCTGATTATCAGCACTGTGTCACTCCCAAGGTTATGGAGTGCAAATGGTTCTGTAGCCATAAAAAATTAATCTTTATGTTCTCTGGTTTGTCAGTCTATACATAATTGGCCACATTCAAATTTCAGTCAGGCCGGTGAAAATTAAGAATAATCCAGCTGAGTTTATAGTTGCTCAGTCTGGTATAATGTTTAGCCAAATAAACTGTCTGTCTTCCTCTCTCTGTACGTATATATTTATTTATATGTATATAAAAAAATATAACTCTATAAATGTGTGTGTATATGTGTGTGTAGTGGAAAAGCTCCATACTTCACCTTTCTTCAAAGATGGAAAGACACCAAGAGGATAATTCTGGAGGAGCAGTAACCATGTCAGGGGGAGAGAGAGGGAGGAGAAGAGGATTATTGGGGGCACTACGGATGGAAGGGGGAGATAAATAAGAATTTTGTCTGTTTACATTCCAGTTCTTGTGTGCGCATGCACCATTTTATTTGGAACATCCTGTCATGTGGAAATAAAAGCAAAGTTCCTTTACTCAGAGGAAATAAAATAAACCCATGAAGACTTAAACTAGCAAAATGTAAAACATGCTGGTGGCATTGACCCCCTCCTGCTTTACCTTGACAAAAAAATAAATTAAAAAGGTAATGTTTCTGGAAGGAAACTAGCGCTGTGACCTGCACTAATTAATCTGCCCATCAGATCTGATTAAGCACTTTCAAATCTGGCAAATTGCCACACTTCTTGAGACACAAATGTAAATAAATACGAAGGTGGTAAAACACAGCCCTCCAGTGATGCCTCCGTCAGCAGCCCCGAGCGGCAGATATTGAGCCTCCAAGCACTCCGTGCCTGATAATAAAAATGTTTTTTCTGCGCAGGGATGAAAGAGGGCACATCACCATCTGCTCAGACCTCTCTGATGGTGGGCAGCTCACGCACCTGCTGAAGGGCCATCTCTCCTGGATGCAGCCCCCGGTGAAGCAACAGGTACAGAGCCAGAGGGCAGGGCAGTGCCCTCCCTCGGTGTGCGCTTTCCCCCATGTGTTTGCGAGGAGGTTTGAGACAGAATTCACATGCAGAAGGTGGTTACTGCTGGGAGAGCAGATGAGCCTCCGTAAGGGGCTGTGCTTCCACGGGGAGAGGACTTGCAGGTGTTTTCCAGAGCTGCTTTTTTACCTTGAGGTGAATGAGGGCAAACCCTGCGAGGGCAGCTGTGGGGCACCTTCCCTTGGCTGGCAGCAGCCTGGTGCTGCTTCCTCTGCTTGGGCATCTGGCCTGGCCTCACTCTGTGTCCATCAGAGCTGGAGCTGCACTTCATTCTAAAGCGCCAGCGATGGCACTCGTGTCACCCCTCAGTTTCTAACCCTCTCTCTGCACTGAGCCTGTCTGGTGCAGCAGAAGCTTCTGAATAACATGTATCGAAATTGGTGAAATGTTTTGATTCGATCCTTTGGTCGGAACCATATCATTATTTCCGTGGATTGTTGGCCTCGGCATACCAGTAAGCATTTAAGGGTTTGAATGTCTTTATTGCAAAGGACTGAAGTCATTCCAGGTAAGGTAATATTATCTTCAGTTACAGTGTGCTGCAGGCACTGATGGATCAGTCCCGCCTACTTTGCCTGCGTACACAAAATAAAAAAATAACAAAATAGAGATAAAAGTGGGGTCTGAGTGTTCAGGAGCTCTGAATGTGCCCATAAACCAGTCCTAAAAGTTTATAAATACCAGTCTTACTTTGGATAATTTTGTTAAAGATAGTTAATTATAACAAAGGGCTTTAAAGTACGTGAAAAAGGAGAAGGTTAATGAAAGTGAGGGAGGGGGTAGTATGTCAAAGGCCCTCTTGAGCAGTGTTCAGTTTTCTGAAAGCTGTCACTTCCACTGCCGGAGCTGTAAGATGGCTGTAAGTGACAGTAGCCCGCGTAGCCCCTGCTGCAGTTGATGCAATGAAAGCTGGCTGGCTCTTGCAGAGGTGGCAGATTTTCCCTTTTTACACGGACTTTGAAAGGAAAGATGAGCTGGTGATGCTGAGGAGGGGTAGTCTCAGCCCCACAGAGGCTAGTATTGAAATCCAAGCTCTTTTAAGGCATTTAGGTCACAGTTTTCTAAGACTTGAGCGAAACAGTTTGAGGGTGGTTTAAATAAAGATCTCATATCTTCATGTACCTGAGAAACGGCCTGGTTTTCAGAGGTGCTGAACCCACACTTGACGAATGATTGATTGATTTCTTTACAGAAATCCTTTTCTTTGTGTAACTGCCTCTGAAGTTTAATCCTGGGTTGTAGGTGGTGCGAAAGCCTGTTTAGTGGAAAAGAAAAGGTTTTTTTTCCTCCCTCTGTATTACACAATAGCACTGAAATTACTCTGAGAGAGCAAAGTAATTTGTAGTTCTAAAAGACTATCCCAGGATGGAGTACTTTTCCCTGCTCTGATATCCACATGGAGCTTTTCTAGTACAGAAGTAGGAGGTGTCCCACAGCTTGCAGGAGGGCTCCCTGGGGTCAGCAGGACTCTGCGTTTCCTTGTGCATGGCCAGGCTTGCAGGTCTGTGTATTTCTCTTCCCCAAAAAAGTCCGCGCTCTTGTAGGCAGCAGTCTTATTGCTGGGCGCCTTGCTGCCATGGCACGGTCCCTTTTGCAGCCAAACTGTGCTTGTTGCCATTCACTCATGCACATGTTTTCTGCATCCCTGTCACATGAGATCACACAACCTGCACCTTCTTCCACTGTTCCCTCATAGCAGAGAGCTGAAAACTAAAACAGGGCAGTGCTGAAATAGGGAGAGCTAAGAAGCTTATTGCAAACATAGCTGGGTGGGTCTGCTGCTGTGTTTTACCAACATGTCTAGTGCAGTCCCTTGGCTGTCTTCAGAGAGCAAGTGCAGACAGAGGCCCCTGGAAGGAGGGAGGGGCAATGTGCCACCAGAGTAGAAGTGAGAGGTGAGTTCATGAAGGGTGACTCCATCAGAGGTGAGGCTGAATTGGGAAATGGGCTCCTGAGCCTCCGTGTGTGTTCACCCTGATCTGTAGCCCGTGTGACTGGCAGCTGCAGGGTGAATGAAGTGCGTGGTCACAGGCAATGAGCACACCTGGCAGACACCAAATTCATCTGTGGAAGCAAGCCAGTTGTGCTGGTCTGCTTGGGGACATACAGATCAGGCTTGGATGAATGCTCGACAGTGCATTTTCTCCTAGACGTTGCTCTCACCTGCAGGTTGCTGTGTTCCCAGGGTATCAGCCTTGCTTTACAGTTCAGAGCAGCAGCGGGTACTACAGGAGCTTCCAGGACCTGTGCCATGGCAGTGGAAGGGCTAGCAGCCTGGCATGGTGTGTGGCTCAGCTTTGATTAGTATGGTAGAGAGCCCTGAGGCTTGAGAACAGCACAGCATGGGGAATTTTGGACAAGAGCTACCAGCCCTGTTTTTGAGTCTCCCTACTCATCCAAGGCAAATACAGCACGTTGCAGGCATTAAACAATACTAATTGAAAGGCTTATGTTCCTAGGCTGAGTTTGATCCAAAAAAATAGGAAAGGCCTCTTTATCCTTCAAACTTCAGTGTGCTTTGAAAATACTCCTGCATTGCATTGTGTGGGAGATGGCTTGAAGTGCACTGCAGGGCCTGAACCAACGACCTGTGACCTTGTCCGTGCCATGGCAAGTCTCTGGTCCACTGATTGTCTGGTTTCATGAATCATCACAAAAGGATTCCTTGGCTAGTGCACCTCCTCCTCCCATAACTTCACAATGCTCTGAGCAAATAATCTTTTCTTAAATACAACCAAACAATAGTATCTTACACAATAGGAGAATGTTTATTGATTAATTGATTCATGGGGAAGGCAAGCCTTGAACACATCAGACATCCTCTGTATAAAATATGTGTTATGGAATGCAGTCTCTGGCAAAATATATTATAATCCATTAGCCTTGTAGGAATAATTTTTAAAAAAAATCCACGCCAATCCCAGC
The DNA here is from genome assembly GCA_013396735.1 of Grallaria varia. Taxonomy (NCBI): domain Eukaryota; kingdom Metazoa; phylum Chordata; class Aves; order Passeriformes; family Formicariidae; genus Grallaria; species Grallaria varia. The sequence continues at coordinate 547,927 of VWZG01003741.1, forward strand.
CAAACCACATAAAACTGACACCTCATGTTAAATAAATGAATTAAGCAAAATAGAGCAATTGTCCTTGGCTGTAGGTCCATGTTCTTATGTGACAGTGCCTTCCACACAATTATTTCATCATAAAGGTGTTTACTAACATTATTTTCCTTGCATCACTTTTTAATAACATTCTTTGGGCAACACTTAAGAGTCTTAAGAGTCTTAAATTACTAGCTTTTCTCAGATACGTACATATTGGCACTTGTGTTTGTGAATGCATTTTACTGTTTCTTCTTGTTTGAAATGTGGATTAGTAGATTACATGAGACTCAAAGAGAAAATAAGTATGGTTTTAGCCTCCAGAGCTGATAGTAAATGAAAATCTATTTTCATGAACATCTACAGTGTTTTTGAAGTTGTTTTTTTATGAAAGTTAAAAAAGAATCAGTTCCCTGTCTGTTCACCCTATTTGTTTTTAAATGATATCAATATGTTTGAGAATTTTCTGTATCTTCTCCCAGTTCAGCAAGTACTCCTGCAATGACAGTTTAAATAGGATTTTTGATTTATGAAAGGAAACATTTATTTTCCCCATGAAACCCACATTTGGGTGAAGTTCATTACCATTTTCTGTAAAGCTTTTTTTTTCCCCCAAAGGCTGTATTTAGTTAGAGGAAAAAAAATCTATAAATATGAAGAGTTCCACAGATTTCAAGAAGAGGGATGGGGAAAAGCTAGCAGGAATAGAGACCTCTTAGCCTCTTGCTCCCAAACCTGAAATGTTCCATAGATGTTAACATACCTGGAAAAGGGGAGGCCAGGTGCTCTGCCATTTGGTTAGCTTCAGTCTGGTACCTGTAAACTTCTGTGCAGCTACCTCAGTGAGAAATGCTCTGCTCTTCCTGTCTCCGCTGATGCTGCTTGTTCAGGTTGGCAATCTCTAGCACTGTCCTCTCCGTGAGTTGTGCCACTCTGCCTGTAGCATCATTTATTGCACCTACTCTTTGCTGAGTAGGGCTCTTGCAGGGAGATAGAGAGCCCTAGCTTGGCTTCAATGGGGACAAACTTGAAGCTCTCATTGGCCCTTGAGAATGAATTTACCTCATCTCAGGGGTAAAAAGAAATGCAGCAAGTGCCACTTGTGCATTTGCCTAAGTTACCATCCACAGATTGCCCACCTTCTGGGTTCAGCTCTCCAGAGAGGAGCCATCGCAAGCAGAGAGTTTCATATTCAAGTGAGCAGACAAGCGCATTTGGGTTTGATCTTGTTTGAAGTTGCCAGGTGCCATTAACATGGATTTTCTCTCTTTCATTGCCTTTTCTACTTCTCCTTTTGAACCATTCTCACAAATTTAAATTTATGTTATGGAAAAATTGTCTCCAGGAAAAAAACACCCGGACTCGGTACCAGTGATATCGATTGAAAATCAGACCAAATATTACAAGTGGGTACAAATTTTATTCTGTGTGGCACAAAAAGTCATGCTAAATTATTGATTGCAAAGTTTCAGCTTATTATTTACATAAGTCATTTGCACAATTGGCTGAAAAGAGAGTAAAAATTATTAAAGGATTTTTCTTTATCTAAATGTGCATGTTTTTCTTGGTCTTATACAACAATAAAAACCTTTAGGAACTCAATAAATAAAGAACAAGAGCTAAACTCTCTTCTTGTTTGCACCTGCCAAGCCACACAGAAGTCAGCAAGCTGGTATGGGTGTAAACCCAGAGAAAATGTCAATCTTTACATTTTCTGCTGTAGAGCTCACACTTGCTGCTTGAGGGGCGGATGGATGGTCTCAAGCCACTAAAGTCTGAATCCAGTTTTCTAGGTCTAGATGCTCTGTCCTCTCAAATTGGGTGAGCACTTGGCAGCTCTGAGTTTGACAAGAGCCCCAGAATGTTTTGGAATTTAGAGAAGGATTTCAATGGCTAAATACTGTTTTTGAGCTTAAAGTGATCTTCTACTTGTGTACAATTTAGTTGTATCAATGTTTAGATAGCCATTTGTGTTTTGTTGGCCTCTTCTAAAATTTGAGTTTACTTGCCAATTTTGGATCTGGTTAGCAGATCAGCCTTTAGCTGCCCTCCAAAATACATGATCAGCTGTCTCAGGCTTCTTGTAATCAAGTAGTTTGTCTTTCTAACAGGAAATATATTCTTCTCCCTTTGAGATACACGTGCAAATTAAAGCTGGAGTTCACACATGGTTACAGACGTGATTTGGTACTGTGCTTGGATGGTTCACAGAATAGGTCTGTGATGGATTTGAAGAATGAAGGGAGCAATACTTAGATGTCTGAGTCTGAAGCTCAAAATATATGAATATTTTGATGCAAAATCTCCTCTATTTCTTCTTTTCTAAATGCTACCTTTTTCGGAAATCATAGGGGATAAAAAAAGAATTGGTAGACTTCACTACCTACAAATTCCCTTCTTTTCCTGAAGAAGGTTTCTAAGGTTCAGGCAATCTCCTATGGGGCTTGGCCTTGAAAATATGTAGCAGTTGGAAGTTTCATGTAGTGGTTTCTGGAAACTTTTTCAGTATGATGTTTCAATTCCTTAAAGTCAAGGTAAGAGAACACTTTTAATGATCAAGTCGTGCAATTCCCAAGTGACAATAATGCTGGGTGAAAATAGAAACAGAGTCAAAGAAGTGGCTTTTGTTAAGTATGTTGGTAGGAAGAACTGCCATATGCCTACGTCCCACCCTGTGGCTGGTTCCCATGCAGAAGGAACTCTCCTTATCTCAGAAAAATACCAGTGCAGTAAATGGGGACACGTGAGGTACTATTTGGTGGGACATAAGTGCTATCTGAGAGAGTTGATGGGCTGGGTTGAACTGCTTGGCATGTCTTATTCACTGCAGTGTAACTTTGAGTCTTGGCACCACAGTTCAGTAGCAGCTTTACACAGTGAACAAGAGAAAATTGTGTCTGAATTTTACCATCAACAGTCAAAAGCCTTTGTGTCTGAAACTCGTACAGAGATACTAATTCAGAAGAACTTTGGCATTGATTAAACAGGTCACATCTGATGTATTATGCATAAATGAGCCTAAAAAGTGCTAGTCTTTGCAAAGCAAAGATACGATGAGGTGATATACATTTCTTTCTGAAAACCAGCAGTCACTTGGACTCAACAAAGAGTAATTAATACAATTTTAAAAGATACGCTATGTAATTCCATGAATATTTAAGGCTAGGATGAAATAATACCCTATATTGGTCTTGAACCGCAATGAATAATATGATTATTTTTACTTTGCAAGAGGTCACAACAAATGTTTGAGATTTAAGCTGCCATAGCTACAAATTTAGCAGAAAGTAGGCATTTAATGATAGATTTCATTGCTGTGGTTTAGGTTTTATTTTGAATGTTTTGTCTTAAAAACACTAATGCTAAAATGTTGTCTCAAATCTTTATTTTCAAATTACTTATTATATCACCATAAATTACAGGGTGCAGTAAAAGCCAGATTTAAAAGGAGGCATACTTTTCTTTCTCATATTGCTAAAAATAGTGCAATGCTTATGAAACACGAATCATCATTAAAAAAGTTCTTTTTATACAACAGAAGTTGCTAGTGCTGAACTAGCGGCTTTCCTCCAAGTGGCACAATGGACTGCTCCAAATTTAGGTCCGTAATGGTAGAGGTTAACTTTAGGAAGTCCGAGTAAAACTGTAATCTATAATCCTACCACAATTACAATGTTGTCTGTCAAATGACAGTGAGGTCCCTGGGGTGAAGCTACCAAATACCTTGTAAAGATGTTCTTATGGCTTTTATTGTTTTGATGCTTTTGCAATTTCAGCACATGTTACTGGATTCATCAAGAGACCTGGGCTGCAACCCAGGACTGTTTAGAGGCTGTGGGCTGCAGTCGGCTCTCAGCACTCAGCCAGACGCAAAGGGTGGAGCACGTAGTTGATAGCGAAGAGATGCATATGCCACGTTGACAAGATGATGGGTAAACAAAGCTTAAGGGACACTTGTTAAACTCAACATAGCCAAAAATGAATCTTTTTCATGATATTTATAGAAGGCTTCAGCCTAAGGAAAACATTCACCTGCGTGACCTGAGGAAAAGTCTAGAGAACTGGTTACTATTTAGCCATCAAAAAAACCATATGTGCGTCTTTTTCAGATGCCCTCATCAGTTCTTTCCTTCCGGGCATATTTTTGGAAGACTCGCACGTCTCTCTCTGTGAATCACAGTATCCTGCTGGCTTGTCAGAGTGAGGTGGGACCAACACACATCAACCCTGAACCTAAATCATCTCTAATAGGTGTAACGTGAATGCCGCCAGCAGCCAGTGCTCCTTTACCAGGTCACTGAAGGAACTCTGCATTGCTGCTGCTTGTTCCCTCAGCTCGTGGTGCAGACTCTGTAAGGGGGAACCTGAAGGACACGGCCATCATAATGATGCCTCTGTCTGGAAGTGAAAAGAGCTGGGTGCCTGCCAGCATTCAAACAAAGAGCTCCTGTGCAAGCAGGGTGACTCGGGAGAAGCAGGGGTCTGCAGGTAGGAATCCAGTTAGGAAGCAGTGAGGCTGGGGGGCTGTCAGCTTCATCAGGGCTTGGCCCGGGCAATATAAAGGTTCAGAATTGGGTGTGTTGTCAGTGGAAGGCTGCCCAGTCAGCACAGGGCATCACAGCCTGGCTGGGGAGAGCCGCAGAGGGACCGAACGAGGGGCCACGTGCCTGTGCAGGGGTGCAGAGGAACAGCGCCCGGTGAAACCGGATTTCTGGGCAGGCATTTAATAACGAGTTCAATGCAAGCATACCCCAAATAAACAAAAATGTAGTGGAAATCTTTCTTAGTTAACTTCTCCAAAGCTTTTGGCCTAACGTGCTGCCGGCGTTAGCACAGCAAGTAGGTGGCCTGTGCTGCTGCCCATACTCTGTCAGGAAGACAAAGAATCTGGGAGAAGCATCAATCTGTTTCTCTTCACAGGGCTGTCTCTTCCCCCCTTTGTCAGTCAAAGGTGTCAATGTCTCTCCCCTCTATCCTCCCCCCTCCCTGAGTTGAGTAGTGTCAGTCATTCCTGTTTTTTTCTTTTTATTAATGATTTTGCAAGGCTATGTCATTACTGTGCTATACATTTTTATACAGATGGCACGACTGTGCATTTTAATGGCAAATCTGTTTCTCACATAACGCCTGAACTGCAAAAAGACTTTGACAGACTGGTTCAAGGAAAACAAACTGGTTTTAAATGTAGCAAAAACTAAAACAATGCCTTTTGGCTCTCCTAATCATCTGAACTCAAAGGATGATTTTATTTGAAAGTCAGAAATCTTAAGGAGTGGACTAAACTTGTGTGTTGAAAGAAAACCAGAGGAACGAGAGAGAGGTGCATCATTCATGGGTTGCATGCTTTGTTTCGCAAGACACAGAGGATTCGTCTTTGGTCCTTGGCCTGTGTTTGACCAGAACTAAATTTGGACTGTAACTCTGGAGACTTTGGACACTGCAGGGTTTTGAATTTCAGGAGAAACAGAGGTATTAAGCTTGCAAATGTGAAAATTAGAATGCAGGAGGAGTAAAAAACAACCAGAAAATGAAAAATATGTGTATGTTAAATACCACTAAAAACAAAGAGCAGAATACATATTTTGGACAAGCCTATTTCTTCTTTGATCATCTTCTTTTCATTTTATGTCATTCTAAGCATATATAAGTACAAACAGTTCTCAGTGGTCCCTGTCATCACCATTCTCTGACATAACACATCAGTTTCTGTTTCTGTCTCTTTCTGTGTATCTGCTTAATAGCTTACCTTGCAATTGATACATGGACACACTTCACTGTAGCCCTGATCCTTCATTGGCTTCTGGGCTGGGTGGTTAATTGTCTGTTTACTCTGCTCCAATGAATTAATTTGCATGAACTGGCTGAGGTCAGTAGAAAGGTATGCTGGTATCTCACAGCTCTTGCGCATCTGAGTTTTCACACTCTTAATCCCTTTATTTCCTGAATTTGGGGGCGTGACAATCCATTGCTTCAACACATATTCATAGTGAATAAAGCTCAAGTGGAAAGGATAACCAGGAGAAAGGGGAGGCAGAATTCATTCTTTTTAGCGCTGCAAACCCAGATATTTTCTGAGAGCCCCAGAAAATTCTCTCATATCATTGGCTGTGTTCTTGTCTATGCTGACTGCAGTGAAGTGTAAGAATAGTAATTTTTGAAAGTCTATGAATATTAGCTTTAACAACATTTGAGGAGCTAGGAAAAATCAATGTGAGATGGAAAGCATAGTCAGACCTAGCTACTATTATTGACATCTCAGTCTCTTGAGGCAACCCAAAAGTCCCTCTGTAGGGAAGAGGCATCACTCACAATGATGCTCTGAGACACTGGAAAGCATGTAATGTACAAGTATTCTCCCAATTTTCAGTAGAAATCACGATTTTCTGCTATTGTTCTTCATCTGCTGGAGAAACCCATCAGTGTTTAGATTTGGTTCCCAGGACATTCTCCTTTTTTGTAGCCTGACTGTAAACATCTGAATTTTAGTAGGCCAGTGCTTCAATAGCATTGCAAAAACTGAGTAGGGAGAAAAGCACTTGTTGGAGAGCGTGTTCCCTCTGTCTTTTTCCAGGCGTAACGTTGAGCTAGCATCAGACTTAAATCACATAGTTGTTGACCACAACTGCATTTTTATATCCACTTCTGCAGCATGTGTAGGACTACAGACATAAATTATTGGAGAGTTGTTTCAATAACAACAGTGTATATAATTAAAAAAGCATCATTTTACAGCATTCTTTCAAGAAAAGTGTTATGTTGCTTTTGTTTCATCATAAATAAAAGGGGCGTTGGATAAATTCTTGGCATGATGAGAAAGCTGCCAAGAATGAATGTGGCTTGAATTTATCATAAAGCATTATTATTTTTATGCATCGTCCTGTATTTGTGTGGTGTAAGTAACTTCCTCTCCCCACTCTAACAATGTGGCAGGTGAAAACCATTGCACTGAGGCATCGCAATATTAATTTTTTAAAAAGCTATTCCGAATTTTTTTTCTCTGAAATATTTCTCCTATATGAAGACTCTTCTCCAGTACTGTTGCCTGTTTCTTCTAATTTGAGTGCTCCATCAGGCTTCCAGTACTGTTAGTTAGCAGCTAGTAAACGTGGACAAGGCTGTAGTTAGATGTAGACGCAGGTAAGCTTTTCAAATCATTAATAACTCTTAGTGATAGCACTAAAGGATTTTAAGAGTTTATCCAGCATCTTGCTTTCTTTTGAAATTTTCACTCCTTATTCCATAGCTCTTGTGAACATACTTGTCCAGATGCTCACCCACGTGGATTTGTGCTTGATGCAAAAAGATGAGCACAGGCTAGCAGTCTGAGCTGTGGCAGCATGCTAATGACTGCCTTCGTGGCAACAAGGAGGCATAACATCTTTGAGAGAGTGAGATACAGAGTATCTGTGGGGGTGGGGGTCAGCCGGATAACAGACACTCTGTAAGGGGCTGAGAGAAGGTGGCAAGCAAAGCTGGTTTGTGGTGGGTGTTTTAACGGGACTGCTCGGTACTAAAATAGCTTAGTGGAGGAACTGGAAAATTTGCAAAGGCTTCTGTCTTTACAGATCAGGATAGCAAATTACTCCAATCCATGTCTTACTTTTGCCCAGAAGTGGCATTGGAGGTGTAAAAAAATTATTTACTGTTTCTTCACCGTTTCTTCAGCAGGTAACCACCTGCTTTACACCGGGATGAATTTCATCTGATGGATAAAATGGAGCTCAGGGCATCTGTGCCAAAATTGAAAAAATTGAAAAAAACACCCCCAAGCACACAGGTTGTGATTATTTGGTGATGTTTTCTACACATTTTGTTGAAATTCTGGTTTGCTAGTTGTTTCTCAGTGGAAGTGTAGGTAGTTTTGCTTACTGTGGGACTGTCACAAGTCACCTGCTATTGGAAATAAAAATAGGATTTCACTCCAACGATAAATTCCTGGGAGCAAATACCTGTGAAAGTGTCCAGTCCAAAAGGAATCATGGTGGGACGTGTTGCAACTCTCTTGTAAGAATTGTTCTTCAGTGTGTCTGAGCACCTATCCTGGGTGCAGCAGGGCTCCTTTCAAATCCTGGATTTTCTCTTTGTGGAAACCCGATGTAGGGCACTGGTGCAATAACGAGTCCTCACCCTGGGGTGGAGGCGAATGTGGTCAGGCGCTCAGCTCCAGGCTGAATGTGGTCATTGCTGCTCTCCACAGACGTGGCAATTGGATCCTCCCGCTGAAGGGAAACCCCTGGAAGAGACCTACATTTTGGCCATTCTCTGAGTAACGCTCATGGAATATCCTACTTCCCATGACAAATGGCAACAATGCTGTTGTTCACAAGATAAGATATGTTTCCCCTTTCTATTAACAGTGCATTAGGAGAACTAATTAGCGGCACCTTGGAGATTTCCCTTCTGGGAATCCAGGCTATAAATATCTTCACTGCTCAGCAAGGAGCTCTGCCGAGTGGGACTGTCGGAGATGCTACAGCTGGTTAAACGATGCAGCCTCTATGTGGGTGTCTCTGGAAGATTAAGGGAAGCTATAAAGCCACTTCATTGAAAAGTGGTTGTAATTTTTCATCAAAAAAATTTTTAATTGAAAAAATGGCTTTGATTTGCTGGAAAAAAATTATGTGGTGAGCTTCTGCTTTGGTTTAATTTTTCTGTGTTCCTTCTGTTAAAAAACCAAAATAATTTCACTTTTATCAGCAGAAAATAATGGCAAGGGATTGGGAGGATGTGGATGAAGAGAGAATAGTGATCTTTGCACTATTTGTCTTCAGAAATTGACACCTCAATTTCCATTTGTTCAGTAAAGATGCAAATAAGAAATTACAAACAAATCCTTGAGGAGGTGTGGGGGGTGAGTTTGTGGAGTTTCACTGTGGTTGACTTCAAACATTCCTTATGAGGCTGAAGGAAAGCATAGGCCTTCAGCGTAAGAGCTTGGTTTAAGCCCTTTGTGTTTCCATCCCGTGGATCCCAACCTTCCCCATTGCCTGAAGGTGCAGCCTGGGCAGGCTGATGCCTGATTTCAATTTGGCCAGCACGAACATTGCCAAATGTTTGTTTTGTTAATTGTGTGTCCCTGTGTATGGCTGTGAATATTTGAGGAAGGAGGCATGGGATGGGCATTGGCAGACTTTGGAGGCTGGATGCTGCATTCACACAGCCCCCAGCTGTCCTCTGTGGCTGCTCCCACTCGTGTCCAGCCTACCTGCATTTTTGACAAAGCTAACTTGATCCATGTTGCCTGAAGTCAGGAGATTGAGATGGGCACTGTGTTTGCCACGTTTGCGATTCCCTGCCCTGCGTGACTTCAGCTGAAATCAGCGCCGAGCATTTTCACCGCGCTCAGAAAACACGGCAGCAGAAAGCCCTGCCCTGGCCGGGCACATCCCTGTCCAGCCATGGGCCTCGTCCTGGGAATGCACCCTTGCATCTTCCAGGGGGTTTTGCTGAGGTTGTGCTGCAGGGAAGCAGAAAGGGTGATCCCCGAGGAAGAGTCGTGCAAGCCTCAGCCATTCTGGAGGTGGGGCTGCTCAGGGGCTGGGTAAGGAGTTCTCAGTAGACCAAGAAGCTTGACTTGGTGGGCGTACATTTAGGTGGGAGCATCAGGAGCAAACAGCACCTTTGGGAAGTGGTGCTGAGAGAGGGATGGTGTGGGGATTACTGCAGAAAGGGAAGACATTGCAGAGACTAAAAATGAGACTGGATTTGAAAGAGAAAGAGAGCATGGGACAGGGAGAGGGGTGAAAGAGAAGGTCCCTAATGGGAAAACTTTCACTGAGTTCCCCAGAACCTCTGGTTAATTGCTGTCACGCAGGAAAGGATCGGAGAGAGGAGGGGATCTTCTTGCTGGAGGGTGTATTTGACTGCTCAGGCAGTCTGTGCTCGGGAAACACCCTTGTGGGGTCAGCACGGTTCCTCATAGGTCCTGTTTGTTGCTCTGTCTGACACTGCTTGTAAGCAGAAACATACCTTGATGGGAAGCTGAAGCCTACAGATGATATGCATCCAAAAGCTGCTCAGCAGTAGAAATGTAAAATATTTTAGAGAAAGACTCAGTCTGTCCTTGAATTTCCAGATTGGCAGTTTTAGTCTTTTAGTGTCTCCAGAGTCTCGTATTTTTACAGCTAATAAAAAAGATAAAATCTCCTTATTTTAGAATAATTAGGAGAGTTCTAAAAAACTTCCTCCATTGTTGTTCGCAGAAGTACAAACTTCTTAAGTCAGGAGAACTGCAGAATCCAGAGAGGATAAACTGCATTAACATTTTAGCAGTTGTGTGACCCTCATGCATGCATGTTTGCTATTATTTCTAGGAGCTCCCTGATGATAAGCATGATATAAAAAATTTAACCACATAGAAAAAAAATGTATAAAGGACTGTTACGGGTCTCACGAATTCCAGAAAAGCAAGGAATTTCAGAATTCAGCTGATTCCATCTCTAGTGCTGATTGTGCTGGTATTCATTAGCGAGATCAGAATGTCAGATGATGCAATTTGCCACCAGCTCTGTATCAATCAGAACCTTTTTGCTGATGCGTTTTAAAATCCTAGAAATGTAGGGCAGGAAGGACCTTGAGAGAAATCAAACTGTGTACCCATCACTAGCATATGCTTGTTGAGGTTTTTACAAAAACTCCTAGAGAAGTACAGCCTGCAGTTTCCTCCCCTCCAGTATTTCTTAACCTCTGGCCAGAAACCCAACCTGAACAATATTTGCACTTGAGGTAGTTCATTCTTCTCACTTGCTGTGTTCGTTCCTGGGTGTTCAGGCTGGTTTTGAGCACAGTCTCATGTTCCATGTTAGAACACCCTGCCTCTGTATGTGAGGGAGAACCAAGTCCCCAGAGAAGAGAGGCAAGATTGCATTGGCAGACTGACTGAGCAAAGGTTGGAGGTGCTGTCACTTACATCAGGCCAGCTGGAACAGTGTTTCTAGGCTGGGCTTCAGGCAGAGAGTGAAGTTTCGTGTGTGACCCATTCATTTGAGTGCTGAGCCTTGTGCTCTGAAAGGGCTGTCAGGCTCCCTCCTCTTCTGCTCCAGCCTGCAGAGCTGGGAAGGGGGAGCAGCAGGGATCGCCTCTGGTCTGTGCAAAACCCTCTGGGGAGAGGGACACTAGGAAAGGTCAGAGGATATCAGGTTTGGCTGCCACAAAATAAATCACTTCCCCACTGTCTTCTTCCACCTTCCTCTTGTTGCTAAATGCAACTTGAAAAAAGCACAGAAAACAACGATATGTTTTTGTGGTACCTCAGACCCAATATGACAATGTGACACGTTTTACCTTCTTAGTGAAGGAATGGGAGCAGTTGCTGGGGAGCTGGGCAAATATTCCAGCATGACAGCACAGTCCGCTGACCACTACATGCATCTGAGCAAAAAATTGGACTGTATTGGCCCAAGTTGTGCTCATTCCCCTTTTTGAATTTGTTTCCCCCAGAAATTTTAGTGGACCAAGAATTATTCATAGATGTTTCCAAGAATAATGGATAAAACCAAATTGTAAGCTGCTTGCAGGCATAGTCAGAAGGAGATCTAATTTTCCAGATTACTCAATGTGAATTATTAATTCTGCTTGACTAATGTTGAGCAGTCCCTGGTGTTTAAGAGAAAAGACAGTCTGCTTTATCAGTTCTTTGCTGATACCTCTCTGTATTTTTCACATCACATTTTATTTAACTTATTCTGCTTTCCTGAATCAAACCTACACCAAGGGAGGGAGTAGGAGTGCTCTGGTGTGAACAGTTCTGTAAGACATGAGCTATTTGGTAACTTGACTGTTCCTGAGGGCCCTTCAGTCCACCAACACAGGTGAACATGTCTCTTGTAGGGCAGTGAGGTCTGTGAGGCTGCAAAAAAACCCCACAAACAAATCACTTGCAGCTCACAATAAAACCAAGACAACAAAAGACACCTTCTGCCCCATGTTCCTCAGCTGCAATTATTTGTTGCCTTTTGGCTGTGATCATCTCTGGCAGACTGTGCCAGAGGGGCTCAGTGCCCTGCTGCCTCTGTGTTGCTGCCTTTGCCTGGGTAGCACACAGGTGGCTGCTCTAGCTGATGGGAGGAGACGGGTCTGGGCTTAGCTTGTCTGCAAGGAAAGCCTGTTGCAATTTCAAGGTCAAATCCTACATGTGTTATAATTTTGGAGTAATTTCAGTGATTTACTAGAGTTGCTTGGGATTTACTCTGGATTTACACCGGGATGAATTTCATGTGATGGATAAAACGGAGCTCAGGGCATCTGTGCCAAAACTGAAAAAAATGCAAACACTTCGGTCCCTCAAGGATGTTCATCCCAAGTGATGATGGAAAAAACAAGGAGCTTTGCATTCTGGCAGGTAACTCGCAAGATCCGGTAAGCTGAAGGACAGGAGGAAAAAAATAAGTGCGCAGTGAACCAAGCCACTGCAAGTACTTTAGAACTGACCCGTTTTAAATGGTTTTTAATAAAGGGCCAGAAAATTCAGATCTCACTATCCCTGCAAAGCCAGGAGGCAGTAGGATGTGGTGGTGCCTGTGTGCTGCAGGAGCAGGACAAGAGGTGGTCAGTCAGCTGGAAGGTGAGCTGCAGTGTGGGATGGTCCAGGTGCCTCATCTCTGGAGCCTCACTTGAATAACACTTCAGTGTTTTACGATCTTCTCTGATCTAGTTTGTGGCAAGCATGAGAAACGCCACAAAAATGAAGATCTTAACAGTCAACTCTTACTTGTCATACAGAAACATTCTCCTTTGTGTAGTGTAACATATTCTTGCTGAAAGCAGCCTTTTACTAACTTTCCCCCAGTTCCTGTGTACTCTGGTATGTAGCTGGGCTTCTGCGTCTTGAGCTGATTTGTAGCTAAAGAACTATGCTCAAAGGAAAGGGATAAATCCAGGGAGGTTGTGTTTGTGTCACAACTACAGGTGTTACAGTGGGGCTATCCCTGGTCTCCAGCTCAGTACCTGCAACTGAGTTTTATCACAAGATTTTTTTTTCTTTTATAAAACTAAAATAGAACAAGAAAAAAGGGCATTTTTTATCTCAAAAAGCATGTTAGTCATTGTCTTGTACATTTTCTTTTCATGCGACTTGAGGTATAAGTTACAATTGCTTAATGATTTATAAAAGATTCTTCATGAATTGCACTCAAAATTTCTATAACTGGTTATTTTAGATAGGAACCATACATTTTGAAGTATGCAGCGTCCCTATTCTGTAAAATATACAGTCCTGTCCACGGCATTGCATTTTAGTCACCGTTTTTGGGTATCCTTTATCAAAAGAGCCATTAATGAGACTTCGCAATTCTCTTTCCGTGAGCACATAATATGCTCTATGTCTTTAATTAGCACCTTCGTTCCTCTCCCCCTTCCCCCTCTCCCAGGAAAAAGCCAAACCTTCTTCACTACCAAAATGGCCTGTCAAAACCTGACAACTGAAGTTCTGCCTTGTCAATATAAAATTGTCTGTACCACTGTGCAAGCTGAATATTTGGGGCTGGTGCAAAATAACGCACCAGCTGCATTGTCTGTTTTCCGACTTTATTGCATTTCTGCTTAATTTTTTCAGGGCTACTGAAGGATTTCTGGACTCCCCTGAGCATTTGCTGTAGAAAACAGATCATGTTTCCTTAGGGGCTGCGTGGTGAATTACTCTAAGAGAGTATTTGTGGGTGCATACGGAAACTGTACATGTGTATCCATTTCTATATGCTTTCCTGTGTGTATTAGTATATTCGGAAGTGCTGAGAACTCTTCTGTCAAAGGGTACGTGAATTCAAGCATTGTTTTGCTTTCAGAAGTGGGATTTTACTGGGAATGCTGGCAGGCCCCTCACAACAGAAGGACGGGTGGGTGCAGCTACTGTATGTATCTGTTGTCACATTCGATTTTGTGCAATAAAAATAAAACCCTTGGTCAGAAGTGTCATAAAAGTTTGATTGACTTTCCTCTTTAATTGCTTATCATCTTTGAAGAGACTTCTTGGCATTTAGAAACCAGTGAATCTGTTTCCCATTTCTTCAGGCTTTATAAATACACCCTGTTTATATTAAAATGATAGACAAATATACATAAAGCTGGAAAACATGACCACAAACTCTTTTCCTCTCCCTATGCATTTAAAAAACAAAACCCTAAAGACACTTTTATTGTTGCTAAACTTTTGCCCTTGGCTGGTAGGGCCTTCTTTATGTTTTAACAGATCCAGACATCCTTTTCATGTGGTCTTCGGATGTTCTATATTTTATATCTTCTGTGGCTTTATAAAAAGGGAAGAATGAGCTTGCTGCACAAACGTATCTGATGGTAATTTTTTTGTTGTTTTTGCTGCAAGTCAGAAGTATTGTGACGTTTCCGTGTTAAAAAGAAACTTGTTTCTCCCTGCTCTGGGAAGTTATGTTAAAGAGTTTCAGTAAATCAGTGGAAACTGAATAGGTTCTGAAGTATTTGGGAGGTGGATGCTGGGGACAGCCAGGTGAGTGCAGAGACCCTCCCTTGCTTTTGTTATCATTTGCCACCATCGGAGATGTGGCCTGTGCTGCCTCCAGCCTGGTGTGGGGAAAGCTGGGAGCTTCTGGGGGCCTTTGGCAGTAGGATAACACCCCGAGACTATTGCCGTAAAGGCTGAGCTCCTTTCACACGGGTTTTCCCCTAGCTGTAGGGCAGCATCGTCCCACAGCTGCACTGGAGTCCTGAAGAAACTGAATTCGAGGCTCTGCTTCAGGAACAGAAAGGGAAAGGAGACTTGTCTCCACTGACTCAAGGAGTGGGTAAATGAAGTGCCTTTAAGTTGTTCACAACAGCAGAGTGTAATCCAAAAGGAGAAATGGAAATGAAGGACCATTGAAGTGCCCTGTGGGGGCACATGGCTCTGGCAAAGCTCTGGTGGGCCCTTTCACTGCTGAGGAGGGTGGTGGGCAGGAAGAGGAGAAAAAGAAAGGTCAGGGAGTGGATGAAGGGCCATTGACCTCACTGTGCCACTTGAGTGTGAAGCCCTTGAAGCACAGAGGCACTTGGTCCTTGTGCAAGGGGACATTACACAGATCAGAAGTCAACAGATTTAAAAGAGCCCAAATGTGTCAGCACTACAGGGCAGTTTTATATCAGAAAAGAACATCTGGTTCAATAATACCAGTCTTCCAATCAGAGGAACAGAGCCCCCAGATAATTCACTGACTAAATACAACAACCCCCAAATATTTCGGGAGTAATAAAACCCAAGTTAAAGAGAGAAAAAGTGCAGCTCAGCCATGAAAAGATGTCAAACAGCCATATGAGAACAAGTTTAATGGACAACAGTTTCAGATGTTTGCTAACTGCCTTCTTCTCATATAAAGAATGACCTCAGTGCAGGTCTGTGTCTGCATGGGGGTGTGTCTGCTGTGGGATTGGGCAGGGGGCTGGAGAGGCTGGGGCAGAGCATCAAATTCCTTGATTTTCTTTTTGAGGTGCTACATGCTTGTGTTACTGTTTCCAGGGCCTTAGAATGAAATGCTTTTAAATGCTGGCAGAAGGTGCCTCCTTTTACTGAATTCAAAAATTTAGGCGTATTTAAATAGACAGCGTAGCAAGCCACACGCCCCAGAGGGCTAATTTTGATCGTTCCCCTTTTCAGGGCTCCTGTGTGTGTGTGCTAGCCTTGTGGTCCAAGCTGCAGTAGTTCTCATGGCGTGTTAACCTCGTGGGGTGTTAACACTGCTCTTTGTGTAGTTAACTCTTTTCTTGCACAGCTTTATAAAACAGCGTCTCTCCATGCAACCATACTGCTCCTGTAGACAGGAAGGAAATTGTTCTCGACCAGAACTTTCTGCTGTGTGTGACGGGCAGTGAAGTTCACAAGTTTGGTGATAGCTGAAACACAGTGTTTGGTTTCTGCAGCAGAAGGATCACATCTTGATGCCTGTGGCTGGGGTTAAATCTCCACCTGCAACCCCGGTCATGTAACACAACTGCTGCTCCAGGAGCTCCTCTCACCTTACTGCCCTGTCTCTTTTACAGAAAGGTAGTTCCTCCAGATTGAGTAAGTGACTTTCTTGCAGTTTGGCACTTTAGTTCTGAGATTAAAAGGATATGACATCTTTCATCGCTCAAATGACTACATAAAAACTCAAATCCAAGCTGCAGGTTTGCAGATTCTCCTCTGAAAAACAAAGGCTGATATTTCTTGCCAGTTACCAAAGTCAGCAGCCGACTGGCAGCAGACTGCCTTTGGTATCTCAGAACTTTACAGAAACAGGAAAATATATTTGGAGAACAGGAATGCTTTTACTGTAGGCTTCAACAGTGAGATACTCAGGTTTTACTGACTTGCGGGATTTAAAAGGTGCACTAGGAGAAGTCTTCATGCCACTTGTGGGACATAAAGGAGAGATACACTAGACAAGAATTAAATGTCCTCTCTGGGATATTTCTGCCCAAAATTATCCCTAAGGTGTAATGTAAGAAAAGGGTTTTCTGCTGATGGCTGACCTCAAGCGTTCTCCTTTCAACAAGGTTTCCTCATCTGCTTACTTAACCAAAACCATGTTATTCTGCTACCTCAGAGCTGCCTAGGTACCAGAGATTCCCTGGTGTAGGGATTTGATCCTGGTAAAGGCCTCTCACTGCTTTTCTATGTCTGCCAGGTGCCTTCTTTGACCACCCAGCAGCACTTGCTACCAAGGGCTGTACCCATGACTAGCAGCCCCAGATGATGTAGCTCTGGCTCCTGCTGTTTAGAAGATAAGCAGCCTTAGGATATCCACGTGTGCCATTAAAGGGTCTGGTATGCAGCACCTCGGAAAAAGTCACAGAAGTCCCTGTGCTCATGTTCATGAGGAGCTAGGTGGGCTGGTCATTTAGAAGCAGAAGATGGATTTTGTGACTCTATACTGTTCCTTATCAGTACTTTTTTTAAACTGTGGGCAATATAAACATACTCTGGAAGTTTTAAGCTGCAAGAAATGTTGGAGCATGTTTCTCTTCAGGCAAGGGAATTCTGCATGGAGTAGGAGTATTGTAGAAGCAAGCTGTTCCCTTTCCTAGTGAGGAGGAAAGCTCGGAGGTAGTTCATTGATCTGGCAGCCTTAATGAGGCTTTTGATCCCACACTTTCTTTGGAAATTTGCTATGTGTTGATATGATGTGAAAGGGTTTGGGTGGTTTTTGCTGTTTTGTTGGTGCTTTTTTTGTGAAGTTTGCTTAGGCTGCCGTGAGCCCTTTTGTATCCCACAGTGAACTACCAGGAGCGGTCCTGACTTCTTGCCCACGAGACTTGATCTCTGTAATTTCCTCTTCACAGGGTGTTTAGTGCAGCACCTCCCCAGCTTGCAGTTCATTTGGACTGTAAGTAACCCAGTTGTTTACCAACAAGGGCAGGGGTAGCCCGCATTTTTAAACTATCCTCCATCTTTGTGGCCTTGCTTGTATTTCCCTCTGGCATGCTTTCCATTGACTTTAATTGCAGATTGCTTGTTCAAGCCCTACAAATTGTCAAACCCAATGATAAAAGAAAGCAGGAATGAATTTAAATTGTTTTGTCAGCATGAAGACAGTAGGAAAATAAGTAATGTTGGAGTGGTAGCATTTTAGGTAGACTCTGTCAATGCTCAGCCCTGTTACAGTCTCATGGACAACACAAATGATACACATCCCAAATTGGCACTGGCAGGGCATCACAGGGAATATCTGGGGAATATTAACCAAGGAGTTCAAGTGGGTTTTGTCAATGAATAAGTATTATGAGGAGAAAGATCAAGTTAATTACTTTAGGTAGAGAAACTCTAAAAAGAAACTTTGTTAGGGTTTTTTGGGTAGCTCTGTTCAACTGTGTATTAGTACACACTTAATTTCCATGAGAGAGGCCCAGCCTCGAACTTGGTTTTCGCTCTAGTCAGACCATAACTTGTTTTAATTAGATTGTTTGCCTTTTTTTTTTTTTTTTCAGTCTGGTGGTGTTTAATGATGGTGTTTTTTAGAAAGATGAGAAAAATCTTGAGAAAGAAGTATTTTGAAATCTCTCATTGTAAAATATCCTAGTCAAGAAGATCCTATTTGATTTGTTCTTTAAATCCAAAGCACTGAATGGAAACTTTCAAAACCATTTAGCATTAGGGTTACACAGTGCTCATTGACATTCGTTAGCACTGAGTCTGACTGGTAACAGATCATGTTTTATATCCTAGGAAATTTGCTGTTAAAATTAGACATAAATAGAGGTGGGGTATAATTAGTTATTCCTTCCAGATGGACTGGACTGTGCTACTCAGCCAGATGATCCCAAGCAGTGCCGTGTACAGCTGCCCTCCCCCTCCCAATCCAAGCTACCCTCTCAGAGGAGATCCCCTGGGTGCTGTCTCCGTACTGCCCTGGTCCGAGCACTGGCACCTTGGAAGGGTCTTCACATTCCTCTACCACCTGTACAACACCACGCAATGATGAGATTTTCTTTGTTAGCCTGAAGGGAATTTTTTAAACCTCACTGTAAGTCTGGAAGCGCACACACTGTCTTCTCTGCTATACTTTTCCTCCCAGCAGAAACCGTTCCAGATCTTTAAATGCTATCCATTAACTTATTTTTATTTCTAGGGAACCATATGACTCCAGGATAGCAGGTTTAAGAGAAACGGATGGTATAGGAAATCACAGATGTTGAGAGCATTTCCAGTTCTGTTTCTGGTCTTTCTGCTCATGGAGATGTCCTGCTGATTGGGCTGTGCTTAGATAAGGAGCAGGCAGAGGCTGTGTGCCCTATGTGCCCTGGACAGCTCAAGCTCGTAGGTGTTTGCACCACATAGCTTGTGCCTGCATCCGCCTGATAGAAAGCTCAGATGAATTTGCCGTGGAAAATACATCTGGCTTTTGTTTGGTCTTTTGAAGCTTTGAAACACTGAAGCTGCGCTTTTTGCCATGGATGCTGCTGTAACTCACATTCTCCCTGTCCCTGCTCTTTCACTCCATCTGATCTTTCCCTGTCGTCCTTCTCTGTAAGAGAGACAGGAAGTGTTGTCAGGACCCTTGAACCGTGTTAACGAGCATCAAACAGAATTAATATGATCTGTGTCTTAAAATACCTGTATTTGCCACCTTGATCTCACTGTGAATGCTCGTATTTTTATTATTATTTTAGAAAAAAAAGTTCCCTTTGTGAATATAGTTATTATATATATGGAAATAAAAGCTCTACTTGGCAAACAAAGGTTCATCTATGCATTTCTTTAGTCACAGTTTTTATTAGCAGTGCTAGAGGTATTTTTAAAGTGTTTATTTAATCCAGCTATTCAGTAGTCTCTAGAGTCCAGGCTACTGCTTTAGTGCTGAATCAATGCTTGGTCAAGCCTTAAACTTTATGGGTTTTGGCACAGTGCTGAAACAGAAGCTTTGATGCTTGAGACTGCTGCCTGCACAGAGCAAATATAAATTTTGATCAGTACAGTAAGTGCTTGCCATTTAAAATGCCAGTGGCCATCCTCTAACAGCCCCCTGGCCCGGGAGCTGCCGGGCTGTGTGGTGTGCTGGCCCGTGGGCACAGGCAGGTTGAAGGCTGCAGTGCGTTCCTGGGTGCTGCCTCAGCCCCTGCCCACGTCCCCTGTGCAGAAACAGCATTGTCGTCTGATGGCAGTTCAGCATGAAATTACTATTTCTAAATTCCTACTGGGCAGTTAGTCTTGCAGAGGCTGAGGGTTTACAAAGCTGTCCTCTCCAGAAGCTGTGGGTCAAGGTCAGGTGTGAGGAACTTTGTGCTGTGACCTGTGAGCCAAAGCTGTAACTCTTAATGTTGTCATTCAAGTGTGCTTCAAGTCTGCTGCAGTACAAGGAAGGCTTTGTCTTCTACAATCTGGCCTGATTCTAGTACTTTAACATGTACCCAGATCTCATTTGGATAATGTATGTAGATAAGCCTCTGATGCAGGGGAAAGCCGAAATTTCATCCTTTCAGAGCTCCATGGCTAAGACATGTTTTTCACTTGGTAATCTTGGTGCATTCTTCGAGGTAACATACAGTGGACAAAAGCTTAATTACAAAGACTCACCTTCGGTTCCCTGGCACAGCTCTCTGTGTGTGCCAGCTGTCCTGCCTCTGCCCTGAGCCAGCAGGACTGCATGCAACAACAGCGCCATGTGCCAAGCAGGAGCAGGTTGTGGACACCCAACCTCCAGTGCGCTCGGGAACTGTGAGATCCTCCCTCCCCACAACCTCGGCTTCCCCGACTCAGATTGTGGCAAATGAGGACGCACAGTCCCGTGCAGCATCCTGCAGTGGGGTCTGCCTAGTGTGCTGTGGTGGCTCTAATGTGAAAACTTCTCTCTCAGTTTCCATATACTGAAATTTTTCCTTGTTCTTTTAGCTTGTAACTTCATCCTTTCCGGATTAACCCAAGGAATTGTGTTCATTTCCTCCCTTATATGTTTTTACGTGGATATGCAAAGTGTATGGTGCAATGTGGTACTGTAGAGGTTTCACTGATGTACAAGCACATTATATCTCCTCCATAGGAGGAAATATTTGATACTTCTCATTAATTTCTGTGTACAGTTTGGAGCATACCAGGGGCCTGGCTGGGTCCCTGCACACCCCTCGTTCATTGCCTGCTTGTTTCCCACCTCCTGGCACTTCATGCCATGGCTTCTCACCATAGCAGAGGCTGTACTGGGGGAAGCTGGCATCACTTTCTGGGTGATACCAAAATGCCAAGGGTCCTGCTAATGTCTGCCTGTGCCACCACCTGGTTTTTTTTGCAGAGTCAGAATCTGTGTCACCCTGTGCTTTGGCCAGCTGTTTCCATCAGGGACCAAAAAGGCTGTCCAGTTGGAGGGCAGAGATGGCCCCTGCTAGCTAGCAGTGACCAAATGCTGCTGTGGAGAACAAATGCTTTACATTGTGGTGGTGTTTAATAGCCAATCCCGCAGTCAGCTACTGAGAACTTTATTAGCATGCTTGACAGATGCTGTGAAGTCTCAAAACTAACCACACAGGGAAAGGACCCTGTGCAATTCCACTGGACTGGGTCACCAGCTTCCTTGGTACTTCCCGTGGAGCAGAACTGGGAGTGAGGGTGCTACCAGGATGGAGAATTGCCAGAGGAGCTTATCAT
This sequence comes from Grallaria varia, assembly GCA_013396735.1. NCBI lineage: Eukaryota > Metazoa > Chordata > Aves > Passeriformes > Formicariidae > Grallaria > Grallaria varia. The sequence goes on from VWZG01003741.1 coordinate 569,000, forward strand.
AATGTCTTAAATTAAATCATGGTCTTCTCCTGATAAATTTCTAAGACTACATTTAAGAAAAAGAAAGCAAAAAAGTAAAATATGTGTACTGGGAGCACTGTTAGGCTCCAGATATGCATTAAGGAAACCAGAAAGGTTTTCCAACTTCATTTAACAACCCCAAGAATTCATGGCCTGTCTGTAAGCCTTTAATGGGACATTGAGGGAAAAGAGGGGCTTTCGTTCCCCTCCTGCAGTAAAAGGGTCTCAGCAGTCTGTTGCCTTTCCTCAGCCATGCTGGCTGTCCACACAGACACTGATAGACTTGGTGCTCTCCTCCCTCTCCTCCATCGTGTCTGTTGGGAGTGCTTAAGGGTGAGGACTCATCTGAATGACGGCACAGGCAAACCCTGATCTATGGGCACCACGTGGCACAAGTACAACCCCGCCAGGTAATGATACTTGGAAACACTCTCTATTATTTGTTCCACGAAGCTACCCTCTGCTCTTCCTTGGAGTGGAAGAAGTCAGACAGCTGAGTAATCTGCTACAGCAGCGTGTGACGTCTGGATCAAGAAACCTTGGGCCCTGAAGTCCTTGGCTGTCGCCAGGCACTCCCACTCACTGACGGGTGGTGTGGCTTTCCTCTCTGAAGTGCAGGCTCTCATGAGAGCAGTTACAGGTTTCAAAGTTTCAGAGCATGGCTGCCACAGCAAAGGGGAGGACTGACACACCACCCTGAGTAGTTGAGGTGGCTGAGCCATGGTGTGCCCATATCCACATCCCGGGAAGCTGGCTATGGATGCATTCAGTTTCTGTGCTGCTGGGAGGCTGGACAGGGGCTGCAGGTGAGCTCCCTCCCTCCTCCCCTCGCCTTTGCAGGTCCCTGGAGCCGGATGTGATCTTTCTGCCACCTGCCTCAGGAGGAGGGGCAGACCATAGCACCCAGTACTTCCAAAGCCTTGTCATTCAGCTTTTTAAATAAAGGGAAGTCACATCTTGGTGACAACTTGCATCTACCTGCTTTTGGTGGAGGTAACCCTTCATTTTTATCAAGCATGATGTTGTCTAAATTAGGAAACTTTAATAAGCTATGCAATTTATCATAAGGCTTATGTGATAATGGTGGAAAATGACATAAAAGGAAGAATTTATAATGCTGGATTAGTCTTATGAAACAGTGGTGTACCTTCATAAAGAGTCCAAAGAGCAATTATTATATGTGTTTGACTGGCACTGTAAAGTCGTTAGTTCAATCATCATTGACCAATTACTGCTTTATTGTATTTTCTTTTTATTTTTATGGTCAGAGAATGGCATTTTTCCCACAATCAGTCCTTGAGCACAAAGGCAATAACAATTAAAAGAAATATTTTAAATCTGGGTTTTATCTGCACAGTGGGACCCATCCATCACTATAAAGATCAGTTTTGCAGGAAGCTGTATTTCGATCCAATAGCCACCAAATATTCAGTTTTCTAGAATCAGAAGTTTTAATTTCAAACATTCTTAAAAAATTAGTAGTTTGTGTTTCACAAACTTACTCAAAATATTAGAGTTCCTTATGACCTTACACTTGTTTAAATATTGCATGTTTACGAAGAGGTGTGCATGATAAGGTTACATATGACACTGATTAGAGTCCAGATAAGAACGATAATTGTGGTCATTAGGGACAAACTTGGGCGGTATCCAATATTATCAGCCAAAAGAAATAGAGAAATGTAATACCGTGTGAAAATGCTTATTTATCCTGACAGAGTAGTGACCCGCAAATAGGGTTTTGGTCTGTAATTAAGCTGAAGGTATTACTTACAGTAGTGTAGTAATTGTACCTGAGCTGTGTCCGCCTGATCTGAAACTGAGGAGCGCAGCAGCAAACCGGCCTGTGGTTTAGCGTCAGGTGCTCGGTGACAGGCGGGGGGATGACCTTGATTTCAGCACGGTTGCATAGAGGACATGGTTTTGGATCGTGTTCAGAGCCAGGTGTACTGTGTGCAAACCAGCTCTTGACATCTAACACAGTGTGTGTCCCCTTAATTGTGCCTGTGTGCTGTGATGCCACCCGGGCACCCAGTGACACCCTGTCTGGGTTCCGGGAGCAGCCACGGGCAGCCTCTTGCCATGGCTTTCTCTTGGGTGGCCAGGTGCCCCAGGAAGCTCCAGGGAGAGCCTGCCTGGCTGCGCACGAGAATAAGGCGGATAGTTCAAGAGAGACCCAGTGTTGTTTGGCATCCCTAAATGAGAATAAACCCAAGCCCAGCATTTCTTTGCCTGGTCCTCCCTGCACAGCTCCCAGCACTGCCCAGAGGGGCGACTGCCTCCTCCTGTGCTGCTTGTGTTCAGCCTTTCTCTTCTCCCATGACAGCAGCTGCTTCCCTGTGGTGCCTGCCCATCCTTGGGCCATAGCGGGCTTGCTGGGGTGTGCTGTGTTGTGTGAGGGGGAACAGCACGTGGCACCACCCGGGGCCTCATGCACACAGCTCAGCCTCGTGCTGTCTAGGGCAGCCGTCAGCTGTGTTGTGTGTGGCAGCAGGTAGAACACCCAGTTCTTTTCAAAGCCCTCCCCAGTCCAGTGGGGAGTGGATGAGTTAATATGCATGTGGTGATTACCTCATGGCTTCTGCAGCTTTGCACAGGCTCAGCATTAGCAGGGCTCTGAAACAGCTTTTGGGAGTGGATTTTTAAGGAGCGAGTCCATCCCCAATTTGCTGGTGTGCCACAGGCTGTCACCACTCTCCTGGGCAAGGTGCTGGGCACCTGTGCCAGTGGTCCTGTGCAGGCTGCAGCTGACGGACAGGACTGTGACCAGGGCTCAGCATCAACTAGTCATCAGCTGGACAGAGCTGCTCACTTCTTGGGAGATATTAGGAAACCTGCCTCATCCTTCCTTGTCCTCCTTTGGAGCATATTTATATTTTCAGCTTGAGGTTAGCTTCTGAATCAGGAGAAGTTTTTGAAGTATGTAAAAAGCCACATCAGGGGGTGGGGAGAGGCAGGGAAAGGGAGCAAGTCAGGAGCTCAAAGCTTTGGCCCATCCCAGACATCTGACATCGCTGGCATAAGTGAAACCTGGTGGGATTAGACCTGTGACTGGAATGCCCTACTGAACAGTTACAGGCTGTTTAGGAAGGACAGGCAGGATGGAACAGGTGGAGGGGTGACATTGTATGTAATAGAAGGGGTAGAATGTGGGGAGCTCACAGTTGGCACTGGCACAGTTGAGATCCTCTGGGTGAGAATCAAGGGGCAAACAAATAACATGGATATCACTGTGGGAGTCTGCTGTAAGACCTCCCAGCCAGGATGCTGCTGCTGAGGAATTATTCCTTGAGGAACTAAGGGACATTTCCAAGTCAACTGCCCTTGTCCTTTTGGGGGACTTCAACTTGCCAAAATTAACTGGGAGCATCACACAGCTGGTATGACATCGGTCAGAGGATTGGCCGTGTCCTGGGGGGCATCAGGCAAAGCATTGCCTATGGTTGAGGGAGAGGATTGTCCTGCTCTGCTCTGCACTGGGGTGGCCTCACCTGGAATATTGTGTGTAGTTTTAGGCACCACATAGGAAAGATTAGAGAGCATCCAAAGGAGGGCAACGAAGATGGTGAAGGGCCCTGAGGGGAAGCCATGGCTGAGGGCACATGGTCTGTTCAGCCTGGAGAAGAGAAGGCTGCAGGGAAACCTCACTGCAGTTACAACATCCTCATGAGGGGAAGAGGAGGGGCAGACACTGATCTCTTCTCTGTGGTGACCAGTGACAGGACCCGAGGGAGTTGCCTGAAGATGTGTCAGAGGAGGTTTAGGTTGGCCATTAGAAAAGGGTTTTTTCGCCCAGAGAGTGATCAGGCACTGGCACAGGCTCCCCAGGGCAGTGGTCACAGCACCAAGGCTGACAGAGTTCAAGAAGTGTTTGGGTGATACTCTCAGGCACGTGGTGTGACTCTTGGGGATGGTCCTGTGCAGGGCTGAGGGTTGGATGTCCTTGTGGGTCCCTTCCAACTGAGCATATTCTGTGATTCTGTGAAATGGAAAAAGGGCTATTGAAAAATAGTATATTGTACAGTGAAAGTTCCTTCTTTGTGCATATTTCAGTTTCACTTTGGAAGCCATTCTCTTTCCCCTGCCTGATGTACACACAAAAAGTTAATTTCATTCCCAGCTGGACAAAATATCTACAAGGCCCTCATCACTACAGTTGACTCAATTAAACGGTGAGAAAATCAGATTAGCTGAAGAGGTCAGTCAGATCTCCAGACAAAACTTTTTCTCCTCCTGTTTGGAGATGCACCAGGCAGGCTTACAACCAAATCTGTGGGTGATTTGCCCTGAGGTCATCAGGCGACTTCTTCAGTCCTCATAGTCCAGTTCTGAAATAATTTGTTTTACTTAAATGTGGAAGCAATGAGACAAACCCCATGGCTAAAAAAAAGCCTGCAGGAAGCGGGCATGTGTTCTGCTTCCAGCTGACTGTCTGTGCATAACCTCTGCACAGTCTCTGGCTGCAGAGCCGAAGCAACGATAGCATCAGAGATGAAATGCCTGTCGTGGCTCATTCTGTGGGACCCTCTGTCGCAACTACTGACAAGGCTACGGTGGATGAGGAATTTCTCCTGGGCTGCAGTCCTGCTGCATCCAGCTCTGGGGAGTTTGACAAGCTACACCCATCTCCTTCCATTCCTGTCCTAGTGATTTTATCCACGAGGGTGGTTTTACTAAGCCAGACCCTCCTTTCCCTCCCCCTCACTTTATTTTCTTAAGAGACTTAATCAAAGGTAATTTGAGTTCCCATTGCTCTATCAATGGTTGTATTTAAAAGGGGCTTATCTGATTTCCATCACCAATTATAGGCTCCCATTTCTTGTTTATATCCATCTCAAATCTGACCAGGTCCCCGTTTGATTTTCATAGGAAGTCAGGGCTTCATACAAAGCTAAAGAGACTCTGAAGCACATTTGTTCGGGTAAAATAATATCTTGAGAATTACTTCACTTGTACTGCATGAGGAGGGGGTGGAATAGGGTGGTCCCTGCCACTTCTGTTGAAAAATAAATTCTGAAGCCAAGATAGTAAATATATCCCTGAGCCAACACAGTGGGAGGGAAATCACAGTGCCCAGGAATATTGCTATTAAGGAGACTTGAGGTCAGAGGTTAATGTAACAGGAGTTGGTCTAGCCAGAAAGGTCAGGAAAGGTTGGTCTTGTAAGTACAGAGCTGTTTGATGACTTAACTGTTTTGGGCAAGAAAAACATCTCTGCCCGTGTCATTGAGAGATAGCTGGCAAAAGCCGAGGTCTCTTAGGGAAGTGGCTGCTAAAAATCTATGGGGCAAATTCATGCACAAAATGAGGTGTCTCTGGACCATTAATGCTTTTCCAGCTTTGACACAGCAGCTTTTAACCTGCTCCAGTGCTTTGCTGTGCTTGGTTTTAAAAATTCATTTATTTGAGGCATATGAATCCCTAGGATGCTACTGGAGCTCACTCAGAGCTTTGGTAGCACGTATCAAAGTACATGGTGGCATTTCTCAAACCAGTAATATCTAGCATGCTTCTGGAAGAGATAGTGACCATACTAACACAGGTGGTTGGAACGGAGCAAGGACAGGGTGAGCTTATGCCTGAAACAAAAGGCAGTCAGGGATTCTGCATGCTAAAATGCAACTTTTCCTAGGAGACAATGAATATCAGGGTATTTTTGGCTCTTTCCAGAGCTATGGATACTCCTTAAATGCACAAGACCCCCACTGTGCGGTGGAGAAGGAGGCAGGGTGCCTAAGAGCTCCGCACGTTTTGCAGCAGTCAGTTGGAAAGGCACCTACCACACTGCCCTCACCTTCTGCCCAAGGTTGCAGGATGCCCCTGGGGTAACACGTGCAGGAGCAGCATGTGAGCCAAGGGAAGGTACTGTAGGTTGGATGCCCCACAGACTCAGGGAGTACTTGTTAAGCCTTTTTGCTGGACCTTCTATCCCTGAAGGGAGTGATGGAGTCAAACATAATGTGCTTTGGGAGAGGTATATATTTGCTCAGTAATGAGGAGTTCAGTTGCCTGCAGGAGGAGTCAGGAGCATGTGGAACCAGGAAGCCTTCAGGAAACTCACAGGAGGTTCCTGGCAGTGTATTCCAGCCACATGCATACATGTCACTATGCAGAACATCACTACGCAAGAGACCATGCACTGGGATTAACTGGTGAAAAGTGCAATTATGAGGCAGAGAACCAACACACACAAAGAAAGTATTCTCGGACTGTCAGGCTGTATCTTTGTGGTTCTTTGCTGTCTCTCTGGGCTGGTTGAGTATTTCTTGCTCAGATCTCCCAGTCTGTTATCTGACTGAAGTGATTAATTTTCTGGTGTGGAGAACCCTGAACTGAGTAAAAGTTAGTGAGAAAAGAGGTTTATCCCAGCCAAATATGCATACTTGTGCTGTCGTAAGCACTGGAGTATTTCAGAGGCAAGTTCCTCTGAAAATGGGTGATATGCATGTTTTGACACTCCTGTTATTTCTCTTTTGGGGGTAATGTCATGCCTCTTTCTCAGAGGACATCAGTTTGGAGGTATGTCTAATTGTTTTGACTGGTATAAAATGTGGAAGAGCTGCCCTGGAAAGCCAGTCTGCCCATGCCTTGATGTGAAAGTTTGTAGAACTCACAAAAGTTCGATATTAATCACAATAACTGGTTGCAGACTTTTAATTCCTGTTGGCACCTGTCTCTCATTACGAAAGGAGAAGCCCCTTCACTGGAGCTTTGCAGTCCTCTGGTATTGCTGATTGCCCTCCACAGTGATACATACTTTCCTGATGCAGTGGCCACATCACACGTAACGTGGGGTTAACGTCATTCCACATTTTCCTCTCTCTTCCTATGGGTTGCACGTTGGCCCCATTCCATTCTGCCTACTATTGAAAAACTCAGCACACTTGATTTACTGTGTGCAACGTGCATGTTGGTTGTGTCTTTGCTTTCCTGCAACGGCATGTGTGCTTCAGCTTTACAATGAAGGGTCTGTACAACACACAGCGGGATAATCGGACAGATATTGGCAGGGCACCGCAGCAGTGCCAAGCCAATTAAACCATTAAACCTGATACAGTAAGCTTGATTGCAACTGGCTGTCTGAGCTCCTCACCAAACATGCTCCTGAGAAGGGGGATATGAACAGAATGTGCAGAAGGGGGCCCTGCAGGAGGAGCTGGGAAGCTTTGACGTCCATGCTTTTGAGTAATCACATCGGTTTGGACCGTAATGCAGGAAAGATTTTTTTAGTGCACGCATTAAGAAACAACTCAAATTCTTTATGATATGAGATTAAATTATTTCACCCCAGATAAAACTTAAGACCAGCAAAAATCCTAATGCTTGATTGCTCTTGAGGTAATATTTCAAGACTTGAATCATTCTGTTTTAAAATACCTCAAGTTTACAATGATAAATCTACGAAGCAATAAAAATCCTACTCAATCAACTCTGGTTCTTGAAATGGCATCTGCCTTTGAGCTATAAAAATAACAGATGATTTTTTGATAGCTTATCAGTTAACAGACTGCTTAGTTAGGATAGCACATTTTTATGCTAATCTTAGGGCTGTGATGAGTGAGAGAGAGAAAGAAAATCTATAGTATTATTTTGTATCTACTTTAAGTTCAGCCTAGCTTTTGGAAAAGATCCGTCCTCTTCTAGGAATTGCCAGCCACACGGGGATTTCAACACTTATCTGAATGGAGGTGGAATTGATTTAAACATGTTAAAAATGGTAGTATACGTGGCTGTTTGATGGTGTCTCTTCTGCACCACAGAGCAGACAGAGGAGGCAAGGGAAAGAGGCGCTGAGTGCTTCCCAGCATGGCTGCTGAGGCGTCTCCGCCAGCCCAGCAGAACAGGCAGCATCACTGTCTCGCTGCGGGGACGGGCACCCTGGTCTTTGAGAGCTCCCGAGGCAGAGGGCAGAAACTGAGACTTTCCAAGCCCATGGTCCTGCCGCCGTCCCTCAGCCCTGCTCCTCTGTGTGTCCTCTGAGGGAGGTGGGAGGAGACATCACCCTGTGCTGGTGGAAGGTAGCACAGTGGGGAAGCGCCCGGGCTTTTCTGTCTGAGTGTCAGATGTGCTCGCTATAGTCTTCTTGGAGGGTTGCAATGGAAAAGTGGTTTCTTCCATTTATCTGATTTCTTGATTCACTAAGGTTGGGATTAATTTGACAAAAAGGAAATATTGCAACAAATTTGAGGCTGGTTTGGCATTTTGCTGGCATGAGTTAGAATTGATGGTGTCTCAGTGGCCAGGCGGTGGTACAAATTGCATCCTCTCTTTGTTCACTATGAAGAATTCTCACATTCTTTAAACAGAAATGGTACTAACTTGGCTTGGTAACCACGACTAGTTCCTCTGAGAGATGAATTGACCAGCTAGAGGGACCTTGATTTGACCTACAGTGTCACTTTTGCATTCTTAAGTCTTTGATCTCTGTTTTTGGATGTACTCTTTTTTCCAATTTCTCTTTTACGAAAAGCTCATAGTGTTTGTTGGGGGTTTTTTTGNTCTTTAAATAATAAATTGAATGCACATTCAGACCTGATTTTCCTTGAACTTACAGTGGGAAGGGATAAGGTCATAGTGGTTTGAATCTGACGTTTCCTGCTGAGATAGTTTCCTACCCAATTCTATAGGTTTGGAACGGAGAAGACAATTTTAATTGAAAATTAGTATAAGCGTTAAAAATATCTCATACAGTCAGCTTTCCTTATGTATGTCCTCTGCTATAATGACCATGACTTCTTTCTCTTTTGTCTCATGAAAAACTATTTCAGATCAGTATAAAAGTGTCTCATGGAGCATGAGAGCTGCCCGTGAAGGTAAAGCTTATTCCTTTTCTCTGACAAACATGCCAACAGCAGTCAGTCTCCTTGATCTCTCTGACAGGGACAAGTAACAAGCTAAACCTAAATGAGAAGGCATGTGAAATCTTTCTCTGCATTTGGTTCAGCCAGGGATTTATACTTTAGAGCAGGGGTAAATCAAGGTGGCCCTCAGGCCTCAACCAGCCAGCAGCAACAGTGCGTTCTCAGTCAAGTTGTCCTGACAGATCCAGAAAGTGGATCTTTCCATGTGCCAGAAAGTGGATTGTTTTGCTCTAGATTTGATCCAAAGTCAAAACTGTAAGGGATACTTGGAGATAAAAACTAAAACTTTATTATATAAAAGGCTATTAATCAATATGTGCAGACCACAAAATTAGGGATTTTTTCCCCCCCTTTAGGGTTAAAGCCAAAGAAACACACTTGGTCCTTGAGTGCATGCTGGAAAGAGAAAGGAATGAGACTGCTGCCTTCCCTACAATTTGGAGGATTCCACAGGCTCCCATTTTCCTTTCAGACATGCCACTCGGCTCCAAACATGGGAAGGAGGAGGGATGGTGTCTGCTTTGGTCTGCTGCAGATTTTTGTGCTGAGGAAATCAACCAAGGTGCATTTGTAGAGGAACAAGCCAACCCCTTCCTCTTTTGTCTACCAGAGTTGGTTGGAGTTTGTAACCCCAGTGTCTGAAATGCAGAAGGACTGGAATCTGTGCTTTCATGGACTGCCTCTCTTAAACTGGCTTATATCTTTGCAGTAAACTTTTGTTTAAAACTACCATACACAGAGGGCGTCTTTATCAGCGACACAGAATTGGTAAGAAGAGCCAATGTAACCAAACTCAGCTAACAATGCTGTGATCCCACAGACCTCCAAAATCTGGGTGGGAGCATTAAAAGAAAATGTGCTTCCTGTGACTCTTTTAATTTTTTATACTCCTGGGTTAAATCAAAAGCCTCATGAGACGAGTCTTTCAGTTCTCAGCGTTGTCATCCAGATATACTTATCAGGTAAAGTTAAATTACTTTTTCCTTGTATAAACTGAAGTACTGATGAATTTGGAGCTTGTGGTTGGACAAGACAGGGAAAAGGTTTCCTTCAGTAGTCCAATCACTGTGCTGGCTAAGTTGCTAGTGAATTTCCATGCAGAGTAATTCTATTTCTCTGCTCTTCTGCACATTGCATATTACTTGATACAGCACTGCAGTGGCAGACTGGCTCGCCAGTATGCCCCCACCCTCCCTGCTTCCAGAGCAAGGTTCTCCATTACTTACACACACAGAAGTTTACTTAGCCCTCTCTACCAACAAGAGGACCTTAAGAAGGGTGACATTTTAAAAAAAGCCTGATCTTTGAAAGCATTTGCTGAATAGCATGTGAAAAAGAGTAATAGAAAATCTTTTTTACAACTTCACACTCTGAAATTGCTTAAGACGGAGGACACTGTTTCGCTTTATTTCTGAAAGGAAGGAATTCACTCAGGTTTCAAAATGCCTCTAATACAATGAGTCTGCAAGGCAGAGACAGGTGGTCATTAAAAGGAATTTACTACAAGACTGTACAGAACTTTATAGAGATTTCATGAAATCTAATGCTGAAAATTTATGATAGCCAATAACAAGGCTTTGATTAGGCTGAAGGGAACGAAAATTCTTGGAGAGATTGGACTAAGATTAAATGGAAACTAGCAGTACCTGCGAGAGACAGCTGAGCTAAATCTCATGATTCAGGGCTTGTGGTGACTTTTTCACATGTGGCTTGTTGGTTACTTGACCTAGGTAAGTAAAACACATGCTAGTTTAAGTTGCCCTGAGAAGGGTTCCAGGCATGGTTAGACCTAAACATTTTACAATTTCTGTATGTCATTCCGGTTCATGATTACCTTCTTTCTAATGTTTCTTCAGCTTATTTTCTCCCTTTGGACTGTGTGATATTGTGCAAAAGAGGCTATGTGGGTTTGGGTTTTGTACATGTGTGATGAGGGGGAAGAGAGACGTGTAAGTGGCTGATTTGAGTCCTGCCTCTGCCACGCGCTAACATCCGATGCCTACACACAGTCCTGCTGCAGGGATGGTCTGAGGCACTGGCTGGGGATGTGGTCTCCCAATAGCTCAGCTTTTCTACCCAGGTCCTTTAATTGGGTGCAAATTCTCTGTGTAAGTGAGAGAGGTGTGGGAATTAGATCACTTTACAGGAGGCTGCAGATGAGCATGGACGAGGAGAAGGAAACTGTTCTTCTCTTTATTCTGTACTGAGTGTGTAAAAAATATCTGGCAGCAGGAGAGCAGCCCAACCCCTGTCACCTGTTCTGGGCTCTTCCCAGCTTCCTCACTCAAATTTTTGACTCATGGTGTTTTGGGAACCATCACGGGGCAGGAAGGAGAAGGGGTGGTAAGGTGTGAAAATCACTTCTGATCAAAACAGTCTCAGCACCTGGAAAATTAAGGTTTTCTTCCATTCCCTTCCCTTCCCTTCCTTGCTGGTTGGGCCCACGTGTCCTCCCCTCCATGATCACAGCAGATCCCGTCACCGTCACCACTGTTCAGGAGGCTCTTGGGTGCTGTTTGTATTCAGTGCAGATGCTGGGCAATTTCTGCTCTCACTTTGGCAAGTACTTAATTCACAGAAGACATTTCAGAAGGCCCAAAATTGCTCACAGATTTCACCTGAATTTTCTGAATGGGTAGTTTTAGAAAATGATGGGATAATGTTAATAAGATTGAACAGAAAATGTGGTTTGGATGCCTACCTCCCTTGCCTGTTCCTTGTTTGGGGATACCCCTTGGGTTGAGGCAACCTTCCCATTTATGCACAGAAAATGTGAATACTTGGGCCACCACAAAAAGATGGGCATTCATTTTGGCATGAATGGATTTTAGTTTTTTCCTATTAAAACATTTTCATTTTCTGTGGTTTAAATCTTCATTACGTCAGGCAGATTAATGTTGAAGGTGCAATATTTAAAGAACTGGAGCAGCATCCTCAGCCTTGCTTGTCTGGAAAGTGTTCCATGCCCTGTGGTATGGGACACCTAGGGTGGTTGTTTCCATCTTTCCCATTCTAAAATTATTCTCTTGATAGATAACATTTACCTTCACCTCCAATGCATATCAAGGATGATGGCAAAGTTATTACTGGGTGGTCAGTCATTCTGATGTCAGTCACTCTCGTCTCCCTTGTTCCAATGAATATTGAAGCATTTTATGGAAAGCAGACCAAGTCCAAAAGGATTGAGTGCCAACATTTTTTCTCAGATACCTATATTTTCTTAGTTAAGAAACATCCCCTTGGATGTTTCTTCACCTCCGTGTAGGAAGATGGCCTTCCTTTGGATATTACTCACCCTGACAGCAATCCATGAGTCAGTACCTTAGGAAAATTAAAAATGAAATGTTTTGGGGGGGCTTTTTTCAGCACAGTAAATGAAGCTTAAGGAAAGTACTTGCACATCAATGTGAATGTTTTTTGCCTTTTTGGTTTTTTTAAATGTTGTAAGTCAAGCCACAGAGCTGATAAGTACGTTATTTGTGTGGTGCTATTCAAAGCCCTGTGATCCTGGGCCAGGCCATGGCCGTGGTATTTAGCCTGGATGTCAAGGTGTGGATCACACCGAGGTGATTGCCAAATGCTTTGTGCTGAGACATTTTGAGAGCAACGACATTTCACTCTGCAGAAAGGCAAGAAAACAAGCCATTCCCCTCTTCCCCTCCTGCAATGGTTTTTATTTTACACCACCAAGAGATGACATAAAATTTGATGAATTTCATCCTTTTTTTTTTTTTATACCCACTTGAACTACTATATAAATATTAATAGCTAAACACATTGCAAACAGGTGGGACCCGTTCTGCCTCTGGAGAGCTGCCACCGCTAAGTGATATCTCAGATGGGGTGACAGAACTTTCCCATGTGGGCGCTGTCTCTCCCTGCCAGCCCCTCGGACATGCCTGGAGCTGAGAGCTCTTTGTTTTTTTGGGCTTTTCTCTTTTTATGGTATCGCTATAACAGTTTTTCTTGGTCTTTTAACAGCTCATTCAGAAGGAGAAGGACAGGGAATTAAAAGGCAATTTTTTCATTATAATTTCTAGCTAGTGGGGTGTTTCAAAGGGGGTTTGTTCCCAATGACAACCGACCTCCTGTTGTGTGTTTGTGTTTGAGGGCAGCACCTCTGAAACAGTAATAAAGAAGCGTTTATCTGCAAAGTGTATGGTAAATTCCGCTTTCTACCACCTGGCCTTTTCCTCTAACCTGCCTTGCAGGTACTGCAAAGGGAGAGGATCTGCCCTGTGTGTGCAACTGCACAAGCCATGGCTGCAGCTGTGATTCGTTCCCATCTGGCTGGGCTCTTCTGGGCAGGACTTGGGGCAGCGAAGGCAAGCGGGTGGTTACAAGAAGCTGCAGGTCTGAAAGGAAGGCTGAGAGGTGATAGGGAGCAGCGTGCACAGGGGAATGCCTGAATTACCCACTTACTTGTACTTGTTCTGCAATTATTTCCTCCACTGCGTCCTGTTTATAGCATTCATTCATTCTTCACTGTAAAATCTTAGAAAAGAAGTAATGCTTGGAGTTCATCTATCAGAGACTGTGCTGGGGGCCAGTGGCTGCAGTGGCTGATGGAGCAGTTGGAGGGGTTGCTGCTGCCTTCCCAGGGCATGCGGAGCTTTCTTGTTTTCACTGAGGAAATGGTGGCCTTTTTCCTGAGCAAAATCATGGGCGGAGTTCAAAGGGATCGTTTGGGTTTTGATTTTTTTGCTCAAAATGAGGTTTCTACCGAAGCCATCAACGCATTTTGACTTTCAAACGAACACAAATCAAAAAATATTGCGTTGTTTAAAAATCTATTTTTTTCTAAAATAGTTTTTGATGAAAAATATACTATGTCCTTCATACCCTTTACTCACCTCTTTCCTGTTAGAATTAGAGAGATGCAGTGTAGCCCCAGCCAAATTTGGGACTCTGAGAATCTGTTACTTGTAAGATAAATTGTAATAGTTTCAAGTGACATATTTCAATAATTTTTAATTTCTCTTTTTGTAAGAATTCTGAACAGAAGAGAAGGTTGTTTCAGTTGATGGTGTGTTGTTTGGGTTTTTATTTTTCCCTCCAAAAGCCTGTACAAAAATTAAAGATTCAAATTTTCCTCAGGGGCAAGAACAGAAATATTAGTGATGTGCCACTTGCTTGGTGGCACCATGGAGGGAATGGTACAGGCATGAATCAGGGACTGCTGGCAGAGTCACTTTCCAATATGTGCAAATAAAAATGCAGACCACATATTACATCTGGGGTCTGAAGATTTACCAGGCTGCCATAAGGCCATAAGTTTGGTTGTTTGCAGTTTTTGTTTTTTTGAACTATCTAAACAGGCTGCGTGAAATATTGCCTCCATTTTTTTATTAATACATTTTAAAAACTGATTCTAGCTGGGGAGACTCCAGCATTCCTATTTAATGTTCTGATTAATGAGCATAAGCAATGCTTTTAAGATATTTTTTACCTGTGTATAATCAAGCCATCTAGACACCAGTAACTGCAAATGTCACAGATTTCAATGGTCTCTTTGGGACTTTTAATCTGTTTGCTTTTATAAAGGAGGTGATTTTATTTTTACATTAAGGAAGCATTAACATCATTAAATGGGCTCCCACTTTATGATAACTGCAAATGTCACATTGATCCAGAAAGATAAGAAAATGTGCTCGTCTTTGGAACAATATCCAAGGCAAGAGCAGGCAACCCACACTATTTGCATTAAAAAACAAATTGTATAAATGCAGAAGATTGATGTGCCATCTGTTCATGTCCTTCACTTTTCTGGCTCTTCTGTGTTGAGATATTTTTATGGAATAGTTACGTTTATTATTTTGAAAATGACTCACAGGTTAAAAAAGTTTACGATGGGCAATATAAGTTGAAGATACTAATTTACAGTATCTCAGGTATAAAAACTGGCATTAAAATTAACTTCCATGCCCACAAACAAACTACAGTATTCTGCAGTCTGTATCACCTAGATCCTAGGATCAGAGAAAAAGACTTTATAAGCAACACTAGCGGTTTATGAGGTGAATCTGAAATACCTAGCTTGTACATTGTAATTCTCAAGTAATGGAAAGGCATTCGGAAAGGTATAGCATCCAGAAAAAGCTCCTGAGTGGGCTTTGTAACAAAAAGGTCAATGTGTGGTGGAACCTGTTTAAGGTCACGCTGTACATTTGCAGTGAAACACCTGCATTAGCTGGGGTGGGTGTGGTGAGCCAAGTGCTGAACGGTCAGCGTTCGTGTTCAAATGCTAAACCCAAAGCCCAGGCAATGACTGCTGCCAGACCTGCAAGCTCCACAAAGATGCCAGGGAGAAAACCTGTTCTCCTCACCACGATCCCTCGCTGTTGCTTTCATACCCCTCCTGCCTGCCACACCAAGCCTCTCGTTGCCTGCAGTAATGCCCATTGAGGCATTCCTTATTGCTTTGTACCAAGCTTCACTTGGAAATTGTCCTTGTCCCTGAGACCTCCTGAACTGAGGACAGGATGGTGGAAAGGCAGGAAGGCAGGAGCATTTCTCTGATGCCCAGAAGCTGAGAGCAGGAACATGGGAGCTGGCTTGTGTGGCATAGTAGATGAGATGAGGGAGACTGAGGATCCCAACAGTGAGGGACAGATGGGAGGGAGGGAGAGGGAAAATCCAGCTGCAGGGGCTGTTGAAAACATCAGGTATCAAGTATCTCCTGATGATGGAGCCCATGCAGGCTTTCAGAACAGGTGGCAGCAAATCGTGTCTGGGAGAAGGGGGCTGATGCTCATTTTACAGGGTCAGAAAAACCACCAGCCTTGCGAGGCCCTCCAAATATAAATCACACCACTCAGAAAGTTCACATTTGGAAATGTGCATCAGGCTGGATTTAATGGCAGTAAATCCTCTCTTCTCTCCTAATGTTCCTCCTACTAAAAACGGAGTGGCTCAGAAACTTCATGAAAGAAGAGGGTCTCACAAGTCAACAGAATTATCTGATCCCTTTCTGAACCCATTTAACTTTTAATTTTCACATCCCACAGTGAGAAGTTCCTGGATTAGCTATGCTTTGTGTCCCAACACGTTGTTGCTTTTCCTGCTTGGACCCTCGCACCCCTTTGGCTTGACTGGTACTCTTCCCACCTTCAGATCCTGGTTTGGAAGAAACACTGAACCATTGGTTTCATTAAAAGATTTGTTTCTCCATGTTTCCATATGTTTATCAGTTTCTGATAATCTGTTAGTCATTAGTGGAAGCAGACTTCGTATCAGAAAAACATGTTGCATGTTTTAAACCCAGCTGAAAATATTATGTTGACATTGGTGAGTACTTGATAGCTCCAGCTGAAATGAAGATGCTGTCCTATAGCCCATGTTGGGTGGAGCCTGGAGCTCTGCAATCTTTTTTGAGGGTCGTGGAAGATGAAATTAGGGAGAACAAATCCATTTTTGATCAGCATAAATCAGTAGTAAACAAGCCTGCATCTTCTCTTACTCAACTTGTTTTAGTATTGGCCAGCTGAAATACTTGAAAGTCATTTCGGTGCATTACCAAGACATCCTAAAAGTGTCTCAGCCCAGAAGTGTGCAGCCAAAACATAGCAAAGCAGGAAATGGGTGCATGGGCAAAAGAAGTGATTAAATGTGCCCAGAAATAAAGTGTAAAGCTAATGACTCATAGTCAGCATGGTTTTATAACCTGTACTCAGAGCCTGACTCATCATGCCACCTAATCATACCCAGGGGACAAGACTTGGCAAATGCGAAGTGCTTCTCATCTTTTCAAGGTGTCTGCACTACCCTTTAAACCAAAGGGGTTTGCCACTGCCTCAGAATTTGCTGCATTTTTACGCAGTAGTCAAGTCATACAGATGCCACAATGGCTGTGATTTTTGGCAGTAATGTGATGGTTGGTTGAGGTTTTGCCTGTTGGTGTTGAATAGTGTAACGCGTCATGTCACCATATGTGGCACCATATCTGGAGTCGCAGGGTGGCCATAGGTGAGTCATACCTAAATAAGTTCTGGACAGGCATTGTGGTTCTATAATGGACCTTCAAGCCCTTATTGTTGAGTCTAATACTCCAGTCTGCCTCACAAAAATCAGCTACAGAAACTGAAGATGGGGCAAAAGAAACCACACTAGTTCAGAACAAAGAGGATTTTAGTTTTGCTGTTGGAATACCCATTATCTGCTTCAAATCTTTTCTAGGAATGCTTAGCTAAAAGCTTGAATTTTTTAAACTGTGTATTAAACAAGGGAATATACGGCACATGTGGTACCTAGAAATGACACCTTTTTTCTTAAGTAGATAAGCCTTGTCCTTAACATTTTAAATATTGTCCTTTAATAAAGATACTTGCCGTTAAATTGGAGAAGGCAGAAGTTCATCTTTCTCTTTGGAGAATCTGATGTTTCTGTTCTCAGATTTACTGTCAGGGTCACAAAAGTATTTCTCAGAGTGAAGGACCTTTTCAAATAACTTGTGTGCTGAATAAGTTCACCTTGGAAAAGACCCAGCATCTACTTTTCACTTTGAGAGGGAGGCCAGCCCTGGTGGAGTCTGCATGTCTAAGATTTTTCAAACAATCTTTATCGCACTGCTCCAGCTAACTATGTGCACAAAGTGAATCCTACCCTGCAGATCAGTATGCTGTACAGCTAAAAAGAAAATAACATTTAAAAAGCTCCAGATGTTTCAGTTGATGAAATGAAAGGAAGAGAATGGCTCAGCACTGTACACACCAATCTTCGCTCATCATTTTCTGTGCTACCTCTCTCTGGGCTTGTTTCTGTCTTTCACTCAATATTTACCCTGTAAACAAACTGAGGCAAGGACAAGCTGCTGTGGTGTTTCTTGGTACAGACACCAGCAAACTGACCTGGGTCTTGACTTGCAGCCGAAGCTCATAGAACTGCTACCACAGTTTAAACAAGGGCTATTAATTCCAGGTGCTCCAAAAATAGTTTTGGAACATCATGATAAAATGAGGAGTGTCCTATTAAAGAAAGATTTGCTCCTTTTATCCATATTCTAAATCGCCCCTTTCAATTACTTGAACCTTTCCTGTTTTGACAGAATGGATTTCTTGATTTTCATCTGAGCCTTCTGTAAAGGCAGAAGTCACCAGCGCTAGCAAAACCAAAAGGCAAATGTTTGTTATGGAATGAAAGCAGTGACTCAGGTGCTGTGCAAGTTCATCCTGGTTTGAGATGGACACAAGGAATGTAGCAGAGTAGGACTGCCCTCTGCCAACACCATTCAGGCTGCAATTGCAGTGAGCAGCTGCAGGCAGCAAGTCTACTACCTTCTGGTGTGCTCAAGGCATTTGGGTACCTACCTCCTCTTTGGTTTCAGTGGGATTGAAAGACTGACTCTCTTTAAATTGTTTTGCGGATCCTGAATGACAAAAACCACACCAGGAAATTACAGAAAAATTACAAAAGTCAGATAAACAACTGAAGCTATTGACCATTTTGTAGACTATTCCCTGCATGCTTATAAAACACTCTGTGGTTGACTGTGCATCGTGCCAAATGTCAGGTAGAAAGCCTGTGATGGATTGCAGATAGTTTTCCGCAAAGGCTGTCAGTGTAATTTTCACACTTCTTTAGTTTTGGGGGGAAGAAACATCTACTTTTGTGATTGTGGCAGTAGGAGAACAGACCCTTGTATGGTAATTTGGGAGCCTGGTTTCATGCGAGGCTGAATTCCCAGGTTAGTTTGGTCAGCTGTCCCTTTTCTTCTCCACCTTGGCTTCAACGCCTGTAGAAAGGTTGTGTGCTTATCCTTAGCAGAGTTGTGAAATGCTTGGCCTTTTATATCCCTCTGGCTGCTGTTATTATAGTTTGTAGCTCAGTTGGGCATGTTTTGTTTCCTTTCCCAAACCTGTTTGAAAGCTATCCTTAGCATGTCCCTGGCAGCAGCACCATGGCTGCATGGAATTGCATCCAGGCTTTTGTTGGCGTGAGCTGCGTGCCCTTCCTCACACGTTCTCCTCATTTCTATCACGGGTGTGACAACAGAGCTCAGGACTAGGCAGGGAGGACTCAGGCCTCGCTGCTTTCTGTGTGTGAAAAGATGCAGAGAGAGAGAGAGAGAGATTCACATCTCGGTGAGAATGGCTTGAGTTGCCACTCAGCAGCTTTGGTGGATGACTTTTCGCACCAGGGAAGAGTCCGGTCTACACTGAGTGCATTTTACTCCTGTTCAGAGAGAAACCACAGAGTGTTTTAGCTGCGTTTTGTCACAAAAATAGGTTACAAAAAGAAAGGCCACTAAACTAGCTGCCTCAAAGAGGAGGAAAGGGGAGAAATTCAGCACTGGTTTATGTATTTGTCTGTGGGAAACCTCTAGAGCTTTGCTTTTTGAGATGGCCGGGGTGTGGTGGCACAGTTTTTTTTGTAATGGAAACCATTATTTATGTGACACTTAGACCACAATGTTCATTTCACTCATTAACTCAGCAACATTAAGACTGCTCTCCAGACAATGGGAGTTAGACATTCGGCGTATTGTTATTGCCATTCCTATGCCATTTATGCAATGGAAGATGTTTGCATATTACATTTGTCACAGACAACTATGGGGTATCAGATGTAGTGGTATTATTTTAAAATAGAACTGTAAAATGCAACTAAATATGCTCAGCTGCAGATAGCTTTGGATGGTCTAAACTGAAAATTCCCATAATCTTATAAGAATGTGGTGCAATGTGAATGTTAATGGCTCAGGGGACTGGTGAAGGGAAACAAGGTTTCTTAACTCTTGATAAATAGCACAAATCAAACCCAGCTTGATCGTGTCTGAAAGTCACTATTATTCTCAGATTTACTTGTATTTTGTTTTGTTTTGGCTGTGGTTTGACTATATGAATATATGATCCAGTTTCTCAAATAAAAAGGTGACTCATTCTGATTTAAAAAAAAAAAAAAGAAATCAGAGTTGAAACTGAAGAGCAAACATTTTTTAGGTACTAACACAAAATGAGGGCTTGCTCATTCCTCTTCTTGGAATGAATGCTCCTAAACAAATCCTCCCCAGGGGAAACCTTTCTGCCCTCCAAGTGATGAAGTGACTGTGCTGAAAGTCAGGTCTGCACTCATGTGCAGCTTGGACGTGTTTGTAAAGGTTTACTACATCTTTGGCTAGAGAAGAGACTATTGGTAACCTGTGAGGAGTACCTCAAGAGGAAGCTGGAGGGATGGGAAGCGGTGGGTGAGTACCCAGGGCTGCCCTACATCATCACAGAAACCGAGCTAGTTCAGTTCCAGGGCCACACTGTGCTTTGAGGGAGTAGATTTTGAGAAACTATGTTTTAATGAAGAGGATGGAGGATGTTAAAAAAAATCTGAGAAGGAGCAGCAGAAAGTATGTAAAAATCCTCGAGTCTGGAAATGCAGCAGGTAATGCTAAAAGACAGTATGGTTGAGGTAAAATATACAGCAATTTTGTTCTGCTATGTAAAATAAGCTTTTGATTTATGGAGTGTCAAAAATGTAGATTTCTACGCCTTTCACGATGAATTTTTTTGGCAAATTTTTGGATGAAAATGATTATGGGAAAAATGTTCAGAATATAATTATGGCTTTGCTGAAGAATTGAGGGGCTCTTTAAAGATGTTTTCTGCTTGTATCTGCCATTGCTGCTGTCAGAGTGCCTTGCTGAACTACTGGGTGGCCCCAGCTGTTCTGTATATTTTACCCCCACCCCTCCTCCAGGGAGTAAAAGCACAATTTGGCCCAATACTTGCTAGAAATGAATTGATTCCACTGCAGACTCCGTGCAATACATGCTGAGATGATTAAATAAGGACTATAAACTGTTGTAATAAAAGAACATGATTTGAAGTAGGGATAATCATCTTCGTTTTGTGGTAGGACAGCACCTATGGGGTCCTAGTCCATAACACCAATAAAAATGGTAATATAGAACATCCTTCATGTGCCTTTGCTTCTTTCGGGAGGCAAAGTCCAGCTGAAAGCATTTTGAATGCTGGTTATTTGAATGAAAGTATTTTTATTTCTAGCTTCTGCAATTAGAACAGTGAAATTTGAGTGGGAACATTTTTTTACCAGAGAAAAGCTTAGCCTACAATTTAGACTCAATTTATTTGGTTAGAAGAGCTGAACAACAAGGCTTCGGGGAGCATCCACTGGTTGGTAACCTCACAGTGAACTGTCTGCAGTGCTTCTGTTTTTTTAGCACTTGGCACCCCTCTTGTAAATATACTGTGGACCCCTCCCAGGACTTTCTGTTGCTTCCTCTGCTTCGAACACAAAGGGAGAAGGCAGGAACATCACTCTGTTTATGAACAGCCTTGCCCAATGGCCACCTGCCAGTCATTCCCTCTGAGGATCTGGGTTTGGTATCAGTGTGTCTGTGAGCACCAGGTGAATCCCTTGTTTTCAAATCTGACCTTTCTTACTGTTTGAGTTTTGCATACCCTTCGTTATTAACAGCGGCCCATTTAGAACAACTCTCCGCTGTCAGAAGTTTGTCTGTAGTTCTCACAGGGGCCAGGGATGAATTACTACGAGCCATAAATGCATTAAGGTTTGCACGCTTGGCTCTGCCTGAAAGATACTGTGAAATCCAATCCCAGACGGAGCAGAAACACGTCAGTACCATCCCTGTGAGGTGTGGGAGTGGGCAATGGCTGCAACTGAGTCTATGTGCAGTGTCGGGAAAGATTTTATGTCCAGCAAGCCGCTTATTCTTATCTTGCTGTAGCATGTAACAATTAAAGATATTAATTAACACTTCTCTCAGCACTACATAAGGTCTGCATTCTGGTGTGCATCTACAGCATGGGCTTCTGAGAGCGAAGCCATTAGTGCCGGGGCGCTCCTTGGTGACCTGCAGGGAGGGTACCTAGTCTTCATTCCTTGTCAGCCAGTGGACTTTTTGGCTTTATACAGGCACTACAGATGTGGGTCAGATCCTGATCTGGTAAAAACCCATGTAGCCTGACTCCAGTGGACCTTTCCCAGCTTGCACAAGCTGGGGAGCTGGGCCCGTGCACTCTCTGGCTGCTCTGAGCTAACGCTGCTGGCTGCCTCCAACGCTGTATTCTCCCCCTGCCATTAGTGGTGCTATAATTAAGCTTCTGCCATCGTTTGCTGCCCTTTTCTACACATACACCCTCCTACATCTTTTGGAGGAATGTTCCCTTAGCAAAACAGTTTGCATGTCAATTGCTGATACAACATTGTGTTCTCGATGCCATGAGGTTGTATTAGCACTTATATTTGTGTTCACAAGGGTTGCTTGCATACATAAAGGCTGTGAGTGTTTCAGAACTGGGGCCATAGTATGCAGCGTTACTGGGCTATAATCTTATGATGTAACCATAAACCTCGATTGTCTGTTTAATATCTCAGATGTTTCAATTTGCATTTCGTTAAAACTTGGCAAAAGGTTATCAGCTCAGATCCAAAATTCTCACAAAAATTGTTCTAATATGTAAAGTAAGTTTTGATTTATGGAGTGACAAAAATGTAAATTTCTAAGCATTTCAGTTTATTTTTTTGCCAAACTTTAGACTAAAATGACTTTTTTAAAGTGAAATGATTCTGGATGTAGTTATTTTCATGATTGTGGAGTAAAAGCAGTTGAAGATGTTAATTTAACTGCATTTACAAATAACTCCGGTAAAGACCATTGCTTCCCAGGAAATGAATAAGACATCTATACTGAGCTTATTAAGAGAAAGATGTATATACAGAATATGATATTATTTTTTTGGTGGGAAACCAGAGTATAAAATAAACTATAAATACGCTTAATATTACCAAATATATATTGTTCTTGATCTCCTCATGAAAGCTATTTACCCTTTTCAGAGCAGTTCTGTGTTACAAAATATGACATATGATTGCTGGGTAACACTTGTTGTCAAAGAGCACAGTACAAATATGCAATATTTCAAAGGAGACTTGTTTTTCTGATAGGAATACCTTTGACCAATGAAGAAAATACTCATTTCATGCTGTATTTACTGCTGGAATATCTCGCAAAGTAACACAGACTTCCAGCGTATATACATAGATAGATTTCGTAGCAGAAATGTGTAACAGCAGATTGTCTTTCATGGTATAAAATTTGAACGTTGGGATAGTCTCAGATTTGTAGGAGTTTAGAGAAGGAAAGAGCATCAACACCTCACATAAAAAAATCCTCAATTTAAATTCGGTTATCATATTTTCCTTTAAGATATACAGAAATACGATATTTCTTTGATAAATCCCTACTTTGTTGTTGTTTTATACATAAAACAGGCAATGAGGTCTCTTGTGTTTAATCATCTTAATTAAAAGTGTGAATTTTGCCAGTTGCATCAGCTGGTCTATCATTTTCCGTGGAAGGATTTCTGCTGTGAAATTGGTTTAAAATCTGGTTACCTTTTAACATTTGAAATCCCAGAAAAGTGTTTGGATTCAAAGAGAAAAATATAACTGATTAACTTTGCTTTTAATATTGGAAGGTTATTATTTAAATTTGATATTTTCCAACAAGTCTTCTAGAATACTTGTGGGGTGGGGTGCAAGAAATTCAGTGTACTTGTAGGCACTACTTCTCTAGATAAAGCTGGAAATATCTCATGCAAGAAATGTCAGCATTTCCAAATTCTTTTCCCCCAGCGAAACAAATTAAAAAAAAAAAAAAAAATCAGAAAAGGAACATTTTCACACAGCAGGGAAAGGAATCTGAGGAGTTTTGAATGGGAAATGTCAAAACATAAAGTGTAACTGTTTCAGTTTTCCATTTCTTTTCATTTTGATTCAAGATGAGATTTTTCATTTTGATTATCTCCATCACAGAATGAAAGGCCTTTGTCAAAACTGCCATTTTCACATGAAAAAGTTTCAAGTTCTAAAAATCACCTTTTTCCGGTGAGAAATCTTGTTGACTGCAGCAGCTGGACCGGCCCTGCCATGCTGCTGAACTGCCACCAACAGCTGTCCAGGACTCACGCGTAGGTTTTGGGGAGGCTCTGCTGGCCGTCCTGGCCGGCTCTGCTCCTCAGCTGGGACGGCCTCCCAAAGGAGCCTGGGGAGCTGAAGGGACCATCTGGCTTTGGGTGGTGTCAGGCAATGTCAGGTGCCGTTTTGAAGGAGGGTGCAGGCCAGGAGAGGGAGCGGGGCATGGGTAGGCAGTGGCCCCACCACATGCCCTTCATCAGGCAATGGGCAAGCAAGACTTGATGTGCTAGGTGTGCTCCATCCTATGTCCACAAACCATCCCGTTTGAGAGACTCCCAGGGCTGAAAACTCCCAGGATGCAGTTGATCGGAGAGCTTCTCACAGACTTGTATGTCTGAAATGCCAGGCATTGTGCTGATGCTTTTGAGTTTGATGCTTTCACATGTTCCAGCCATGGAGCAGTCAGGGAAGAAGGACAAATCTGTGGGTTCCTCCCTCGCTCCCTCTGTCCCTTGCCTGCCTGCACCCGCACGCGCAGCAGGGCTGTCTCCTCCTCGCCACGGTGTACGGCACTTCTGGCAGAGCCAGGGCAGGCAGGGAAGTCTCAGGACAGATGCTGCAGCCTCCTCCCTGGTGGCAAGGCTGGCACCCCTGCATGGTCCCCAGCCCAGCTGCGCCCATGAGAAGGGCCATCCATTCTCTGTATGGGGACAGCTGTCCCATGCGTCTCTGGGGATGCCACCTGTATTTGGGGGGCTGGAGGGTTACTCTGGTGGTGACAATAGGACACCTTAGATTGCTTTCACCGCAAAGACTCATGCCTTCTAGTCTTTTAAAGTGTGCATGTATACAACATGTCTCCCTGAAAGAGGGATGATATGTCATAAGGAAACCAATTCCTGTCCTGTATAAGAACAGGATAGGGTTTAAAGACACGAGGTGATACAATAAATAGGCGTGTAGGCTCTCAATCCTTTCATTATTTATGTATCTCAGACCTCACCAATCTCATCAGGATGAGTGCCATGATTTAGTAAAATATGTGAGTGCAATTTGCAGGTTTCTTTATAAAACCAAAATTCTGCTTTTGGTGACAGAAACCACAACTAAAATGTTTTTTGTATACAAGAGTTAAAAAACCCCCACCTTAACCTCTCTCAATCTAAATTTCTGTTCAATCTCTGCCCTCTCCCCCCGCAATGTAGACGGACCACTTTTTACTTTTCTTTTGCATTCTTGATACTGCATGTACTGTATGTACTTTATCACTCTTATCTGCTTAGGAAAAAAATAGATATTTAAACACATATTTTTTACATTTATGTATATTATTTAAATGTGCATATCATATTTAAAAGTGAGAATATGCCGGTTTTTTCAATTGCCTTTAGTTGCAGCAGAGAGGAAACAAAGCTTTGATTTTCAAGTGTTTATAAGCCAGGCTTTCAGATTTCACTGTAAAGCTTATTTTTCCATCTGAGTACATGTGTCTGAAGTTGCTAATTTTGCAGAACTCTCATCCTGGCAAAGTTTGGATGAGTTCAGCACGTCTCAGGAGTGTTCCTCTAGGCTGTATCTGTATGTAGTTTTGAACATACCTAGGAAGTCTCAGTCTAAACAATCTCATCATCATTTAGTCCCCAAACCTTTTCCTATTAACAGTCCATAAGCCTTAACTCCTCTTTAATGCATTGATTACATTTGATAACACTCCTGCTTAACAACTGTCCAAACTGATAACCGCTGAGTAGACATCTTTGTGCAATATTCAGCCATGCTTTTATGAGTCCTTGATGCATGTGGCACACCAAATTATTCTTTGCATTAGCATAAACTGAAGAAATGTAGTTTAAGAAACATTAGCATATTTTCCCTATAGTTTCGTTAATTACAAGTACACTATACTCAAGGACTGATACAACTTTGCTGCATAGAAGCCTTCAAGTAAAGCAGTATTTATTGTGAAAGATGATTGCAGTTTCAATAGCAACTCCTTCTTATTACTTAAAAAACATATATTTAACTAGATACCATGAACACTAAGTTTAGTTCACTTGGCAGCACTTTAACCAACACTTTTATAATCTTTGTATTTAAAATCTCAAATAAGGCATAATTCACTGGCCACGCTGAGTAGGGACTATATGCATCCTATGTTTTAGAATAAAAGTATAAAATTACAGAGATATGATCAATTATTTAAAGAAATGTAAATGTAGTGAAATGGTGTAGAAGAGAACCGCAATGGTCTTCATTGCTCTGAAAACAGAAATTGCTGGGAAGCAGGGGAAAAGCAATCTGGAAAGAAATGGTTCCTGGGGAGAAATGGCTTTTCTACAAATGGCACTGAGTGTATTCAAAAGAAAGTGGATAACAAGGCATTTGTTAATAACAAGCCAAGGGTGTTTCATACCCTTTCATCTCTGAAATTGCAAATGTAAAGTAAATGTACTCTGTCTTATCACAGGATTACTCACTGGAACCCATGTTTCTCTTTGGGACTGAGAATAGTGTATGTTGAGTGAGAATCCCTCACTGCTGCAAGTGGCCACCCCTTCTGAATCAGATGGGGAAACAAGAGGCATCCACTCGCGTGATAGACCTTCTTTCACCTTCATCTCAAATGTTTTTCTAGAGCCAAGAGCTGGAGGAGATCAGGAAAACATAGCATGGTCTTGTTCAATACGACCTTGAAGTTTTTGGGTTCTTCAGTCTTGAAGGAAAGCACCTTTGAGGGAGTCCTTCTGCTTCAAGTTCCTATAAAAAGGGGGATTTTACCCATTGTGGTTGCAGGAGCCCATGGATTCAACTGGAAGGTGGGACAGGTTGTCTGTGTGCTGGCAGTGACCCACTCATGCTGCCGGCCAAGGTGTGGTCAGAAGGAAGCAGAGCTAGTCCCATTAAAGCATCTCCTCTTAGTTGTCCTGACTAGTTCAATTCATTCTGGAACAGAACAGGGAAGGGTCCTACCTCCACTGAGGAGGGATTAACTCCCTCAATTAATAATTTAATTAGGGGTAGAGTCTCCCACAGAGAGCTTAATCTGGGTTTATATATCTTGAGAGCAGAGAGTGGATATGTGAACCTTTTTAACTTACCTTGAGACGAGTTTAATTAGATTCAGAAATGTGGATAGGTGGAATAAACCAAAGCTTTCCTCTAAAAGGGAAATACTTAACACTGGTCAATAGTAGGAGATGTGTGTGCAGTCACCTGATCCACTCATGGCATTATAAAAATGAAACATTTTGAAAATTTGGTTAGCTTACATAGCATTAAGAGCAACATAAACAGCTATAGATACTATTTTGAAGCTTGGTTATAGGATTGAGCTAATTTCAATATTTTGGGCTTTTGATGTTGGGATTTCCCCTCCCAAATTTCTTAAGAAATCGCTCCAAAGGAGCTGTGGACCTCTTGAGAAAAGTGACCACTCAAGACAAAGGAATTTTGGAGACAATGCCTAAGGGATGGTCTTCATATACATTTCCCTTTAGGTTGGTGTTGCTTTTTTTTTCCCCTATGTTGTTTCAGTTCTTCTGTTGGATGATTTGTTAGGGATGGGGATTACTTGGTAAAGCTGTTTTGTGCATTTTTTTCCACATTCAAAGGTAGTGGAAACTGTTGACTGTCCTCAACCAAAGCAGTGAAGGCTTCAAGGATAAATTATTTCCTCTAAGTTTTAGGAATAGATGTGGCTGTTTAGAGCAGAAAGGCTCAGCCAGTTTAGGCAGATGGAGAGGATGTGGCATGAACGTGCATGTTCCCAGCCGTCAGAAGGTGAGCATGCCTGGAGATGTCCTGCTGTACGGCCCAGGTACCTACCACACCTGCATAGCCACTCACAGCCCAAGGCCCCGTGAGCTCAGGCTTTGTGATTTCCACTGGTATTGGAAATGCATGGCAAACGTGTACAGCCTGTACATTTGCTGTCACTTTGCTGCCTAAAGCACTAGTCCTACTGTCCATCCCAGTTCTGTCTTCCCAGTCCCAGTCATTGTGACAGCACCAAGATGAGCACTGAGGAGCAGCTGAGTGACGCACTCTGTCCAAAAAGGGATTTTTTTTTTTTTTTTGGCTGGGTTAGTCTGTAGCATCATGAGATTCTTGATGTAGTCCCTGAGACAGTTGTGTCAGTGTTGATGCAGGCCCAAGGGATGAACAGGATCCTGTGCCAGGGTGGTGTTGCCCCTTTTTGTATCTCCAGTGGGTCATGTCACAGAACACTGGGGCTCCCAGTGAACTATTTGTTATGTGGTTGCCTTGCTTTATTTTCTGCTCCCATTTCAGTTAAACCATTGTGAGTTATCAGGAAAGTCGCTCAGCATCGTTGTTGCAAGCCTTTTGGGTGAACAGCAGCAGCTTTGCACTTGCGAATTTTCTTCTGTTCCTCCTAACCATATTCTAATTTGGAGTTTTTTCATCTTTCTGTTTAACAGGAAAGATGCCTGCTCTAAAAATATAGAATATGGCTCCAGATCCCTGTTCTGAGAACAGCTGGTCACGTTCAAAATGAATGCCTAAAGAAAATAGCGAATTTGAAAAGAAATGTGAGTTTCTGAATTCTGGCAAGGGAAAGGCTGGCCTGAGGTAAGGCAGCCAATTCCTGGATGACTCCAGCGCCAGTGTGAGCGCCAGCACTTTTGCCTTCTCTCTTTCGCTGCAGAGCTGGTGCTAAGGTTTCGGTTTCACGTAAACTGTTCCCCAAATGGTTAGTTCTGGAAATAACAGCCCAGTTCCAATGATGACACAGGTGACATTTACAAAATCAAAAACTGGGACAGTTCTGTAGTGACATTTTTAGGGTCTCAAAATATCCCTGCAAAAGACGAACGTGTGCTTAAAAAAACATGCTGATGTCAGTACTGCCAGTGTCTGCTTCAACAGTGATACATACGTACTCCCTGAGCGCAAGGTTTTTTCCAGTTGCTTTAGTTCAAGGTAAATTGTGTCATGAAACACCAGAAGTGCTGCTAACATTCATTCTGGTCTTGTCTGAATCATGAGGGTGAACCAATTTGACTTAAATTAGTTCAGTAAACCAGCAGGACAAGCAGGCAGCATCTCTTGGATTCTGTAAACTCCTTATCTTTCAGCCCATACATTTGATTGGTATGCGATAGCTGGCCACAGTTAGGCTTTTAAATGTCAGGTAGGCATTTGTGCATAAGGCTGCCTGGGTATGGAATCCCAGGGCTGTACAAGCCCACGGCAGGCGTGGGAATGCTGGCATGGAGGGGGAGCCATGCAGGGGCTGCGCTCTGCTGGCTGCCCTGCCCATCTCAGCTCCTGGTGTGAGCTGAACTCAGGGCTTTGCTCTCTGCAAACGTGCAGTAATTTTTGCATGTTTGGGAGGAATGCATGTGGTTTGCGCCTAGGAAGAAATCAAACGTTTTTCAGTTTAGATTGAAAGTGGAAACTTTTGTGCACCTCAGATGCTGAAAGAAGGTTCTAAGTTGCTGAGATGTCCTATGGGACCAGGACGGTCTCGCTGAAAGAAATGTCAACGTTCCTTTTGTTTTAAGTATAGGAAACTAAAAGAGTTTTTCACACAGAGTTGCAAGTCCCACTAATTAGAAGAGTGGGTTTCTTGTCTTGTCATCAAAATGCAGTAAATATTGGAGGCTCTGCTATGTATACGTTGTTTGGGACAACATGTTGGAGATAGATATCTCCGCCAATGAAGCACAGAACATGTTGCCTCAGGGACTGCAAGGTGCTCCCTGAGTGGAGGCAGTTGAACTGTTGCAAGAGCTTGGTGAAAAAGGTGGATCTTGTCCTAACTTGCAAGTAACCTCTGAGCTCAGAATGCTTGGTGTGAATAACCTGACGTTGCATGAGGCATACGGGGGCAGTCGGAGGCATCTTGCCAAAGCCTCAGCCCTCCTTCCTTGGCGGGGCCCCCAGGCATTTGCAAGCATCCTGAACTCATTTGTTCAGACCCCTTAGCTTAAGGACAACTGCTCAAAGCACTTTAAAATTCCAAGTGTACACACCAAAAGGTGACAGGTATACAGAAGTAAATTGTAGGAATCTTAAACATACGGGCTCTAGCCCTTGTTACAAAATGGCTTTTCTGCTGATGGGTATTTCCTACGATGTTTGTCAAACAGTAGGTTCATGGCTTAGTCAGGGACAAAGTTATTAAGCACATAAAACGCCATCTGGATGATGCTAATAAACATAAAACCTAACCTTCAGATACACTGCAGCAGTGACCAGACTGCACCAGACCAGATTACCCTTTGTGTTAAAATCTGAGCCCCGTACTAACCCTCGTGGCTGCCCAACCTCATATATTTTACTCTGAAAACCTAAAATGTGGTTATTGCAGTGAGACAACCAAGTGACCTATCCCTGACATCTTACTGGAAGACTGTCTTTAAAGGACTGATTTCCTTGTGGAGTTTCTTTTTCAGTTTCTAAACAGTTGGTGGTTGCTTTTAAACTTTTATTTAGGATTTCTGTTTCTCAGTTTAGTTGGCAGTTCATGTGGCAAGGAAAAAAAAATCTAAAACCCTCTTGCAAGCTGAAAATACCCAAACCTATCTTATAAATGCATTTTGTACTTGTTTTTACACGAAAATTCTGGGATTTTCCATTCAAAATCTATTCTGTGCTGTAGGAATAACCTACCTATCACTTTACTCCCATAGTGTCTCTCAGAATAATTACTGTAAGGAAGAGGGAAGGCTATGCAGGCCTAACCCTAAGCTATTTATCTTTAAAGGGTTGTTTTCCTCTGCAGTAAGGGTTTGGTTTTCTTTCTGTGACAGGACATGGTTTGTCAAATGAATTTGTGCTTATCACTAGCACTTGCCATTGCAAGCTGGTATTTGCTGACAAACATAACACAGGCGTTGTGGTTCATTGTTCCAAATACAAGTGCTTTGCAGGGATGGCAGGTGAGAGATGCTGGCCAAGGGCTGCCATTCCAGGTGCCCCACGAGGCTGCAAGACAAGGTCCGGCGTCCGCTGTGATGAGCAGTGCCCTGCTCTGCGAGCACTTGTGCTCCAGCCTGTGACTCAGCTCACAGTCAGGTTCTCACCCCGGTGGCAGCAGCACAAATAAGTATCTGCCTCCTTAGCCGCCCAGGCTGAACTGAGCAGACCTCTAGACAAATGTAACTTCATGTGTTATGCAGTGCTATGAGACTGTGAGGAAGATGCACACATTAAGGTGTCCAAATCTGATGCCAGAACTAGTCAGATGCTTCCCAAATGAGCATGCACATGTGCGAGAATTGGAAATGTTACACTTAAAAAGGACAGAAAGTGAAGTTTGCTGTCTAATCAGAGGCTTTTCCATGCTGTCAGGCCGATTTGCAGCTATGTGTGTGGTGTGTTAAAATAGACAGGACAATTTTAAGGTACCTGGAAGTCTAGTCCAAGCTTCTAGCACAGCCCAGCACTAGAGTGGTTACACAGTTTTGCTAGTGTCACTTGGTACTTGTCAGTGTCATCTTGGGAAGAAAATAAATCACAAAACGCTATGAGCCCTGCCATGCAAACAGCAGCCAAACTTGACCACTTGGCAGCTTCAGTACCTGCCCACAGGCCTGTGCAGTAACTCTGACATGGGGAAATTGCAGCTATAGGAACGTGTGTTATCTTTTTCTCCCTTCTCTTGATAGGCTCAGTATTAGAAAAATGTTTTCTACAGGAGTAGAAGGTATTTCCACTGTGCCTGTATGGATACATGTGTAGGATGCTATGTAGGGATAGTTCTGGGAGCAGGAGTGCAAGCAGCTGACTCCCACTTTGTGAAATGGCCTTGATGTTCATTATTCCTCTGCACTTTTACACCTCTGCTGTGACCATCATTTAATGCTTACTGTAGATGATACTTCTGTTATGCAAGTTTAAAAGTATCCCCTCTATTCCCCCCAGAGAATTCAGCTGCTGGAGATCTCCTCTCTCTGTCTTTTTGCTGATAATATGGCAGTGCCAGGAGGATCCCTCATCTCCATGGAATAGATGAGCACAGATGAAGTTCTTATGAGGTCTTGATTTGTTGGGGTTTTTTTCGGTCTTGGAAAAATTCACAGGAAGGACTTGCTGCCCCCAGCAGTGTCCAGTCGCAAAGGAAAGAAAGGGTGAGAGAGTTTTAAGCAAGGTCAGTGAGGGAAAGTTGATATTTTAGTGCAGGGCACAGGTTTCCATCCAGGTAAGCATTCTTGGCTCACCTCCACAACCCAGTGTTGAGCCATTTGGTATCCTGCAGGAGCTTGGGACTGGGCTTCCCGTCCCAGTGCAGTGACCCGGGTGTGGAGAGAGAGCACTTGGTTTCTCCTCCCCAGACCCCTCTTCTGTATCCCCTACACTCTGCATTTGGGATATGGGGGTTGTTTTTTGGTTTGTTTTTTTCATATTTCTTGTCAGATACATGACGTGTAAATAAAGTGAAAATGCTCAGTCAGTAGCATGTGCTCAACTAAACCAATTTCTACTCGTGAACTTTTAATACTAGTAAGACATTTGGTAAAAATCTTAATTTGGCTGAAGCCATTATGGGTGTATGGCACTAGAACGAAAGTAGCATTTCTGGTTTTCATCCGATATATACTTTGGCTCAGATTTTACATTCCTTTTCAAGAATATATTGCCTCAAGTTGTCTCCATGTGTAGTGGGTTTAGCTTCAGGTAGAAGAAAGTAGCAATTTTTGCAAACAAAAAAATTCATTCTTATGAAAATTGGTTGCAATTTAATAATTCATAGACTAATATTCGGAACAAGAAACATTAGAATAAAACTTAACTAAATATTCACAGTTTGGGAATATCCATGTTTACTTGCTAACGCTTTTCGCAAAATAGGAGCCCAAATATAGGAAATCTGTGCTATTATTCATTACAATTAAATGGGCTTTGGTTCTCAGAGACTTCTGCTGAAATCTGCACTCTGGTGAACTAGTCTGTACTAGATTATTTAGTGTCTGCTATTAATAAATATTTCATTGTGGTGATGGAAAATATTTCTTTTGCTTTGTGATACAAGCCCATTTTTTGCGTCCTGAAGGAAATTTGAGGCCATTTCTTTTTCTTTCTTTTTCCCTGGGATAGGACTTTCATGCATAGGCAGCTGCTGATCTGATTTAGCAGTTTATGTTCCAGTTAGTTGTCTGGTGTGATTGAGACACTGTGGTAGGCTGGGAAAAGCAAATGGAAGAAATGATAAGGAGTCCATATCATCCTTGGGAAACTGTCTCTTCCTTCAGTGATACTGAGATGCTGCTGAATTCAGACAAGGCTCCTGTCGTTAAACCAGGATTTCAGATGGAAAGGCCTTTTCAGTCAATGGCCTTTTTAAGGCCAATGGAAAACAAATGAGTTTTCCCAAAGCCGTTTTTCAATGGAAATACTCTTTTGACAGAGATACCATGAGCAACCATTTCCTGCCACCAGAACGGGACTCTATTGTGTATCAGAGAAGCGAGATGAAGGAAGAAACCTGGCCAAAGCATCTTTGTGTTTCACCCTACAGCATTGGGAAACCAGGGAAATTTCTGACAAAAACATATTTTAATTTTTTTTTCTCTTTTTTTATGAAAACATCCATGGGAGGGTAAAGAGGAAAGATGGGAGATGCTGGGAAAGAAGGGGCAGGCAATAGGTTTCCTGACTAGGTCAGCTTCCTTGGCTGTAGGACCAGAAGTCCTCTGTCCTGCAGGGCTTTCTGATTTTCCCTGTCTTTGGCTGATGAATTCAGTGGGCCACAGCAATGGTATGGACCCCATGATTCTTTCTGTGCCACAAGCATCGATGCATATCCTGAGGTATTTGTGCATGCTCTTTTCTGGTCTTGGCAGGAAGGCTTCTCTGACCCTGCATCCCTCTCCAACCATATCTTTAAACAGGGGCTGTGCACTGGCTAGCATTAATGTAGCATGGGAATCACATTCATTCCTGGATGATAATCCAACACTCATCAAAACAGTTGAAAATTGTTTATGCTCCTCAATAAGAGCAAAAGCAAGCCCCCTTCAGTCAGCTGGCTGAGCTTCCCACCCTCTCTGGCTGCCCTCAAAGTCATTAATTTTCATAGTGAGTTCAGGCTTTTTTTTAGAAAAGATCAGTGGTAGTCAAAGGATCAGCTGCAAAGTACCAATGCTCAGGGCACAGTGAAGATTTGTGGGCAAGTTCTGCCCCTCCTGTACCTGCCTCGAGGGCTGGATTGGAGCCAGGTCCTTGCTGCAGGCCCCATGACTGGGCACCCTTACAGATCCCACAGAAGCTATGGAGGAGGAAGGCGCAGATGCAGGAAAACAACAGGCCTCCTCCTGCTTCTCACAGCAGAGCTGACCAAAGCTGGGTTGGCCTGTGCGTCCTGGTGTGTTCTCTGCTTTGGGCTTTGCTGCTTCTTCAGTATTAAGGTGTCCAGCATACGGTCTGTGCTGATGGCAGAACTCTGGAGGGAAGAGTGAGCTACAGCCCAGTTATTTCAGTACAGCGATTTGTGCAAGAGATGGCAAAGCTCACACGGTCTCTTGCTTTTTAGGCAGGAGTACTGTAATGTTTTTTATTTCCTGAATTCCAGGTCTATTAGCTGTTTAGGAATCCAAAATTTAAAGATTGACAATGTTTTCTAATTCCTCCATTACTTCAGATGATTGATTCCATTTTCTGACTGAAGAAGTTGGCTTTTTGTGTTGAATGAACCATGTTCCAATGTCCATTCATTATTTATGTTCATTAATGAACAATCCCTCTCCCACCCTACCACCTCCCATTTGCCCATAATGTAGTGGCCATTATGTCCCTATACCAAAATCACACACCCTTAACTGTTTTTAATAATCTGCGTGTGGTCTGTCTGACTGTGCTGTCTGTCTGGCACAAGTTTCCAAGGCTATTAGAAAGGAAAAATAGCATTGGCTCCTGTCAATGAGACTGGGGAAGATTTTCAAGGTCAAATCCTGCAGCAAACTGCTTTCTTTCACAAATGTGAGAGACTTGTAAGAACCCCATTCACGTGATAAATATTTATGATTTGGGAGGAGGAATCCAAGAGTAAGTGAAATCTTCTGACATTGACTATCGTGGGAATTTGGGGAGGAGAAGGACAGGAACAAAATTAAGGGGAAAACCTTCAGCAATTTTAATCATTTCAATTGCATTTTCTCAGCAATTTACTTTTCACTTGGGAAAAATCCTTTTCCATTGGAA
Source organism: Grallaria varia (assembly GCA_013396735.1). Lineage (NCBI taxonomy): Eukaryota > Metazoa > Chordata > Aves > Passeriformes > Formicariidae > Grallaria > Grallaria varia. The sequence goes on from VWZG01003741.1 coordinate 603,937, forward strand.
ACAGTGAATGGGAGGGGAACTCTTTTCCTTTCCAGTCTAAGTTCCTTATATTAAGCCTGTAAATCCTGAAGTGGGACTCTCGCAGTGCAGAATGCTATTGTGGTAATGGATTTGTTGGCATCCCTCAAAGCTGAGGGACTGCATGAATTTGCCAGTGTATGGATCTGCTTTCCTTCATTCCAGGTTTCTCAGCTGACTTGTAATTACATTGCACGGAAGACATATATGTTTTCTTGAGGTAAACTGAGATTTTGACCCAGTGGAGGAGTAAATTCTTATTCATTTTTCCTTTTTCATGTAGAAGCCTAAAGAGATGGAGACTACTCCCTTTAGACTCAAACATGTTTCTTTGCCAAGAGCATTATGTCTTGGTTAAGGGATAAAGTGCATTGAGTAAATATCCCTTGCCCATTATTGGGGAGTTTAAGCCCTGAGTATCCCAGAAGAAAATTGTTAGATTTTCTCACTAGTAGCTGGACATTTCTAGGAAAGTCTGGAAGCACAAGTCAGCATGATTCCTGTACAACCTTATTTATCTGGGGGATTCTGACTTTTTTCCCCATCAGAACAGTTTCAGTCTCTTTTAGTGGATCCTTGTGTGACTTGGTCTTTTCCTTAAGAAATTAAATTCAATTAAATTTTAAAATCTGACTACTCAGAAGTTTTGAGTAGAAAACATTGTCCCCCTAACAGAGACATTCCTCTGGGGATGTTGAAGCATCCACTCAGCCATGTTGGACTGAGACAGATAGGGAAATTTCATATTCCCAAATAGTAATGTTTTCATTCTACCTCAGTTTGACTTTGTGGTCTATTTGTGCATGATCCAAACACACCTCTGCATGGGGTTAGGTAGTTGGTCTAGCTACATCCTTTAAGATGCACCCTTTGCAAAGATTTGTGTGTATTTTAGCAGTTATAATAGTAAGTACAGGTATTTGTGTTTCTCTGGCAGGTGAAACTTTCTTTGAGTTGATGAGGGAAACAGAAGCGAAAAAAAAAGTAGTTCATACACAGAGGCAAATGCTTTCATATATTTTTGGATTTAAAAGAAGAAGGGGAAAAAAAAAACCAAAACCAAAAAAACCAAAGCAAAACCACCCTGCTACCCTAAGAAACCAAGCTTGAAATTCATATATTAAAGCCCAAGAACTTCAGTTCTAGCACCTCATGTAAAAGGAAAACATTTTTGCAGTTTGAGTAGCCCATCACCATCATGTTCCTCTGTGAAGTCCACAGGAAAAGGGGATAGAGCATGCAGAACAGGATGCTCCCCAGATCCTCCTCCTCTGGTCATCTCAGACCTCCATGTCAACCCCTTCCCTTTCTTTCTTTCACCTCCCTTCTCAGACTATGTTTCTTTTCAACATTGTTCTCAATCTCGGTGCCCTCCTGGCCCCCTCATGCCTTGGGTTTTGGCCATGGTCTCTGGCACCTCGAGGACCTGCATGTTCTTCCAGAGACCTGAGAGTGGGGTCAAACAGACAGCTAAGTCCCCAGGACTGCAGAGCACTTGTACTCAGCCTCACCCCCTCCAGTTCTGTAATATTTTCATGTATAACCAAAACTTTCTAGGCAGTGCTTTCAAAACATGGAAAAAATTCTTGTGCAGAGCATCCAGAGGGTTCAGCTGAGCGTGGTGTGTGGCATTTAGGAGCCCCAGAGTACCAGTGGTGATGACTTTTGTCCTGGGAAAAATACAAAACACAGGTTATGTGTGTCTACGCTGCAGAAAAAAAAAAAAATCAAGTTGGCAAAAATTGAAAGGAAAAATTATGTCTTCTATTTAATTTATTCAATGATTTGTAAACAAATCAACTACTTTGTTGAGAATAATGGCTTAAATTGTGAGAATCTTAGAGGAAAGAATTTGCAATGGGAAACTCCAGTCTATTATAGTGACAAAGTTACAGTCCCTCTCTTCTCTACGCTGGCTGTGGGAGAGCGTTGTAAGCCTTTGCTTGTTCCTCCTGAGCGGAGAGAGGGTGTTTTGTAGTTGCGATGTTGGGCAACACTAAAGTAAATGTGTTTCAACTTTGAGTGGAGAGATTTACGAAGTGATAAGGTCCGTGGTGTGGTTCTCAATGCCACTGTTGACTTGATTAGTGCTTGCTCTGTGTACTCTTGGTAGAGGAAAAACACTACACCTGCCTAGAATAGGTAATGCTAAGTGAGTCAAAGAGTGAAGGAGGAAGCCGTGTGCCAGTGCGGATGCACTGCCCTGTCCCTCTGCTCCATGGGGAGAGGGGCTGGCTTCCCATGGGTCACGTTCTTCTGGCTTCTCCAAACCTGCCATGCAAAGGCAGGCAAAGTGCAGCGCAGCATTTCCTGTCTGCATCATTACTTGTTCAAGAAATATGGCAAGAAGCAGGGGAATGATTTGTGAATCAGACTCACGTTTTCAAATTGTGATAATCAGTCATTTATTAGAAAAATTATTTTTTACTTTTAAAATATTTTTAGAGACTTTGCTTCTTTCAGGCTTGAGGAAAAGCAAACTCGTAGATGGCAAAGGTTCCACAATGCTTCCTATCTTCAAACAATTTTTTTATATCTAGAGAAAACCACAGATAAAAAGTCAGTGTGCTGCAGTTGCTCTTCAAATGGCTCTTTTTTTCATCCTCTTATTTGATTTCAGAAAAAAATTCAGATAAATAGCTTTAACAGAAATAGGTTAGTATTCCTACAAAAGGCAGCCGTGCCCCACGTCTGGCTGGATGTTTGGTCTGCTGGACGGCAGTCAGGACTCGGTCTGGGGGCCACAGGCTCCTTGGGACTCATCTGGCAGAGAGTGCTGGCAGCTCCCCCGTGAGCTGTGCACCTCAGGACCTTCCCTGTGGAAATGCCTCTGGTTGTGTGCACAAGGCCCAAACGCCAAGCAGGGGAAAGGAATAGGAACTGCATTGCGGAGCATAGACCTGACTGCTTTATGTCACTGTCTTGATACAGACCTGCCAGCAGCTTCCTTCTGCTCCCAGCACCTTCTCAGCTGTGCTCCCATTTCCTCAGGGCGCGTCCTGCTATTGGCAGCAGGGGACAGTGGTACATCCCATCTGTGTCTGGCGGAGTTCACACTGAAACCACAGGACATTGCACTGCTGGCTTTGTTTTTCAGTGCTTAGAGACCAGAGCATGCACCCAGGCAATTCAGCATGAACTGTTTATTCCGAGATAGCTAAAAAGTCACTTCCAGCCCCTCTCTCATAATAATTTCCCTCCAACTCTGTTTCTAGTTGATGTAAGTCCTGGAGATGAAGCCTGCAACCTGAGGGCAAGCTCTGCTCTCTGGTCAGCAATGCTGCATGAAGACACTACAGCCCCACCACAGCCCAGCTATCCTGGTCTCACCTGCCTGGCCCATGGTTAGAAAAGCTCAGCCCTTGGCTTTGCGTAGTTCACCACTGACATTATTTGCATGATTGTTCGCATGCAAGATGCTTAACCTGACGGTGCTGGTGGCTGCCTGACATCGAGCAGACCAAATGCAGGAGTTTGCAGTCCTTGGGGTGCTGGCAGCCAGGTTCATAGTTTGCAGAAGTTAAAAACTCTCACTTTGCAAATAATTTTTTCCAATTAATTTGTGTAGGACACTGAAATAAAACTAATATTTTCCTCTGAAGGAAATTGTGCTAATAATTAAGCTCTGTGCCAGGACATTTAAGGAAGAGCAGATACTGAGCTGAATTCTAAACAAAAGTGTAACAGAAACCAAATCTGTGTTTTCTGTCTAATTTTCTTAGATGTTAAGGCCTATTTATGATCTCCCTCATGCCTCAGAAACCTCTCTGAAATCAACACATATGTGCTGTCATGCAACCTGGTTAAATTTAGCAGGGGATGAATTTTCATTTAGGACAACTGTTTGCTCAAAACTGATATTGTTTCAGTTTCAGGAGGGGCTCTGGGTTTAGTTGTTACTGATCTGCCACCTGGAGAGCTGCGTGATCATCCACATAATGAGCTCTGCAACTACTTTGTATGCGCTGGCGCAGAGGGTTCCCCTGTCCCATAGCCGCAGTATTGGGGGACAGATCCTCAGCTGGGGCGTCCATACTGACCCTCCCCTGTGCCAGTATGGCTCTGCCAGTTTGCAGCTCCTCAGGGTGTGATCCTGCCTGCAAATGCCATCAGCGAGTTAAACAGAGAAGTTACTGATTTTATTTCAAAGTGACCAGAGTGGGGGCATACAACAGCAAAAGTACATCAAGGCTTCTTTTTTCCCCCCTAATGTCACCATCACTGAGTGACTCCCTTTTTTCTAGGGGATAAGAGAAGTTATGTATCCCCACTTCCAAAGCCTGTGCATAAGGAGAGGGTTCCAAAGGAGCTGAAGCAAGTGCTGCTGAGCACAAGCCCATGCTGCTCTCGCCTCTAGCACTGGTGCTGCAGCCCTGGACCTGTCTACTGAGCTGATGGCTTTTCCCTGCTGCAAAATCCTCTACTGCATGCATTTAGTCCTGAATAAAAGGGGTCTAATGAGAAAGCCAAAGGGGCAGAGCTTCACCAGACCTGAGAGGGCAGCCTCACCCCACCCAATGGTGCTGTGCTGTGTGGTATATGGACCTAAGAAACAGCTTGCATTGTTGCAGGAAAACAGCACTTAATAAGCTGACTCTTAGATGGGCAGCCTGAACAGCACTGCCCTTTAATGAACATTACTGTTTTGGTGTGTGCGGATGTGTACATATGAGAGACAGCATATGAATGGTTGGTAACAGCTGGAATTTAATTTAACAAATTATCATAGAAAATGTATGACTGACTAGTGAGGTGAATTATTGGCTTTTTCATCAGGAGATTATGAGCCACAGCCAATCCAGACTGGAGAACAAAAAAAATCTTTTTGATTAAATGCAAGGAGACCTAAAGGATATTTGAGTACAAGCAGGCCAGTTCTGTTTCACAGGGTTGCCACGCAGAGGCTGTGGGAGGTCCTGGCTCAGTTGCCAGCTGCAGGTGAAACATTAGGGACCTGTGACAAGGGACTAACAGTTTGGACCCTACCTTTAAGGATGCTGTCCCGGTATCCTGTATTAGAAGCCAGAATATTAAACCTTCTCAAGCAACTTCCCTCACCTGAATTTATGTAACAGCACCTCCAAGAAACTGGGGGAGGGCTGGGGGTAGAGAGGGTGTTGAGCGGTTTTGGGGTTGAGTTTTTTTATAAACCTAAAGTATCAGCAGACTCTTAACCGAGGGGATTGGGTTTTGTAAGCTTGAGATTAAACAGAGATGGCAGTTTGGACATACTAAGGAATTTTTTTAAATAAGGGCATTTTCATTGTTTGCCATCACTGCTTTCCCCTAAGAGAGGATGGTGTTACCATATGTGAGAACAACTTGGTCTGGAAATTTTGCATCTGTTTTATCTACTGGCGCTTGCTGTGAACTAGTGCATTTGATTAAAGTTTTTAAGCCGTATGCTTACTGTTGACGTTCTTCGCTTTGAAGTGTTAGGAGTCCAAAACCTTCATTGGGTACTTTAAATCTTATATATCTAAACTCTGCAAGGAAGTTATTTTTGTTGGCCATTTCTCAAGCACCAGCAATGTGCTTGGTGATGTGTGAAATGCTAATATCAGGAAACTTTCTTTCTCAAGTAATTTACATTAGAGAAGGAACAGATTCACTGAGACAGGGTGAAGCCCCCAGGCCCCTGCCACGAAGTCAGCAGGAGATGTTTTCCTCCTCCTTAACCTGATGTGGTTTTTTGTTTCATATTAAGGTGTTTTGGAAGAAGCGATCTTCCAAAACATCGGGCTCGTGCAGGGCATTACGTGTATTCCAATGTCTCTGGTGGGAAGGGAGAGGGGCTCATAGGCAAGAGAGAGCCCGGCAGGGTGTGGTTTGGAAGCCCAGAGGCTGAAGCCCCGGTGGCCCCTGCTCCGTTGCCCTGGTGCTGTGGGGGTGCTGAGCACTGCCCGGCAGCGAGGCAGCGTTTGCATCGACTGCAGTGGCGTCTGCAGCTACTCACGGCACAGATGACAGGTTAGATCTGCTTCAAGTGTCCCAGAAGTCCCTGGACTTGTCATTTCTCCAAGTTTAAAGATATACCCAATGATTCTAAAAATATGGCATCTTCCCACAATAAAGTAATAAACTGAAAACAGTTACCATTTGTTAAGGGCACTCACCCTGACCATGCCTAAAATCAAGCGAGTGTCCACTTAAGAGAGTACATATCCTTCCTATTTTAACCCACACAAATCGCACTTTTAACTTCCCCTGACAGACACTGTCTCTATAAATAAGTCCCCGTCACCTCCCCCGGGTACAATAACACAGTATACTAGAGGTGTCAAACATACGGCCCATAGGCCAGATCAGCCCACATATGTACTCAGAGCTGACAGAATCTAATCTTTCATCTGAAGAAAGTGAAGTCTCTAGACCTCAGAGTTTAAATAAAAAAAGGGAAAAAAAGGTAAAAAAAAAAAAAGGGGCTTTGGCAAGGATTGAAACTAAGGAGTTCAGTAACATCTGCTTGAATCCACGGGCAGCCAGACATGGGGATGGAGGACAGGAATTTGTCATTGCCTTCATTGGGATGTCAATGCTTTGGAAGGCTTATCAAGCCTCACATTTCTAATTTGTCTGAGAGATCATAGTTCACTTTAACACCCTGAAGAAAACATTAGTGTTCATTTATGGCTAGTTAACTGGTTGTTATACCTTTTGCCAATAGTTATTGCAAAGCATTTTCCTCCATGGCACTTAGTCCTCCTTTTCCTTTTGCATTCCAGTGATTCTGTAGCCGCATCATGGTCTGCTTCTGGCTTCATTTTGCGGGGCTAAACCAGCCAAGATCCTCTTGATCCATGCCTCCCTGGTTTTCCTAATAGACTTTCTCTCTACTTGGAAGGAGGAATTTCATAATTTCCTGGACATGGGTGGTGATAGAGTCTGCCTGGTACAGCCTCCTGACCTTGATCAGGGCTGTTACTGCTGCCTTACTTTGGGGGAAATTAAATTACCTTGCCTCGCCTGCCACAGCAGATGCCTTATTTTCACAAGGCTGAGGTGTACTGGGTACTCACATTTGTCCTGTGACCAGCCAATGTTTCCAGCCCCTTCTCATCTCAGACAATGAGTTCCCAGAGCACAACAGTGATGCTGCTCTGACTCCTTAGAGCTTGTGGAGGGGCGGGTTGTGCCATTGAATCTCACCCCATTTCTTTCACTCCAGTCATCCAGCTCTTCCAGTTCTTCTGCTCCAGACCAGAAATACCCTTCCTATGTACCCTTTTTCTCTGTCTATGTTGTGTTGATCCAACTGTCAAAACCATTAAGAAAATAAGAACACTTGTTATAAAAGGAGGTTTAGGATTCTTTATGTCAGGTTTTTAAATGCAGAGGTTTTGACTCATTTAACAACAACAACAACAAAGGTAGAAAATGGAATTGCTTTCTCCTGCAAAATTATTTGATGTTTGTTATTTTGTAGGGTTGCCATTTTGACCTGGAAAATTACAGTATGGATATTACTTTGATAAAGTGCAATGGTTCCCCTGGTGTTCCAGCTAAGTTGGGAGAAATCCTTTCACTGGAATTCTGCCCCTTGCCCCAGTCAAGGGGGTGGTTCACAGGATGTGATCACAGGAAATTTGGGTAAATGTAAGTAATGTTATCTGAAGAACACGGACTTTGCCTCTAGCATTGTAAAAGCACTGTCTCCTCCTAGTTGCGATATTTGTGAGACTGTGAGGATCTACACTTTTTAACTCGATCAGGTCTCAAAGCCTGTTAGAGGAACTCCTGCCTCCTTCCTTTCATGTACAAGATGGTTTTTGTTGATCAATGCTCTCAATTCCTTACTGAGTAGTGAGGGAGTCACACAGTGCTTCATCAACTATCTTGAGGGGCTTTTATGGTGTTTAAGCACTGCTGCTGTTTATGTAAGCACTATATTCCCAGGCACAGCCACTTAGGGCACATATAACCTTTTCGGCAGTAAACCAGGAGAATCCTATTGGGATGAAACTGGAAACCATAACACCCACACTGAAAACACCACCATAAAGTATGGACAGGAAACTGAAGGTTGAGATTCTTGTTGTTCATTCTCATTTAGAAGACAGAGACATTTAGCATAGACTCACCGAAAACTTTACTAGGGGAAAAATCATCAAGATAGATCTATTTTCAACCACAGTTCTCAAGTTGTTTTTTCAGTCAGGTTATTTCTACAATGAGACTTTTGCACGAGGCATAGAGAACAGGCCAATATACCATATTCATCAGGGCTGGGAAAACCAAAATGACTTTATTTTTGACCCTTGAAAGTTTCTGATATCTCCATTTGGTTTGGATTTTCTCAATCTCCAACATGATGCTGTAGCTGAGTAGAGCATATGGTCCTAATAGATATTCAGTCCAGATGTTAGTTGTCTAATATGTATCCTGAACGGCTGTGCCGAGCAGCATATAAGAAAAGCTGGTGGAGCAGTTAAATAAGGAACATGCACATTCCAGTATTCTCACCAGTTTACGAAAGTTAAGAGTTCCAGATTGCAATACCTCCGGTTCTGTCAGTTTGAATTTCTGGGAAATGTTAAGAGCATGAAGCTTGCTGTACATGCGAAGAGCAGGCGGGGAACAGGCCCACCTGAAACCCAAGCAGAGATGCGAGGCTGGGAGCTGCGCCGCGTCCTGGCTCGTGCGGGCGGCGAGCACGGCCCTCTGCTCTGCACTCTCTGTGAGAAGTGCTCTGATGTTTGTGGTCTCCTGGTGCCACTGAAAGTTGGATAGCGGCTCACTGGCCAGACAGTCTTGGAAAAGGGGTTAGTCTGAGAGAAAACTTCATGCCTAGTGAGGGAGGGGAAAATTTTCGCCTGCACCTTTTGAACCCAGGGGCTGCTCTCTGCTAATCTCGAGCAGCATCTGCGAATGGTAGAGGTTTTAATTCTGGCAGACTGGATGCAACTGGCGATGGACAAAGAAGAAGAGCATTAATCCTGCTGCCAAGAGAAGGGCTGCTCTCAGAGTGGCAGCCTGAATGCCCCCCACCAGTGGGAAGAGTTTCAGTCGAAGCTTGCATACTGCTCAGAACAAGAAAATCCCACCACAAATTACAAAGCCAAGGAAGCCTTCATGTTTTCCCTGCTGCTAGGAAAGCTATTTATATTTTAGCATTCAACATAGCATGTAAGCTGAGAACAGACCTGCTTTTCTTCTCCCATACCGTGTCCTCTTCTTGCTGAGGTGATGCTGGGACTTCTGGGGAGTCCCATGCTGCTGGTTTCTGGCATAAGAGGAGACTTGTGTGCAGAGCCTGTGCACGGCTGAACGCAGCCAAACTGGTTCACAGCAACTTGAAGTAGTCTGAGACATCTGGCATGTCCTTCATTCCCTTTTCGTTGGCTAGAGCTAAGGAAGAATAAATCTGTGTGACACCTAACTATTCTTTAGCTCTCACAGCTAGATTTTGATTCAGGAATAGGGACAGAACTGCATCCACTGGCTTCCTTAAAAAAAAAAAGAGGGGTCAAAACCTCCTCTCCATATCCTTTCTGTTCATGAGGAAGATTCAGTCCCTGTAATAGTGTAACAGCCCCCCATAAACTGTGACTAGATGAGGGTCCTGACCTTACTCCCTGAGTCTTCTCACCTCGAGCCTCCATCTGATTTTCATGGAAGTAAGACCCCCTGCCAGGAGATAAAGCAAATTGCTTTACCGTTTTAACTTGTGAGTAAAACATACTCAGCAAGGAAATTAGCTGCTTCAAACACATGCACAGGTACACACAAACTCTTATTACTCAAGGAAACCTGAAAGTAGTTTCAGAGCTACAAGTTTATTGACTGGGAAGTCAATAAAAAAGATTAGCTTTTAAGATTAACAGTAAAACTTGATTGCTGCTTTCAGCAGCTAACCTAATAATTTCAGGAACAGAGACTCTGGGACCTGTGGATCACATACAGAATCTTGGTGAACATCTTTGAGAAGGAATGTTTTTTACACATGGGTGGAAATAATTTAAGTCACATAAAGCAGCCTAGATATGCTCTATGTCCTTGCCAAATAGAGAAAAGAAGACTTTGACCTTTTTAGGAACAAAAGGAGAGGGTTTTCTTTATGAGAAGTACTCTTTGGTGATTAAGTACAAGTCCTTCATTGTGTTAATTCTCAGGGTCTATGCTTATTAATGTTCAGTTGTTGATTACAGGCATTGTCTGTGATTAATGCCTGTCACTGATGTTTGCACGTGATGATGGTATTTCATCAGAAAAGATAATATTGTTAATCAGTTGCAGCCCTGAGAAATAAGCAGAAGGGTAAGGGGCTCACAGAGGCCGTCGATCACACACATGCTGTTCGGTGCTAAGCTGGACTCCTGCATATCATTCCTGTGCTTGCTCACAAAGGCTTTGTCTGCTCTGCAGTTAGACAAGTTTCTGGTTTCGGATTAGCCCAGGGGGGTGATGGATGAGATGCAAGGGGAAACAGAACAACAGAGCTGACTGGGTCCCAATAGCAGTCTTCTGCTGATAGGACTTCTGGGGTGAACACCATAATTACTTGGTCTGAAAAGCACATTAGCAACTCTGAATTCCTTCTCAGTGGCTTTTAGGAGAATGTATTTGATATGTCTCCCAGGTTTTCCCAATTCTCCCTTACCACCTTTGAAAGACTTTTTAAGATAGGGAATAGTTTGAGGCAGTATAGTCCCTGTGCATGCTTGTATTTCAGCCTGTAGTGTGGCTGTGCATCTTCCCTGTATTGTATTAGCAGCTTGACTTTGGGTCTCTGAATGCTGAAGGGAATTTGCACGTCTCAGGTCCCTCAGCCTCAGGCTAAATTAGGGGTTTGAGGTGAAGCTCTCCAAAAACCTCCCATAAGAATAATGCAAAAGAGGGTTTGACTTGTCTTGTCTAAGGGAGCTGCTACTTGGCTGGATGAGATGCAAAAAATGTCCACTTTCCCAGCTGCCAAAGGAGCTAAAGGCAGGAAGTGCTTACTCAGCGAAATAGAGAGTAGTCTTCAACCAGTCATTGCAGGAACGGTACTTAAAAAGGAAAAAAAAAAGCAACTAGAAAAGCAATTGTAACTAGGGAAAATAATTCCAGTTGCTACAGCCATAATAGCAATGAGTGCATGTATTGTATTTTACCATTAGTTTGTTACTCAGCGTTGTATCTGAAGCAAATCCTGACTTCAAGAGAGCTAAGTAATCTCAGTGAAATGGCCCAAGGTTCCAGGCTTAAACACACACCAGGAATAATCCATGGCAGTTCAGAGAGGGTCAAAGTTGCTCACTTTCAAGGCTCAACTGAGTACTGGTCCTGTGTGGAATACGAAGCTGATCAGAAACCTGTAAAAGACATGTATTTTTCCCAAAGGAGGTTTGAACTCTACACAACATTTGTAGGAAGAAACAGGTCCCTCCTGTTTACTGTTGAGTCCACTTTTACTCCTTAAGTTCTGGGGAAAAATAATTTTACAAGAATTAGTGGGCAGAAGGATCCCCCATAACAACTGGAAAGCCCAAGGGGAGGCAAAGGGATGAGAGAACAGGAGGTAAGTATGACAGGAGAGGGAGCCTGGGCCCAAACTGAGCATTTGTTGCATTATATGGAGCTCAGCTTCACTGTGAGTTTTATGTGACCCTTGCATAGGGAGCAGTTGAAGGGGCCAAAAGCAGAGCAAGCAGGATTGGTGGAACAGGACCTCTGTTCCTGTGAAGAGCCTTCTCATGCACCTGCACAGATGTTCTGTGGAAGTCCATTTTCATCATTAGGAACCAGTCCTCTCTGTGGGCAGTTTAATATTCAAAGCTCTTGTCTACCTGAAAACAGACCTTGAAAGGTCCAATTCAAGGTAGGTCTCTCCCACGGTGGAAAAGGTTCCTTAGAAAACAATACTGAAAGTGTTGCACATTTTCAGTTAGTCCCCAGTCCAGGTTCCCCAGACAAGGCCCTCTCACATCTCTAGCCCAGATTTGTCCAACCACAAGTTAGTTTATAAACGCCAGGATTTGAGTGTTTAGATAATCTTCAAATAGTGCAAGTTCTCCGTGAGTAATCCAGCTGCTCATTCCAGGGTGAAATAGCCTGTACCTGTGGGAAGTGTCATGCTGTGTTTCAACCCAGGAAAATAAAACTTTCTGGCCTCCTGCCAATCAAGTTGCTGATGTAGCAGTCTGCCCAAAGCTGTGGCCACCTCTGAGCCATCACAGATGGATTCCACCAAAGCTTTTTGACTTCATTTTTAATAGCTTTACAGGAAGAAAGAAAATAATTTCAAACTTTTACTTTTGCTTTTCCGACACTTAACACTGAGATTCCAGTGGAAGGCAGTTCTGTGAGTTACACGTATCAAACATTCGCTTCTCACTGGGTGAGAAATGGAGGTTTTCATCCTCGCATTGATAGATCATTCTCAATACAAGCAGCTCTGCTTTCCTGGGCAACCTGCATCAATCAGCTTCATGTCACTAGAAGTCTTGTCCTGTTTAGAGATTCTTAGGGTACCTAAGTTTGGCTTTGAGATCACCCTTTCTGTGTCTCTGTTTTCTTTGATTTGGGCCAGCTCATTTGTGGTGTTCCAGGTTCAGTCAAGTTTCAAGTCTTTTGACAAAAAGGTGCTCCTCAGAGGCTTCATCCGTTGCTCAGTTCAGTCAGTAAAAGAGCCAGTGTTGACTTCAGCAGATGCTGGGTGAGATCTTGAGTGTCTTTTGCTCCATTATCTTTGGCGTCTACTGCATAGGGTGCACAGCTTGCAGGCATTCCAGAGCTTCTGAATTTGCCCAGCATCTGCATTCCAGATAACCAAGTGCTTACTTCTTCTGAAAAAAAAAAAAAAAAAAAAAAAGAAGAAGAAATGGTGCCTATAAACCATCCTGGAAATTTACATTTCATCAAAGTTCAGAAGAACGCATAGCTGTTTCATTCTGCTTCCAATCTTTCATGCACAGTTCTAGGCTATCCCGTCTGTTTTAGGAAAACCTTTAAACATGATTTGGGATGACATGAAACAACCTAGCAAACTGTGACAAAGATAGTGTGCCCTTACAGAAAAAAATCATTGTGTCTATTTAAATATTAGGCTTCAGCTTGTTAGTGAAAAATGTGTCGCACACAGCATTTTATTTTTTGTGTGTGTGGGAAAATACAGTACAGATTTTGAAGTTTAAAAAAGTCTGGCAAATTACAAATTAGGATAATAATTCATGGGAGTAATAAAATATCAGACTTTTATTGCACTATTGAGAAGGGCATTAAAAAGCATCTGGGAACTTGAGGTTTGGAAAGATGGGCTTTGAAAGACTTGGTGGGTTAAATATTAATGTAGAAAATATGGCATCTGTAAATGCCTGGAAATATGCTAATAGGGCTTGATTCAGTGAAGGATTAAGCGTTCCTTTGGGGTGCTGAGTACCTCCAGGAGCTCCAGCTGACAAAGGGAGCTGAGGGACCTCAGTATCTCCTGAAAGCTTATGGTGCCTGAGAGAGCTGTGCTTGTAAGGAGCATGCCAAGAGCTTTTGGTGCCAGCTAGGCCGGCTGAGGGAGGCCTGGCAAAGTGAGAGTTACCCACACAGCTGAAGGGCCATGGCACAGCATTTTCCCAGGCCAGCCTGGGCCACAGGGAGCCAAGAGCAAGCAGCAAAGTCACCCCATGCAGCGCTGGCTGGCATGGGACTGGGGGGCAGGACACTTGGGAAGCAGGGGTGAGGGAGGAAACAAAGGCTGTGCATCTCCCAGCACCTGTGGTGTGGAACCCTCTGCTGCCAGGCTGGAGGCAATACCATCCCTTTTATCTGTGGCAAGCTACAGGAACACTGTCCAGAAACGCTGTTATGCCCCAGCATGGTGGAAAGGGGAGATGTCTTCTTCTGGGCCAGAAGAAAGAGATCCTCACATTCTCCCCATTTCTTCTAACTCTGGGTAGCAGCTATAGTTATTCTTCCATAAAGCTTCCTCTTTTTACCTTTATTTTAGTTTTAATTTTCAATCTGTTGTTTATTTAGATGCAATGGTCTCGGGAGAGCTGAAGTCCTCACTCATCAGCCTTTTATTGTTTCTGCTGAGGAAACCAGCCCTTGCTAGCAATGGAAACCTCCAGAGGCATGTGCTTTTCATGTTGTTTTTCAACATGGAGAACCAGTCTGTCCTTTTGAAGATGCTGTGAGTGCGAGGGAGACTGGTGAACTGGGACAAGTCACCTTTCTGCTTCAGCCACCACTTTCTGCCTTCAGCGGGCTGCTGTGGCTTTTCACCTTGCTCCAGCAGTGGCAGGTTGCCAACCCAGTTATGAGGGCTGCACTCTGCTTTTGAAACACCTTGATTTAATTTACATTGTTATTTTTAATACCCATCCCTCACTCTCTCTCTCTCTCTCTCTCTCCACACCTATGTGGTCTTCAGATTGCTGGAGGATTTACTGTACCATGTGCTCCACATAGTCTACGTGCAGCAGCAGAACTGTGATGGTGGACAGGGGTGGTGGGTCACCATGGAACTGGGAGTGCAGTGCTGTCCCTCTCTCAGCCATCCAGGGGTGCCAGCACTGTCAGAACAAGGTGCCGGGAGAGCCTTGGTGGTACCATGGGCCTTTGTTAGCACTTGTCACAGAGCGGAGCTGTGAGGGGTCTGCATCTTGCCTTTTCTGAGACAGAACAAATATGTCTCAGCTTTCTGGCATTGATTTTTGACAAAGGATTCAAGAAGCTGCAGCTGTGTTGGCTCATACCCTTCCCCCACTTTATTACAATGCGTGTTGTTCTGAAATACTCAATTCAGCTATAAACAATCTACTCTATCAACAACATGCTTTTGCACTTTTTGAAATGGTGCTTTGAGGCAGATAAATGAAAGTAAGTATGGCAGCTTGCCAGTAAAAATCCTGCAAACTGTATCATCACAGGGGCACTGACTAAGACAGCACATTATTTTATTTACTGTGGAAACTGAAAATCCATTTCTGCCCATACAATAGCTGTTTATTTCATCTTTGCTTCATGTTTGTTCTAATCCTTCTTGACACTTCTAGATAGTAATGGTTCACAAGCTGTTCAGATCAGTGCTCACAGGGCTCCATCAACCAGCATTTTTTTCTGGTTTTAGAAGTCCAGCACCCTCTTTGCTGGTGTGTGCCCACTGGCCAACAGCAAGGGAACCTGTCCAAGCCCTGGACACAGGCAAAGTACTGGGGAGGTCCTACAACCCTCTGCATCTGTCCCCTGGACTAAACTAGCGTATTCACATCTACCAGCCAAGCTGGACACAGAAGCTTTTGTTGGGAGTGCATTACAGTGGTCTGACCTGGACAAAGGAGTTCCTCAGGATTTGAGTTTTTCTTTCGAGGCACCCATTTTGTCAGATGTTTTCATTGCTTGCTGTCTAAGTTACATCATACATCCCACACTAGAAAAACTGATTCTGAGATGCAGAAAGGTGAGGTAATGGTGGCCAGTACATTCCTGCTAAGACTTGCTGGATTCAGATTAGCCTTGGTGATTTCTTAATCTGGGCAATGTGTCTGCTGACAGTGTGATGGCCTGTTCTTCAGCTCCTGCTCTGGTAGAGCAGCTCCTCCATCACCACTCATCACAATGGCTTGGAGACAGGAGAAAACCAGGCTGGGGAAGAATGTTGAAACCATTTCAAAAACCTCTGGAGAGAAAATGAGTAATATTTTGTTTTCCTGAATGGTTTCAGTGAAATTTAGGGAAAATAATTGCAGTTGAAAGATCTCGGTTTTTGTTGTTCTGTTCTTTCTTTTTTATTTGTTTTCACATGCTTCTTTTTGAATATCCTTCCTCCTTTTCATCTCCAGCCTCTCCTTTGTTACCCCTTTTCCCATACTCCACCACAGAAAGGTGCAGAAACAGTGACAGTGAAAGAACAAATATAATAAAGAAAGATAAAAAACATTTCAAATTTCCTTTTCCAGATCCAGAGAAAAGTGGGTTTTGTTAACTTTCAGGTCTTAACGATGCCATTTTATGACCAAAAATCATCTGAAAACTATTCTAAGGAACTGTGTTTAAGTCATGTTTGATTACCTAGCTATTTCTGGGGAGTTCTCTTTTATCCTTTTACATAGCCAAAGGGTCTACCAAATTCATTTCCATTACAACTCATCATGCTGAATGGTCAGGAAACTCATGAAGAGCCTTTCATACTGCTTTGTTGGCCATCTTTCATAAGCTTACCCAATGCACAGTCTCCTCCTATGTCCTCTTCTTGTCTTTGAGGGTGTTTGTTAAAGTATAATGGTGTTTCATGCATGAATATGTTCTTTTCACTGATTATGTATATTCTACATTTGTGGTTACTGAAGAAAAAGCACTTGTATTGAAAGAGATGACCCAGAGGTCAAATAGCAGCCAAAGCATCTCTGTATCCTAACTTAGGGGAAACACAGATATCTGGAAAATCTACTGAATAAACAAAATGAAACAAAACAGAACACTTTTAAAGCCACCATCCGTGGCCCACAGATATAATCTCTGATGCTTACAGCAGAGATAAGAGTCACAAGCAGAGAGGGCTGGCAACAGCCCTGTTGTGCCCCTGAGGCCGTGCTAATGAGCAGTGTGCAGGCAAAAAAGCTGTCTGTGGCATGAGACTAGGCTGCTGGGCTGCTGACACCCTCTAGCAGAACAGGGATGGCTGAAGATGAATTAGTAAGAATTACTCTGTTTGGAGAGAGGTGTCCCTTTAAATCTGAGGATTTGGCCCTGGTTTTCCATGTTTCTTCTAAGTTCAGAACAAAAACTGCTAATACAATTTTCCATCTGAGAATAACCTGCAAGCTGAACATGCAGGATTACTGAGCGTTTTCAGATGGCTGCAGGCATATAGGTAGGTGCTGTTCTTCCTTCTGCCAAATTCAGAATATACCCAAGTGCCTGCATTTCTCTCTGGTTTATCTTGTCTTGAATCTATTCCAAATAAACTAGAACTGACAATTACACACATGCACTGTACACTTGAGACCCACAGGTGTACTTGCAAATCAGCCTAGGGGACTGAAATGCATGTCTTTGATTAATTTCAGTGGTAAAGTGTCCAAATCCCTTACTCAGCCTTGCAGTGCTCACCTCTAAGTGTCAGCCATACTCCATGTTGATAACCCCTTGTATTTTTATTTCATAAAAGTAATTATCGATTTCTGTTTTCAGCCCATCATGCCTCAGATCTAAAAGAAATGGCCCTTCCTTTCTCTGTAGATGTTTTCCTGGAGTGTCCCTGATGGTAAAAGTTACGTGCAATATTTTGGGTATACTCATTTGTGAAAAATTGTCAGCCACTAAAACATCCCCAAAACAAACTCTGTAGGGAAGTCTGGAGAGAGTCTGCCCACCCTGGGTGCGCACTGGGAGTGGCAGCAAAGTAGAGCAAAAAATTTCAGCAGATGGAGAAGTTCACTTTTTATATTAGTCAACCTGAGAAACCCAGCAGAAAGGAGAGAAAGTAGGTTCTCCTACATGATGCAACACACAACATTTCCCCTCTCATGATGTCATGGGGAGGAGAAGTGAGGCCAAACTGCTGTCCTACAAAGTCAGTGCTGGGAGCTGCCTTTGTGCAGCAGTGCTGCACTGTGCAGGGTGGGTGAGATGATCCGCAGCAGAGGCTTGCAAAGTTAAACTCCTACACGGTCATCTTCCTCCTGTGCAGGAAACAAGGATAGCAGGAGATCTATAACAGGCTAGGAAGAGTGAGGGCTTCACAATTTTAACAGGATGTTTGGTTTTAAATCAGTACGTCCTTTGCAGATAAATACAGTCTTAGCCCTTGGAATCCTGTGCTGCTTAAACCCCAGGCAGATAGGACTGCTATCACAAGACTTGCCCTAACAGTCCAGGGCATTACATGAGTTTATTCTCCAACCACTGGTACTGTTTGATCCCTGCAGAGCTGGGGTAAAGCTGATGTGTGCACACAAGTGTTGTGGCAGCAGGTAGAAAATAATGACATGAAAGTGGCTTGGTGAGTGCAGCATATTTCACTCCAGGGCACTTAGTGCTATGGTCTAGTTAGCATGGCAGTGTTTGGTCAAAGGTTGGACTTGATGATCTTGGAGGTCTTTTCCAACCTTTATGACTCTATGCCAGGCAAATAGCAGCTTGGAAGGAGTCATCATCTTTGAGCAGTTCTTGTCTAGATAAGGTTCTGGCATGGGAACAGTTGTTTACCACCTGTGTGATCCTCAAGTGTGTTCAGAACTGGGGAGAAGTGGACAAGAGGGGATAGGAAAAAAGCATTAAGGAAATCCCACCAAAAATGCTCCAGGCCAGAAATGCCTTTCCTTATTTTCTTACTGAAAAGGAAATGTTTTAGATGATGTTTCTTCTGGCCTCATATATCAAACAAGACCACATTTTATCCTCTCAAATACTGACAGGATTCCCAGCTCTTTTCAGAGGCTCAGAGAGCTTCCACAGCAATGTGATCCTTAAAGAGAAACAGAAACACCAAAAGAGCAGTGGACGTTGTAAGGTGTCAGTGTAAGCAGCATATCAATGTCACCTCTGCCCTTGCAGAGTACTCTCTGTCCCTTTGGATCAGAGCTGGTGAGCCGCTATTTCCCATCTTTCTGTGTTCAAATATGTGGCAAACCAGCAGTGGAAGTTCCCATAATGAAATGACTGTTTGATTCTGCTCCCTTTCTTCAGTTTGCTTTCCAGTTTCCTGTTGCCTTTTTCTTGTCTGTAATGTTCAATGCTTTATTAAGCAGCCTTAACTCTACCAAACTACCCACCTTCTGTCTCCGTTCCTGCACACTGTAGTGTGTCCATCCTGGCACAGGTGGAGGGACCCCTCCCACAGGCCTTTCAGCTGTTTTCCCCTCAGGAAAGATTCAAGTGCTCACTGGTACCTGCTCTGGCCCGAAACCTGTTGGCGCTGATCTATGAGGGCAGTGAGACCTCAGCGTGGGCAGGGAGGAGGCGGCGCAGCCATGTGCGCTGTGCGCTCCATGGAAACCTCCCTCTGCTCAGCCAGCACGGGAGAAGCCCAGAGGACACTTCTGCCCTGCCCCGAGCTCACAGCACTCCCCTGCAGCGCAGCCACCGCCACATACCCTGGGGGAAGCGCCCATGCTCCTGAGCAGTCCCTCGCAGCCAGGAGGCCCTTGCTCATTCCACCTGCGTGTAAGGTAAGACCTTACCCCTGTAAAAGAAGAGGCTTTTGGCCTTACAGGTGTCTCAGACGCTTGGGATCAGAGCTGCAGGTTCCCCTCACAGGCATGCGCTGAGGGGAGGGATCACCCACGAATGGGGTGACACAAGGGGTGTGTTCTGGGTGTCCTTGGACCCAAAAGAGGACATTCAACATCCATATGAAGGAATGACAGTCAGTAGTACTAGTTAATATAAATCAGGGAGAAGTTTTTTTGGGGAAAGCAAGGTAAATTTAATCCAGCTGTCCTCCATTCCTCCAAACAGTAATTGCTCCCTCAGCCTGAGTGGGAATTTGCTACCATGCAACAGATACCAAATGTAACTGCTGAGGGAGAAAGCAGGTGGAGAGATTAGACATGCCTGGTGCTGACAGATAGCATGTTTGTGTCTAATACATTGGAGAAATTGTTCAGGAACAATTCAGCCATGTGAAAATGAGACCCTTGTTACATTGCCAAGGTCAGAAACACCTAAGGAGATCCGCTGAGTAAGTGCCAGTCCTGCAAGGAAAAACCATCTAGAGGCAGTGTGGTCGTGTTGTGGAGGCAGTTTTCCATCAGGATCCCATGGGGGCTGAGATGGCGAGAGGAACTCCTGCTGCTTTTATCTGCTCTTGCCGCTTGTGAGGAAATGTCCCTATGTCAAGATCCAAACCTGCTCAAGCCCACCTGACTGTTGGCTCTTTAATGACTTCCAGCTAAATGTTAAAACCCATGCTGATCCAGAGAGGTTGACGAAACCCATGGGAGGGAGCTGAGTATCCCGTGTGCCCTCTCTCCTTGCTGTCTTCTTTTCCTTTTGCTCTGTTCTGAAACTAAAGAGGTTTAATTGCCAGTTTCTTTCCTTCTTATCCAGACTAGCTTGGGGAAGAGAGGGAACGTGGCTCTTCCTACCTGTGAACACGTCCCTGCCTGGAAAGTCCTTCTACAAACACGTAAGAGATGTGTGAGCATTTTGGGGCAATCCTGGGGTGCACCAGGGGCAGAGAAGATGACAGTTGCTTTTATAGAAACATCACAGACATACAGGCAAGAGTATTGCTCCTCTGGAGTCCTCCCTTTCACTTCTCTAGATGTTTAATGTGAAAGACCAGCCCTATATCTGCTGGAAGATTTAGGCTGAAGGGAAGTAATAGCCAGATGGTCTTCCCAGGCAACTAAGAAATGCTGTGGGTTAGATCTCCATCATGCCCTGGCCAAGTGAGCTGGGCACAGACACTCAAGGGGCCCAGGCCTGTAAGTAGGGAGGTGCAGAAAAGGCAAATAATTTGGGGTTGGTGCAGGCAATTTTCACAGTCCCAGCTTGGCACTCCATTGCTCTGTTGGTAGCATCTGAAGAGATGTTTTCAGGGAAGGCAGCTCTGGAGATTGTCTGAGGCTCTATGAAGGAGGGAAAAAAAGATGAACTTGCAAAAACTTAATTAAAACTCTTCTGATTATGAGGTGGAATTTAATACTTTAAAAAATGCAGTGTGACACAGTGCAGCACTGCAGCTGAATTAATCATGAATGAGGATAGTAATTTTTAATTTTTGTGTGCATGAGAAAAACACTCAACAGATTTGACAATTAGAGCAGGGTAACAGCATTGCATGGCACAATGTGAAGTAGTTTTTCCCAGTGGTTTTTGAGAGGGAGCTAAACAGATGTGCTCAAATATTTACAAGTGCACAATATTCACATGCTTTTCAAATGCTGACCCTGCTGATTCGCAAAAGTCTGCCTCAATCTGGAGACCAGCTACTGTGGTGACACAGGCTATTTATCATAGGTAACACAGCGGCACTGCCGCCAGCTCCCCGTGTACTGGTGTGTGCAGTTACCTCCTACTTTACTGACAGTGATACACCGCCTCAGCAACTCACCTCTACCACCAGTTTGTCCCAGTGCAGTCCTGGCAGCAAATTGGGCCCTGCTCGCTCAGCCCCAGCCTGTGGGATAGGAGTGGTTCCTGTGCCACACCACACCAAATTGATTTCAGCCACAGCAATAAAAATCAGAGTAGTTCAGTTGAAGTGCCACAAGGACAAAGCACTCCTGTAAGGGTCTAATATTACATGTTTACACTGTGTAATTCAACAGTGTTAGCCATCAATTATCTGCATCAAAGCGACCACCCAGAGACCCAGCGTATTTGGCCTCATCTGTCACTTGGCTGTCCCCTGTCACACCTCAATTAAGAGCTGAGAATGCCAGCTAACATTGTCCGTATCACCAGCAGTGATGTTTCATTGCCTTTTTTTCCTCAAAAGGAGCCCAAAGAAAAGTCAGGTTTGTTCAGCACTAACTGTAGTTGGGGAGGATTCAGGTAAGCCAGATGGCAATGTCAGTGATGAATGGTACAGATACTGTAGGGCTATGCCTGAATATCCTTACTGGGAAAGCTGAGCTGCACTGTACCTCACTGAAATATTGACTATTGCAGCAGTTGCTTTACACTGTTCAATTGGCTGTGTAATTGCTTTCACAAATTAAACAAAAACAATGGTGAAAATATGTAAAATGTCACCTGGACTGAATTGTGGTTCAGATCCCCATTGAAAATGAGTTTGGCAGCCTCCTCTCACTTCTAATCTCCTTGATTTCAGTCTGAACGCCTCTCTGCTCTCAAGCCTAGGTTGGTGTTGCAGGTCAGGCTTTAAATGTGGTGTGGGTGCTGCTGTGTGAGAAGCCCTGCTTATCTTGCTCAAGACAGGATAATTAGTGCCCCGTATGTTTTCAAGCCATACCACTCCTTCCATGCATTGTGTACTTTTTGGTTTGCTGTGCCTGCTCTCCTGGGCTTCTTTACTTTGAAGAGCAAACATGCAGTGATCCGCTTTTCTCTTGAGCTTCCATTTCTTTTTCTTTAGCGTTTAGCCTTGTATATGTGATAACCATTCACTCAGTGAATGAGAAGGGTTGAAGGAATGAGAAGGGGCCAGATAATCCACTTGCAGATTTACAAGTCAACAGGTCCCAGCTGTGCTGACCCCTCCTCAATAAGCTCAGTGTCCCAGGCAGCAGGAAGTCAGGCAAGGTGAGCAGCATGGCTCTGCCTCCCTGCTCTGCAGTTAGAGGGAATTAGCCAGCTGGGGTTCTCCTCACACCAATGTGTTTCAAGCAACCTGGCCCACTTGCCTCTCAGTTTCTTTTCACTGCGCTTTTAAGGGGCTGCACTTTGCTTCAATTTCTCTCCTTTTCTGGTCTGTTTGTGTTACTGATGTAGCAACCTGTGTTCAGGAGCAGATGCTGCATCTGAGGAAATGCATCAAGAGACACTACCATGGACCTGCAGGTAGGAACTGTGACTTCTATGATGCATCTCATGGGTTTTCAGGAACAAAGGTTGGTTTATCCACTCTTGAGTGGGGAGACTGGTAAACTCTGTGCTCTGAGTCCCCCTGGAAATTATGATTATTCTTGCATTACCTTCACCAGTAGGTGTGAAGACCTTTAGCCAGTATTAACCCCTGTCTGGTCCTGGAGCCACTGAGTGGTTTGGTTATCTCTTCTAGTGATTTAGATTGGAGACCTTTTTTAAAGTACCACATGAAAGATGGCTCTGTTTCAGCCATACTCTCAAGAGCCAACATGCTTTAGATGCCAGTTACTGCATATCCTGAAAAGAACGGACAGTTGTGACTTAGATGTCTTGGTTTTGGTTGACAGTGTTTCATGTAGAAAAGAAAATGAGATCTCTGCATTCAGCCTGAGGAACAGAGTCATCCAAGTAGCTATGGTACAATATTCACTCTTTGTGAAACTTGGAAAGTTTCTGTACCAGTGAGAGTCGGGATCGCCACAGCTGGAATCACCATCAGGCAGTCACAGAGATACAGTGTGTTCTATCAGGCATGCTGGAGGAGCCCATGTTTCTCATCAGATAAATGTAGTAGTACTTTTTAATAGTTTGCAAAATTATGATAAGCTCTGCAAGGCCATTTAAAATGGATAATCTTCAAGTGGTATTAAGGACTAAAATGGGTCTGCCTTGTATGCCTTAATGGGCCCCTCGCAGACTGTTCAACATTATCAAAAGGTGATTTTAAGAGTCTGTAATAAATATGTTCCTTTGGGGAAGATTAGAAAACAGGGTGGGATTTGCCATCCTTCTGCTACCTCCAAATTGCTATGCTTTAACTGAATTAATTACAGTGTGTCTGCCTTGAACTCCAGAGTGCCAGTTCCCTTCTGATCTTTTGCTCAGTAAAGAGGTTTGTCCTTAGGGGGAAATGTTTGCTCCCAGAGCCAGGGCTGTTTAGTGTTTGATTATCAGCCTAGGAGAAATTAGTCAAATACGGCTCCAGCTTTGAGAACACTTACGTGTGTGTTTAACCTTCCATTCCTGAGGACTCCTTTAGACTTCAAAGTGCAATAAAATAAAGTGTGCCTGCAGAAGTCTTCTGGGGACCAGGGGCTTTGAGAGTTACTTATTCTCAAACCAGAAGTCAATTACTCCAGTTGAAAGTTTTCCTTGTGCAAGCTGTGCTTTTCCTCTTCTAGTGTCCAACCTTGTCATTGTTGCAAACCCAGCTTTTGTCCACACCACTGTCAAGGGCTGGGCCAGAAATTACTGGGGGATTTGAGTGTATGAGTGAAACTGGATAAAATTACAGAAATTACCCTCCCTAAGCATTAATTTGTCGTTTCACACTTTTCTGTACTAAGTTCATGTCCTTGGGCAACCAAGTTGTTAGAGTGGTACAAAACCCGCAGTAATAATCCTTCTCTATCAACTTTCTGAGGTTACACTTTATATATTGATTCCATTGTACATCAGTTAAAGGATTTAAAGTGCAGTTATGAAACCTGAACATTTCGTAAAATGCTGAACGATTTCTCACAGAGCCCAGCAGAAAACTTCTCATAACACCTACTGTCAGGGTCCTGCCAGCAATGTGCTTACTACTATTTTTGTCTGTCTAAAATGAACGCACTGGAATTTACTGATTTGTTGAAATTAACAGTTTAGGAGCACAAAGTGGTTTCTTTTGGTTTTACCAAATCTCTTTGATCTTTACTGTTTCTGAAGCAGGCTTTTACCCCCTTGGCTCCCCAGCCCCTAAGCTTTGTGCTTAGCATTCCCAGAGCTTTCATACTGACTGACTTGGTTATTTTCCTTGCCGAGATACTGAGAACCCATTAGAACTGAGATAGTCCAGGTTTTCATGGATCTTGAGTGTGATTTGGAGGCCTCAGTTCAGGCAAACAGCCTTCAAAAGTCACAATATAATCTTTGTACATTGCCAAGGGATTTTGTATAACAGTGATGTGTGTGTGAACCCAGAAAACTCCATACTTTGCTCTAGCCATCTTTCTTGACTCACAGGTTATTTTAAGTTATTGTCACCCAAACAGATCATGTGCACAGGATGTTAATTCTCTTAATTTGCTTAACTGTATGATTGCAAAATATCAATATGTAAGACAAGAGCAAAAAAACTTTAATATAGTAATTTGTATTAACCCCACGATATGATGATATGAGAAATTGCCATCTGTATATCCAACTCACACTGATTTTGACCAAAATATATCGTAATTAGAGTTTAGGGACTAGAAAATGTATTGAATTGGTCTGGTGATGGTTAATTTCAGGGAATAGCTGAGGAAGGGGCAAAGGAAGGGTCCATGGGTCTGCAAACCTGCTAACCCCATGCTGTCAGTTGGTGTTCCCAGCTCACAGGGCAAGCAGAGAACATAGGCTGGGCAACACCCCGTCCCAGCTGTGGCCACATTTGCTCTTTTTGTCGTGACTGCCTCCAGGTACGTAGTTCCAGTTTAACTGAGCCTAAAGACACACACTGCCTAAATTTCAGATTGCAGTTTCTGGGTCTGTGATTAGTGCTTAAACTTTGACTCAAGAAATTGAGTCTTATTACCTTCTGTATTTCACGCCCTTAATCTTGTTTTTAGACGTCTTGATGAATCAATCTAACATCCAAATAATGAAAATGCTAAAGCAGATGTTTGACTTGGAGCACACAAAAAATCCTGTACCAACATTTAAAGGCTGGGACCTTTTAGATCCAAGAATAAGCTGGAAAACTCCAATGAGGTATGTACTGCTTTTACTTTTACCCTACAGGACAGTGGTATTTTTGCCTGAAGGACCATGCTGGATGACAGAAAGCATGTGTGGAATCTGGAACATTTATGGTGCAAACATCATTTCAGCATTCTCCTACGCAAGAGATGATGAAACTTCCTAAGATGAGAGCCTATGTAAATATGTATTATGTATCAGCTAGGCAAACAGATGAGGCACTGTTGTTTTTAGAAGCTCCAGATGATGGCCATGATCCTGTAATGTGATTATTATGACCAGAGACACAAATCTGCAGTCCAACTGATTCTTGCTCTGCAGATCGACTGCAGGACAGGGATCTTACTCTGCACTGCGACTGGTACCAGCCATGATTCAGGACAACCAAGCAAAGCCAAAGAAAAGCTGAACCTTCCTCCCTAATGGATGGGAGGACATCAGGGGGGCAGGAACCCTACTCTCCATGCTGAGGCAATACTTGTTCAGTTAGGCATGTTCTGGCTGCATGGCAATAGCCTGTATGTCAGTGTGCAAAATCCCTGGCTCACTGCTGGCCTCTGCACATAATTAGCTGTCCTAAAACCCCTCAGACTGAGAGGTGCCCCTTCCACTGGGGACAGTGGGTCCTTTCCCTCCTGACCGTTGAGGGTCACTTCAATAATCCTTTCAGAGTTATTTTGTCTGCAGAAAACATGTAGAGCAGTATATGCCAATGTCAAGACTGGCACCATGGTCCCAAAAAAGGAGGTGCTCCACTTCTGCATGGTAAATTCCCCCCCACTCCAGGTGCAAACAAAATAGAGCTGCTATTCTAAGCTGGCTATTAACAAACCTGTTCTTTTGCAGAAGTAGTACATATATGTGTATATATATATATAAAAAAGAAGATTGAAAAGACTACCCTTCATAAACTGAAATCTCTTCTTCTCTTGTCTTATTAATGCTTAATTTAAACCTCGATGTCTAACTCTTCTTCAGCATTTCTGACTAGAGAAATCAATTTACAGTTTGTTCTGAAAGCCTATCAGCAAATGGGCATCAAGGCAGATAAGCCATATATTGTCCCAGAAGTGAGGTTAAGCAGCTTGTGCTTTTGACTGAGTGGTATAAAAGACATAAAACTATTTACTTGAGTTATTAATCCACTATGACCTGACATAACATGATGTAAGAGTTCCCGAAGTAGAAAAATACATGCTCTGCTCAGTACCTCTTGCTGACTCTCTGCTCCAAGTGAATAAACATTCAGCTGGATTTTCCCAGTCAGGTGTGATCCAGGAAGAAACTGGCAGCACATCTTTGTGTCTGCTAATGTAAATTCTAACTCACAGAAGTGGCCCACCACTAGCTCTGCAGTCAAAATGCTTGCTCTGTCTTGTGAAGAACAACACAGAACATGCCAGAAGCACAAAAAAAAAAATCACCTGGTTTAAAATCTCTAAAGAATGAAGCACATGGTTTACACTGGTACACAGTGAAGTATCACATGCAAGAGTGGTGTTTCAGGATTGAGCAACCATAGATTAAATGGAAGCAAAAAAGGGAACTCTTACATGAATTAGACAATAAATGTTCTTAAAGACAATTTATAAGGACTAATCTCTACAGAAAAACCTAGTGACCTGAATTAAAAGGGCTTATCTTGTCTGAAATAATCTGCTCCTTGGAACATGGAGATGCACTGCCTCACCCTGCAGCTGCTAAACTGTCCAGCAGGTCAGCTAAGGAAAATTGATACTGAATTTGAATACTTGTCCTGTTCTTCTGTGACCCAAGTTTAGCTCTTTACCTTTCTCTCTGCTCAGAAAGAACATGAAACACAGTTAAGCTCAGATCAACAGCTCAATTGAATGCTGCAAATAGAGTACATTAGCTCTTGACTATAAAATGCACACCTGGATTTAAAGATGTCAACTTTGCCTTGGTATGTAGTAAAGAAAAGAGGGTTAACATGATTAGATATGGTCATATGTCTAAAGTTAAGGGAAGGGGAGTAATAGGTGTACCAGTGTCTGAAAAGTTTTTCACAGAACTCAAGTCTCACAGAACTGGGTCAAAATCAAGGAACTCCATGGTCAGTCATTGTAATGGAATACTGATAGTTGCCATTGGCTTAGAAGGAATTCAGACATTTCAGATCCCCTGATGCACTTTGATCCTTTGCATCCTTTTGGATGTTAAGCTCTGAAGCAGTGCTGAGTTTGGCAAATTGATGACAAAAAACCATTCGTCTTCTAATGCTGCTTTAGCTACTAGCTTTTCCTTCAAGAAAGGGTTTTGTTGACAGCAAAATTATTTTCTTAGAAAAACTCTAAATGGAAGATGACAAATACTGTTGTGAATGTTCACACAACTCCGGGAGCAATCAACCACGATTATTCAGACAGGAATGGATAGAGCTAAAATCTTGATATTTTGCAAGAATAAAGTCCTCAGTAAGGAGTAGCACTTGCAGTCACTCTGGAGAAAATCTACTTTCATCAGCCAGATTCATGCTCATTTGGAATTGACCGTGTGCAATAGAACATCTTGTTGTATGGATGCAATTAAGAGATGCATAGTGAATAGTTGCCGTGCAGTTAGTGTAACATATGCTCCAGTACTTCCAGACGTGACTACTGAAGTTGGTAGCAAAATCCTGATGTCTTCAACAAGGCCTCAATGTTAGTCATGTAAAAACTGCTACGTGTGAAAGCAGCTGGGGATCTTACTCTTCACTGAAAAAATGTGAGAAAGAGAAGAGGAATTCATGCTGAGGAACTGACTGAAAGGTTGGAGAGGCTACAAGCACTGGCTTGTAGCATTCAGGAGATAAAATGATATTGCTGCCCAGTCTGTGACCTGCTGTTTGCCTTCTGGCAGATGCTTTTATATTTTTTTACACTGCCTAGTGCATCTCAGTAAGAATTCCTCCGGCTGACCCCTACTAAAGGCATCAGAGTGTTCCTCCTTAGTCTCCATAAGCAATGATGTAATGTGCTTAACGTCTAAATCCCAGGGCTATATGTACTGTACTCTCTGGAAGAAGAAAGGCTGGATCACTGCACTGGACCTCTGTCATAGCATCTTGGCATCGAGGACTGAAGCTCGCTTGGTGGCTGTTTGATTTAGGACAATAAGAGGCTGCACGCTGATGAGGCAGTGATCTGAGGAGTAGCAGTCTTAGTCCTAATGGCAGTGTGGATCCGAAACCTTCTTCAACCTGTGGTGCCAAAATCTAAGGTTGAGCTCTGCAAATCACATGTACTTCCCCAGTGACCTATCCTGAATTCTGGCTCCAAACACACCCCCTCTAGAACTGTGTGTGATTCCCCACTTGAACTGGCTGATGCGAGCCCATCTCCCATCATGACAAGCCCAGTGGGTGATGCACAGATTCATCTGGTGCTCCAGTGCATCATCAACTCTCTGATTCTGCATTCAGCAGGACCGTGCTGAAGCTTTGGAGAAGGGAATTTCAGGCAAGATAAGGACCGACTAGGTTTTTACCCAATTAGAACTTATTTATGTGAGGTTTCTAAAAGTTCAGTAATTTTAACTCCACTGCTGTGTGCTTTACTGCTGTTTTCTGGAATCAGGAGAGGAAGTAACAAATTAGCACATGGGAAAGCATTCTTGCAGCAACACCGTGGTGGGGAGAAGTCATGAACTGCTGGAAATCTACCCAAGAACATTCCTCTCATCTTCCAAGATTTTTTAACCTGTGTTCCAGTTCACAGAAGTCTATAATGCAAAAAGTTTTGAATAGGTTTGCATGACTCTAATGCCAAATTTGAAATGGGATTTTTTGATGCTCTCTCCTCTCTAGTTTCCTTTTCACAAGTCCATGGGTTGGACATTTCCCTCCCCACTTTGAACATGGGGTCTCCTGCTTTTAACAAAACCTGAGGAGCTGGGCCCATGATGGGGCCATAGACTGGGCACCAGCTGGACACTGTACTCAGCAAAGCCATCTGCTGTGCCCAGGAGCCCTGTGAACCTCAGAGGCTGCTGCTGCCCCCCCCGGCTCCCCAGCTCTTTCCTTTTCCTCCAAGAATGCCATCCAAGAAAGCAGGTCTGTGCACCAGATCTTTAAAAACACCAGGACCAAACTGCCTGCTCTGGAGCTACAGCTGGATTTTCCAGAACTAATTTGAACATCTGAATTTGAAAGTCCCATGTTACATTATTTACAACCAGGTCAGATTCTATTGAACCGCAATAGCCAGCAGGTAATTCAAGTGCGAATCAACAGCCTAGGCTGTGTATTTGTATGTATTGTGAACATGAATGTAAACACACCACACACACTCCCACCCTGAGGAAGGTTATGGGGAGCACTGGCTGACTTCTCCTCCACACAGCAGTTGTTAAAACATCTCTGCAAGGTCATGGACAACATTCCAGCTCATCACCGCTGCAGATAAACATGCTTCCTTCCCAAAGAGCGTATGAAAACAGCTGTTCAGCATTACAGTGTATTGCAAATGATTTCTAGTCTCTTCAAAGGTAGTTATTCTTGGATAATCCAGAGGAAGAGGTCTGAGAAGCACTCAACACCTGCACTGAACTGTGCTGGTTGGAGAGGAAGCTGGAGCAGAGGAAAGGCAATGACACGCCAGATTCACTGGTTTCCATCCAACCTTTATTAACATGCTTTTGTGAATTAAGTGTGGGAAAAAGTCAGGTGTTTAAGGACCAGACTTCAGGCGGGCAACATATCAAATATTTCTGCTACAGTCTTGCAGTAACTCTTGTTTCACTTCCCTTGATTCAAAGATATTGGTAGGGCTCAACCTCACGAGATTCAGTGCAACGTGGACCTGTACAGCAAGGCATGGCCACTGGCTGGGGTGCAGGCAGAGGCTGTGGGGGGCACACCAACAGCAGGGGCAGACACAGAAACAGCGCATATGGAGGAAGTGACGCGGGGGCTCTGTGGAAAAACAGACCTGCTTACATGTGAAAAGAGAATGGGATAGGACCGAGGACCTGGCCTGGGCAGGTGCAGAGGTGGGTCAGCCAGATCCTGTCTGGAGGTGGACTGGGAGGTGTGGGTCCTTTGCTTGCTCTGCAATCGCCTGTAAAACAGAGAGCCCTACATTCTCCTGACTCATGGTCGAGAGCACACAGACCAGTCAACCCGTGCTGTGCATGCCTGCTGAGGAAGCAGCCCACCGTGCCCTGCGGGGCCTCCTGGCAGGAGGTAGGAAAACATGCAGAAAAAAAAGTGTTCTGGTACTGTCCTTGTCCTTTCTTTAGTTTAAAGCTACCCAGGATAGTGTTTGTTTATCATCCTGGGCTCGCATGTGTGAATAGAGTGCTGACTTGCTGTTTAAAAGACCCTGCAGTGGGCAAGCTTTCTAAGGCCAAATAAAAACCATTAGTTTGCTGCATGATCAATTGGGACAACTGACAATGGATGAAAATGCTTTAGAACAGACAGAACTCACGGAAATACATAACTAAATTCCTCCAAACTGAAGGCAGCCCTCCATCCCCACCCCCCCTGCCCCCCCAAAATGTTTCTGTTAAGATAGTGTTTACACAGATTTAATCGGTTGTGTCACTGGGGCACAGCAAAAACAGCAATGTGACCTGCTGAGATTTAGCACCAGATTGCAATTTATAATCAATGCACCAAGAGTCACTGAAGTGCATAGCTCCTGCCCCAATTACTAATTAATCAGACCCAAAGAGGTCTCCATAAAAGGCATAGCAGTCAGCTGTGAGCCCTATAAATTCAAAGAGCTTCTCTATCCTTTGTGTAGGAAAGGTGACCTGAGAAGCTTTTATCCTGCAGTTAGGGGCTGGTTACAGGAAAAAGGAAACCTGTTATTTGGTTTTTTGGGGGTTTTTTCCTTCCCTCCTTAGTAAGAATGCAACCAGCTTGATGGCAGTAAAGCATTGTTAAATAGGCAGCATGAGATGCTGGTATGAAATGAATTGAGTAACTTGCTTCCTTGAAAGTGCAAGTATTTAGATACTTTAGTTTGGTCATTGTTTGCTTGGGTGTTTGTTTGAATTTTTTTTTTTTTATTTTTTTTATTTATTTTCTTAAAAGCAATTAGCAATGTGGCAGTAGCTTGCATTGGTTCCTAGTGGAGAGGTATTATCACAGTGGCTCAGAGAAGGTAAGCTGCAGCTCTCTGTGGCACATCCCCATAAGCTTCAGTCAGACTCTGAAGGTCCTGCTTGTGTGAGGCTTCTGCACCTGGGAATTTGTGCCTGTGGAAAGTGCTGTGTGGTGGGACACCTGCAGTGACCTGCTGGCGATGTAGGTGGCCGTTCCCAGCAGGCTCTGAGCCTCGGGCTGTGGTTTCAGGAACACTTCCAGGGCAAGGTCAGAGGGGAATTTAACAGGGGTGAACCTCTGGGCTGTGAGGGTCTGCTAAGCCCATTTGTTGGATGCTAGCGGACTTCATCTGATGTCCTCAATGTCCCTCCAATGTCCCCAGTCCATCCAATGTCCGAAACAGTATACCCAAATGTGCTCAATCTCCCCAATGATGTCCCAAATGTCCCCAACCCCTCCAATGGGGTCCTTGAAGGACACAAATCCCCCCAATGTCTCTAGTGATGTCCTAAATGTCCCCCCAGTGTCTTCCATCCCAACGATGTCCCCAGTGTCTCTAACCCTGCCAACATCTTTAGCCTGGCAGTGACCTTGCTCCTGGCTGACCCAGCCATGACATGTATTGAGCTAAGTCATCTTTATCCAAGTCCTTCAAGAGCACCACTGCCTTCGTGTGGCAGCAGCCACTGACCCCTCCAGAAGGGGCAGCAGGGCTTTGCCAGTGGTCATGGCATTTCAGGCTAGGCCTGTCACCCATGGAGGAGGGCTGTGGGGAGTGAGGCATGGGCTTGTTTAATTCTTGCTGGATTTACAGCATTTGAGGCTTTCAAAGCTACACTGCGAGTACTCCAGCTGGGTTGAAGGTGAGCAGTGCTGCACCCTAGGGGTTGATGGAGTTGCCCCTGCACACATTTCCCAGCAATCTCCAGGGGTTAGAGAGTTTTCTGCTACCTTTGGCTCCTCTAGGCTGGTGTCTGTTGGGCTCAATGGGCTCTGGAAAACTTCTCAAAGGAGTACCGCCTCAACATACCTTGTAATTATTTTGTAAAGGAATAATTCTGACATTATTAAAAAAAATAGAGAAGGAAATGTAAAAGTACGAGCTAAATTCTCACATTTGATGTTTTTGCTCTCTTTATTGCACTTCATCTCGCTGCTTTTATGGTCAGACCAATGCTTTCTGATGCTGATAGTCCAAAATAGAAACCCATATTTTTTAATACATGCTTTTAGATGAAACCACAAGATATTGTGAAAACAGGCAGTCCAGTGTGTCATTAAAGTGGGTTATTTAAGTATAAATATTCTATTTTCTATTTTTTGAAGAGTTCTGCTTGTATTTAGGAGATGATATTCATTTATTTTTTGAGGGCTGGAAATAACAGGGTAAAATCTTCCTGGTGGTATTTTTCTAAGTCACTTTGTCAAATGCACGACTGTGCATATTACATAGGGGAGAGAAAAAGCCTTCCCTCTTCTCACCCCTCGGCAACATAACAGGGAACAGAACTGCACATCTGTAAATAAATGCATCATTAGATTCTCATCAATTTGTAAGCTTCACTTGATGTATGGCTAAAATAATCCCACAAGGATAACTAAAGAAGTGCTTGCTTTCAAGCACACACAACACAGACCAGCGGAAACATTATGCCAGTTAACACAGCATGTTGGAATTTTTGGTTGCTGGCTATTTTATTTTCTTACAACAGTCCACGCTGAAGAATTATTTTAGATTCATTGCTACCAATACATTCATTGGCTGAGGATCTCTGGACATATTAAAAGAACACAGTAAAACAACTAATGATGCACTTGAGCAGTAACAGGTTGTCATTAGAGCAGCATCTGCTCTCATCAGAGTTAATTATTCAGTTGCTTTGTTTTCCAAGT
Organism: Grallaria varia; assembly: GCA_013396735.1. NCBI lineage: Eukaryota > Metazoa > Chordata > Aves > Passeriformes > Formicariidae > Grallaria > Grallaria varia. The sequence goes on from VWZG01003741.1 coordinate 637,043, forward strand.
AGGTGTCTGGTAGAATTTAGCAGAATCTTAATTAAAACACATTTTCAAACTCCATGGATGCTCATCTCATCTAAAGAAATCAAGACAATTTCCACCATAAACATCAAGCTTCAGTTGAGCCATCAAACAGCAGAAGGATCTCAGCCAAGGCAAGTTTTAGGCATTAACCATTACAGTGCCAGTGGGATGCAGGTCAGTGCAGGATGCCTGGTGCCCTGATGAACTCCCCTGATAAACTGTTCTGTGAACATACCAATAGCCAACACAGGCACAGGGTTAAGTAACAAGGGTGCTCATACTGTGTAATTGCTTTCACTGTACAAACTCCTCAGACGCTGCATGTTAATTCTGAGCTGCAGAGGGGCAGCGTGTGCCTGTGCTCCCCAAAAACATGAGTCGCTCCATGTTCAGGCACGGACCTGCCTTTCTGCTCACTTCTGCTGTTCCAAACACCACCGCCCTGCACAGGTCCCCTGAGCTGACCTAGCAGCAGATGCTGGCATTTTTGAAACTCCTTATTTCCCTGTGCTCTTCCACAGTGCTGGAAAAAGGTGGTTTTCCTTTTATAAAAACGTCTCCCTTGGAAAAGCAGTGGAAGTGTTTTGTCTTTGGACATAAAAAGATTAAGTGATTATTATGAGGCTGTGCTAACTGTCAGAAACTTGCTGCTAATATAGTAGCCACAGTCATGCCAGAGAACTTTTCCCATCGGATGTGGTAAACCCAGCACAGTCCCAGGATGCTTGCAGGGAGGGAGTAGGCAACTGGACAAATCCATGTCTGTGTGTTTCCACTCGGCTGAAAACTCTTTGTAAAGAAAACAGCCCCCTGAGGTAAACAAGCTTGGATTCGACCTGCTTCACTTGAATACCAGTATCTATGGTTACTTTCTAGGGTCTCCTCTTTATTAGATTTCAGTAAGTGCATACCAAAAAAGTTCAGTCTGTGAGTAAAACCTTTATTTCCCAATGGCCAGCACAGAATATGAGAACTTGAATCTTAAGCTTGGACATTTTTGCCGCAGTGTATTGACTTGGAGCTAGTTGGGAATTTTCTATCATAAAAATGCTGTTTCATCAAAAGAAATTATTTCATGAAAATAGAGTATTATAAACAGGCTGAGAGCTGGATTCAAACTTCTGGATGGGAATATTCTGATTTTTCACATTGAAACTGGTTTTATAAAACGATTTGTAATGCTATAAACAGGTTTTTTTAAACTATAGAGGAAAGAAAAAAGTTAAAATTGTCATGAGACATTTCTGATTTACCACAATTCAGTATCTATTTTGATCCTATTTTACAGTGCATTTCAAAACTTTTTGGGTTGATGATGTTTGGAAATTGAGGTGCACCTGGACAAGTTTACTTTTGTTTTTTCTTTTCTGATCCCTTTTAAAACAAAATCTGTTCTAATAGAAAGTTGTGAAAGGAAAAAATTTATAACTCAGCAACCATAGTTTATTGGCTTGTACAATTTTTTCAAACTGTTTGGAAGATCTGAGCAAGCAAACCCTCCGCAGAGCAGGGGTAATACCAGGATCTGCGGTATCACAGGACTCCTGATTAGGTTGGTGGAAATGCCTTCTGGTTTGGGCTCCTTAAAGGAAAACAAACCTATGAAGAACACCAAGACATTTCTTTACATGCATTCTCTTCCTCCTCCATACTGCTGCTTCTCACCTCAGAGCAGCTGTAAGAGCTGTTTCCCCACCACCATATTCCCTCTTCCCACAGAAGTGACTCAGGATGAAGCTGCCAGTACTTTTCTCTCCTGCCTGGATGACTTTTCAGATCTCACGTCCAACAAACAGTGCACCGCAAGAGCACAACAACCCTGGTGAGGGGAAATGGGCATCTTGGGACGTCCTGTGGGGTTTGAAAGGACACACGTTCATTTTTTATCTCAGACCTGGACTTGCTCTTTCTGGCACACTGGCTTTTTGGGCAACAGGGCTCAAACCAAAAATGAGCTGACAACCGTAGTGCTACCCCCACCTCTGAAACCACAAGCTTTTCTCCAGAATACTCAGTTTTGCATCAGAATTATTCTAAAACTGGCTCGCATTGGATACCTCATGTTCCACAAGGGAGCACATGCAGCAGATGACCTGAATAACTTGCCCATGGTTTTATCCTTCAGGAACAGTCCAGGCTCCCCAGACTCACACTGTTAGGACCCACACCAAGGGTGTTTGCACACTCCTCCTCTGACTAACAGGCAAAGCAGGCAGGCAGATCAACAAAGCTGTGGGCTGATGCAGGTGGCATTTTCATGCCGCAGCACTGGTGGATGACATGGAGTGCTGCCACATTCAAACTGTGGGCTCCTTCTTCAGCGGGCACTGAGCAACCATGGCTGCAGCTACCAGGCGGCTGCTGCTGCAGAGGTGAAAGCTGTATCTGGGTGAAAGCTGTGTCTGGGGAGCTTTGCTGCTGTCCTTCCTTTTAAAGCCTTGTTTTTGCCCAGTAAGAAACCTCTCTGGGGACCCCACAGCGTTGGAGGATGCTTGTGCATGACCACTTACGGTGTTCAAATCTCTCAGAAAGTTGGCCAGGATTTGCTGCTTGGAGTGGACAGCACCTGGGCTGTAGTCCCCTCTGTGGGACATGGTGCCCTGTCTTGAGGAAAGGTGATGTTTTGGAGGGGGAATGGGCTTGCTGGTTTTCCTGTTCTTGTCATCAGAGCATTTGTTGTGTGCAGAGTGAAAATAAATAAATGAAAGCAGTACTTCAGTCTTCACAAAAGCAACTATTATTCACTGCTGAGTGGCGCCTCTGGTTTCTCCTGGAGGGTGGCTGCTGCTTGGCAGAGGTGGGCACTGGAGCCTGCATGAGCTCCGCATGGCATCTTCTGATGAAAGAGAACCATGACAAGCTGGCAGCACCTGGGTCAGGGCAGAGGAGATGGCCACTGTTCCTGCCACAGTTATGTAGTCATGGTGACTCAGACAAGTTAGACATTGCACTTGGCCCTCAATTTTGGGAGAGAATAACAAGCATTTACTGCCATGTGTCTCCAGCAGAAAGACCTACCTTACGCCATCCTGTCTAGCTGGAGCTTGGGTCAAACAGTTGCTCAGCCAAATTTTGTGGGCACATCTTTGCAAGTAAATGTATCTGGACACGTGTTTACCTTTAAGCACACAACTTGCAGCTGGCACCTGCATCATGTGGAGCTTGGCACACCAGGGCTCTGCCACTGTGCGATGTGGGCTGAGCTGGGACTGTTGAAGGACCAGAAGGGCAAGACGTGCCACCCATCAGGGCACCTGGCCCTGCCCTGTTCGAGCTGTGGACAGGAACTGTGCCTTATTGCTGTGAAGACTTCTGTGCCTGCAGAAGAGCTTTTTTCCACACTAAGTGAGATCAGATGGGTTGTAATAGCAGAGTAGGCAGAGAAGGGGGCACATAGCAAGCCCAAAATTGTAAGTAGGGAGCTACAGCGATGCAAATAGCTCATTCCCAGAACTCACACTTTCGTCTCAGTGATATGATCTGATCAAATTTGTCAAATTCTTTGACAGCTAAAAAAAGAAAGGAAAATGAGCACTCTATTTGGGTAAATGGATTTTTATTAAAATTTTTATGGCATATTTTGTCTCACCCAGAACTTAACTTGAATCAATGTGCCGAAGACTGAGTTTCTGGTGAAACTTGTTTCCTCTTCTGCTTCCCTAGGCCGCATTGCAGGATCAGGCACCTGCACTGCCCTGGCTGTCCTGCACAGCATTTTCAGTGTGCCTGAGGACTAGCCGAGCCCCCAGGGATCTTCATTTGCAGAGACACACACACAGAGCAGACCTGGGGCACCTGCCACTGCAGGGATTTAAGTCCTGCCCGAATACTGAGCTTAGCCCTCCAAGGTGCCCCCAGGCAGGACCCTGCCAGGGCCTGGGCATCAGGTGCTCCAAGTTAACCTCTGGGTAAGCTTACCTTTTTTTGTTGTTGTTGTTTGGTTTTTCATTGGTTTTTGTTTGTTTTTTTTTTTCTCCCATTAATTTCAGCTGGAGCTCAGAGGTATGAGGCTGATCTGCAGAGGAGATGCATTGGTGAGAAGGGCTGACCTGCACCAACCAGCCCTGAGGGGAAGATATGCAGCAAAGGCTCCCTGGCTGCTTCCCAGGCTCCCTGTTGCCCACCTGCCATTCCTGCAGCAGGAGTAGAAATGCTGCATGAAGACCACCAAATGGTTGGGACTCTGCCAGGTGAGCATGTATTTGTGTCCAGGTGGCTTGTTTTGTGGTACTTTGGTGGGTTGTTATGCTTGGCTTCCTGGCAGTGATGCTACTTATTGCCTTTTGTGCTGTTTGAACCCAGCTCTGTTGGTTTTGCTGTGATAGAGCCTGAGTGAAGTATTGCAGAGACTGTGTCTTGCTGGCCTTGTGAAAACAGAGATGAGAGCAAGTGATGTTAATGAGAGGGAGAGGGAAAAGCTATGCACTTGGGTGTAAAATCTGTTTTTAAACCCAAGATGCTCGCTGTGCTCTGAAGTGTGTTGTTGCTGCCAGGGTTTGACCCAGTTCTTGGTTCAACCAGGCTGGCTGATTCTGGGAAACTCCTCCTCCTTTCACTGCAAATACGACATCAGCTCAATTAATCAGGCTCCATGCAGTGAATTGAAAACCAAAAAGTCCTCTGTGACATTTATCTCTGTCTTCATTCCTGGGGGAAAATACACAGGCACACAAACCCCTCCTAATGAAAATCAGACGGTGTGAGCAAGTGGCTGTTAAGCAAAGTTTTTCTGCTCCTAAACTGTACTTCAAGTCATTACAAGCTTTGCTTGCCAACGTTACAGTAGCTGAAGCAGTATGTACAGCCTGTGATACGCAGACTGGAGTAAAACCTTCTTCATGACATTTTGTTGTATGGGAAAGCTTGAGTTTTTGGAAGACGCTCCGATAACACAATATGGAAAGCATGCTATCTTAGCATTTCCTACGCCGACTTGGAATGCCTTCTGTTTGGAGAAGATCCACTGGCAAGTGAGGGAAGGTCTGAACAGTCAATTTAGATTTTTCTTTTAAATGTATTCTGTATGCATATACTGTGGTTATTTTGAGATTTTTGCCTTCTGGAATGATTACTGTCTGATACCAGATAGAAAAGTCATTATGCATAAAACATAGGTATGCAATGAGTTCAATAGCTTAGGGGAGCAGTGGATAGAAGCAATTAAATTTCATTATGAGGTGCAGACCTTATTTCTCTTTAAAACCCTATTTCACACCTGCAGAGATGTTACCATTAAATTCAGTTATAGAAGCTGCTTTACTTTTCTGAAGTATGTTTTTGCTGAGGACACCTAGACACCCTAAAAATGGAGTAATAGGTAGTTGCTGACCCTGGATCAAATGCATGATCTCGTTGTGTTTCAGACCCTTCTGCAGTTATGTCCTTCCATGCCCAGCTCTGAGGAGCTTGTTGTAATTTTGAGGGGGGGTGTTGGGAGTTCTAACCTCTCTGACCAGCATCGGTTCCCTCTGGGCTATACCCTGCAAGTCTGGCAGCACAACTTGCCCAGAGGGGAAGAGCAGTACCTTCCCTCTCTGAGAGTGCAGGGCTACGCGTGCCCTGTGGTACAACAGCGTTGTGCAACGGGAGCATCTGTGTGTCTCTTTCAAAGAGCTTACAACTCGCAGGGGAATGTGAGTGGGATGTTATCAGAATATGCAAAAGTGTTTTGTGCATTGTATCTGTATTACCTAAATGCCTTCGAGATGACTGTGAGTGGTGGGGGGATTGATGTGGTTGACTGGAACGGTTGACTGGCCAGTCTGTGTTGGTGGAGAAGAGGGATGGCTATGCAGGAGGAATGGCAGCAGTTGTATTCTATGGAGTGGCACAGCAGAAAGGACACAGATGGCTGTAAGGGAGGTATCAAGGTGATTGGATAACCCCACTCATCTACAACATTAGAGGAAACAGCCTTGGAGCAGGAAAGTGGAAGCTCCCACAGCTAAGGGTACCTCACTGCACCTTGCACTGCCTGTGTGGGGCAAAGACAAAATAATTACACTTCCTTCTTGTCCCTCTCTGAAGGAAAACAATAGAGAGGACATAGTTGCCAAACTTGGCATACAGCCCCGGTGTACCCACAGCTTCTCCTTCTTGCCGTTGCTTCCCTGCTCAGCATGACCTGCTGAAGGGCCACCCGTCCTTGGGACCTGCTGCAGGGGAAAACAGGAAGGTCTGCTGGCTCCTCACCTCCTTCATACTGTAAATGGAACTTGGGTGATGTGATTGGGTGTCGCAGCAGCCCAATCCAGCTCTCTGAGCATCTGGACAACACATCAAAAACAAGGGATGCTCTGCTCCACCATGGCTGTGCGGAGCCCTGAGCCTGTGTGGGAAGGAGAGGCCATGAACTGCTGGTGCAGCCTCCTTTCCTGCTTTCAGGAAGCACAGCTGGCATTGGCCTTTAGTTGCTGTTGTGCAGTGACTGCTCCTTGTTTCCAGGTGAAAGGCATTTGCTTACCATGCTAATACCTTTGTGGTGTTGTGCTATGCAACCTGTGTGTTGCAGGCTGCCCCCTCTGTGCTGGGGATTGCCTGTCATAGGTAGGAGAAGTGTCAGGACCTGTTGCTGAGCTCTCAGTTCACACCTGCCTGTTCATAAGAAGTATTAACTAAAGTCTGAGGCTACAGGCTATCAGGGACAGCAGCTTTTCCTCCTTTCCTCTTGCCTCTGGAGGATGCAGCTGTGCCGTTTCCAAAGCCTCTGCCGATGCTTTCTTAGCCCCAGGCTCTCATGGATACTGTGCAGTATTAAAGCCAGTAACCTCTGTGCTGTGTGCAAGCAGCTAGAGAAAGACAATCAAAAAAGAGCATGTGAACAGAAGGCTGGAAAAAGAGCCTTTTGATTATTCAGTTTTTAAGAGGAGGAAATGCTGCAAGAGCAGCAGAACTTATGAATCCCGTTTTTTCACTGATGCTCTCTCCCATGGCTTGATTATCTTGTGCTCATTCTGATTAAAGCTTTTCTGGTTGCTGGACTGAAGTCAGCCATCAGAGCACAATACTACCAGAAAGGACTGCTAAGTAAATAGAGCAGTTGCATAAATCTTGCCTCCTTAGGAAACCAGACTGGGAAAAAAAACCCCCAATATGTTAACAACATGCTCTTGTATGTCAGGGTCATTTCATTTCCCACATCCTCAGCTGCAGATTCACATGGTGCTTTGAATATATTTATTCTCTTATAAGGCTCTGATCTTGCAAACAGTTTTTCTGCCTCAACAGGTGCCCTGGAAGCCGCAAAGCTCTTGCAGGACTGAAATGAGACTCAGGTGCTGCTGCTGAGGCCAGGGCATTACGCTGGTTTGTTGTGGAGAGGAATATCTTGCATTCCTGACTCTGGATGAGGCTTCCCAAAGTGCTACTGCTGGGTGGCTGAACGTGTTTAAACACTATTCCCATGGGCAGAGGGGTCTGCTGCCCAGCTTAGGCAAGGGCTGCAGCACAGGTGCCCTGAGGTGACACCATGTCCCTGTCCCTTGGGGTGGCAAGGGCAGGGTTCAAAACCAGAGATTGCTGGGGTGGTGCTGGTGTTGATGTCATTGCTGTGGCACAAGCACAGGGGTCTCTGCTGGCTCCTGGGGCTGACAGGGGCTGTATTTGTGCCTGGAAGGAAAATGTTTTTTCAGGAACTGTGGCCTTTGGTGTGAACTGACATAGAAAATGAGGTGCTCATGGGAGGCCTTCAGTTCTAGCTTTGTTTGGGGAGGAAGGAACTCAAAGTTTAGCAAAGCATTCCTAATCCCAGAAAAATGCTTTGCTTTGAAAACTCCCAGCGGGATCCAAGTGGCCTGATATGCTTTTAGTGCTGTCCCAGCTCGGTCTGCAAAATCCAACGTGAAGCCCATTCCAGAGCCTCTGCCGCTGGGTGTCTCAATGTGAGCATGGCCAAACACTGCTGGCAGTCACTCCGGCTGTTCAGCGCCAGCGCCAGCCAGAAACAAACAGGCAAAGTGCCGCGCCAGAGAAAAGGGAAACATCTTACTCCTTATTTAATCAATATCAACAGACATATTAACAATTGCAAGTCAACATGCGTGATTATTTGTAACCCACCAGTAAATGTGTTTGTTAGGCCAAATCTGGTGGTCCCCAGCAGAGGCAAGAAGGCAGGAGCACCATTCACAGAATCATAGAATCAATTGGGTTGGAAGAGACTTCTGAGATCATCAAGTCCAACCCTTTATCCAGCACCGCTGTGATTACTAGATCATGGCACTGAGTGCCATGTCCAGTCTCATCTTAAAAATTCCCTCTGGAGATGTGGATGGTGCAGGGTCTGCCCATGTAGGGAGGTGCTGGTGCTTCAGGAGCATCATGGCTCCTAGAGTGACACACATTCCTGGGTGGCTGCACATGGATGACAATGGCAAAGTCATCTCCTCTGCCCAGATGTGCCTGCAGTGACCACCACATCTGCTCTGGGCCCCATGTGTATTTATCATAGTGTAAGCTTTGCACAGGTGCCTAGAACTTCATCTTTGGTAGCTGCCTGTGATTGGTGATGATGCAGCTTCGTGTTATGTGGTGCTGTGGGCCAGAAGAAAAAGTGGTGTCTAATAAGTAGAACACTGAAGTCTGGCCGACAACAGGGTGATGAGAGCCTTGGTGCTTGGACTCTGTTGCAGGCTCTGGCAGTGGCAGGGCAGCTTGCACTAGGAATGGTGTCAGTGGTTCATAGCCTGCTATGCATGGGTGTGGACAGGGAAGGTCTCCTGAACTGGGTCCAAGGAGGAACCTGCAGGAAGGCTGGTGATGATGGGTGAGCCAGAGCCCACAGCTGGGGTTTCAGGTTCTCTCTCACCTGTGCTGGGGGTGGGAGTGGAGAAGTAGTGCTGTTTAAGAATAAACTAAGCCTCAGACTTCCTTATCCCTGTGAACGCAGAAAGCATCCTGTGCCAGGCTTCTCATTTCTTTCCTGGAACAAATGAAGTTTCCTGAGTCCCACTGGCAGCAACGAGGGTATGTCCATAAAGAGAGGCAAAAATATGCCTCTGCTTTTGTTTGAGGAATGTAAATCTTTCTCTTAGTGGTGAAAGTCCCTGCTCCCTCCCAGGTGAATGTGCTGTCAATGTGAGCGTGTGCAGGCAGGGCTGTGCAGCTTGTGTGGGTGGTGGGTTGGTGGGGAGATGCTACCTCCCCCCTCCTGGGGCCAAGGGGTGCTGTGGCTGCCCTGTGTGTGGAACACCAACGCTGGGGTATGGACTGCCTTTCCTGGGCCTTCTCTGGATGTCAGCTCAAAGACCATCCGCTCCCTGCAATATTTACAAATATATCTGCCTCTAAAATCTGCCTGAGTTTATCAATGAGACAGGGATAGCATTACAGAGCTGTGCACACACATGTTATACATTCCCCCAGCAATAGTTCCTTCCTCCAGTTATGCTATGTATTTAGTGCATTCCTCCAGTATGATAATCATCAACATGCCTTAAAAAAGAAAAAAGGCTAACGAGGTCAAAACAAAACACAGAATCTGGCCAGACAGTGGGAAGACCCTGCTGCAGCCCCTGAGGCAGGGACTTCAGCGTCCTGGCAGCCTGTGCCCTCTCGGAGGCCAGTGGAGCTGCTCCTGTGGAGCGAGCAGCAGTGCTGTGGCGGGCGGTGGGTGACAGCAGCCAGCCCCATCGCTGCCTGCCGGGCAAACGGCTGGGGCTGGCAGGGCCAGAGGGGAAAGGAAGGCTAAAACATAACACGAGTAATAGAAAGCAGCTTGAAAATCTTTTCTCTATTTACGTATCAACCCGCAGAGGCTGGGGGAAGCTCTGTGGTGTGTTCAGCTGTTGTGAGCTGCCTGCCCTGAGCTGAGGGTGAGGGAGCTGCCATGAGGCCACAGCCGGGCCCATGGGCCAGCTCTGAGTGCCTCGGGCGAGGGGATGCTGTTCATAGAATCATAGACTCAGCTGGCTTGGAAGAGAACTCCAAGGTCATCAAGTCCAATCCTTGATCCAATACCACTGTGATTACTAGATCATGGCACTAAGTGCCACGTCCAGTCTCATCTTAAAAACCTCCAGGGATGGTGAATCCACCACCTCTCTGAGCAGGCCATTCCAATGCCAAATTACTCTCTCTGTAAAAAATTTCTTCCTGATATCTAACCTAAACTTTCCCTGGCAGAGCTTAAGCCCATGTCCTCTTGTCTCAAAGCCCGCTTTTCCACAGTTTGCACGTGAAGCAGTAAGTGGTGTTAAGGCTGTTACCTGTCTCACAGGGGGTTTGTTTGTTTTTAAAATTGATTTGAGGGCTCCATATCTGCTGATGCTCAGCTAATGATGATATGTGCTCCAGTTTTCTGTGGTCAGTCTCTTCTCTTTGGCTCATCCTGAGCAGAAAGCTGCTTTTCAAGCTGGCTCCTGCATAAAGCAACTGGTGTTTCTTCCCTTTTATTCTGCTTGCTTAGGGATGCACACCCTGTGACCACTAACTGCTCTCAAGCCAGCAGGCATGCAGGTGTCAGTCTGAGCTCTTTCTCTTTCCCTTGCCATCATCAGATGGTGCCAGGTTTGACCCCAGATTTGTCTTCTGGTCGTTCCTGTGGTACCCTGGCCTGCAGTGTTGCTGGGAATGCTTTGGGCAACTTCTTTCAAGGTTTTCCCTAGCCAGGGCTGATGGGCAGTATCTTTTAGGGGAGAGAAAGACGAAGAGGAGTTGCCTCTGTGTGTTTGCTCTCTGTGGGGCACCCAGTGTCATCAACCTGGCAGGAACCATTAATGCAGGAGGTCTGGGTAGGAATTAGCAGTTGAAGTACTTTTTCCCTGCATCCCACTCCCTTGCTTTATGGAAGCTGTTGGCTTTCCTGGTGAAACAGATACTCAAGCATCTCAGTGGCAGCATGCTCCCTTCAGCCTGAATGTGTTACCTGTTTGCTAGTAAGCAGCAGAAGTGGGGAAATGCATCCAAGATGGACTTTACCAGAGAGGCTTGCCTGGATTCACAGCTATGGAGCCAGTTTCCCAGCTTCCTTCCAGTGGCCCCATGCTTCCCACCACCTCCCTGCACAGAGCACCTCACTGCTCCACTGTCACCAACCAACCTGTGGGGGCATGGGCTACACACAGATCATGAGTGGCAGCCACGGGTATCCAGGGGACCTGGTAGCAAATGGAGTCATGTTTCTGGAGGATGGAAGTAGCTGAGAAGCTCCACCTGTGCCACCTCTCAGCCTGCCACTGAGCTGTTTTGGTTCTGATGCCTGCAGCCTCTGTCCTGCTGACAGGTGCTGCATCCCACTGTGCTGCCAGAGGGCTGCTGAGTCTGGGGGAAAATCCCAGCCCTCCCAGGACATGCCAGTGCTGAATACTTCCTCAGACTTTTTTGGTTTTCCCAAAAGGCAAGAGAGACATATTTGGGAAAGGCAAGCAACTTTTTGCTTCTAACCTTTCCCAATACAATTAC
>VWZG01003741.1:652698-703665 GCA_013396735.1 Grallaria varia
TTTTTTTTTGGCCGGAGCCTCGAGTTTACAGTCCCTGCTGTTCTCAAAGTTGCTCCTCTTAGGTCTGATACCAAGTAGCTTAAAATCAACCTCCCCTTACACCACCTGTATAACTGTATTCACCAGTCAATGAATGTGAGATGGAGATCAAGGAATTCTCTGAATTCAGCAGCCTAGGGTTTGAAGTAAAACATCTTTCAATTAAATGCTGACAGTGTGCTGCGATTAGTGCTGTGTTGATGACTGACAAATCAGGTGTGGCAGACCTCGCTTAGAAAATGGAATCTACTTGTGTGTTGGTCCATAACTTCTTATCAAACTGTGGTGTTCATATTTGCATCTGTAAATCCCAAAAAGTAGCTGTAAACACTTCACTGGAGATGGATGGATGACTTGTGCCTACAAGCATGTGCCCAGAGGGGAACATTAGTTTGGCTTTTACCTGTGTTTTTTTCTCATACAGCGCATTTAGAAGGCATGTCCTGTGGGAAGATAGGGAAGCAAACAATTCAACAGTATCCCGCTGGAGTTCTGTAGACATTTATAAGACATACAGCTGTTTCTCTTTTTAATTTGGAGGAGCACAGGCCTCACAAACGGGGTGGTTGGTTTTTCCTACAAATAAAAGCCCACAGCTCAAAGGCAAAATATTTTGAAGACAATGTACAATAAGAGCCTTTTTTTTAGCCATGTAAAAGCTGTTTTATGAAATTAAGCTGGAAATATCATAAGTGGGAAATGACCACAGAATAAATAGAAACTTTTAGAAAGACAGCAAACATGTGTTATTTATTTTCCTAGTAAATGGAAGTGGCAGATTCAATCAGCAAGAAACATCAGATAGTTATGACCATTTTAATCACATAAAAAAAAGTTCATAAGTTTTGTTTATGGTACGTTTAACTTTTTCAGTTTGGGGTGGGGGGAAGTGAATAACTCATATTTACTAGTAAACTAGAGATAAGGTGGGAGCATTTCTTCTTATGTTGTCAGAAAGGGGACGAGAGTGAAGTGTCTGTGCCATTACCTTTTGCACTCCATGTACACATCTGGAAAGCATTACAACCCGTTGCATCAGAAATATTTTAAAACTATCAAACAGTTCCAAAGCATGTATTGTACCCCATGAAGAGAGGCAGCCTTCATGCCTGCCATTTCAGAAAGCATATTGGCATGCCAAGGAAACCTATTTTATATAGGTCCATCTCTGCTTATATTTGCTTGAAAGCTTTAAAGTCATGCTCAAAAATGTTAATGCTAGATGTTAATTTTAGAGATGGGACAAAGCAAGGGTTATAAAATAGCCAGCTGAGATTAAATCCCTGCATAATGACAAGCTGCTGATATGCCATCAGTAGCTGCAAGAGGAAAGTGGAAGGAGGGACAAGGAAATGTGGCATGGTCTTGGCTCTTGGGGGCATGTGAGTTTCAACGCTGACCAAAGCCAACACAGTGGGTTTTTGTCTCTCCCTCTGTTTGGGAAGCTGTGCAACTCAAGTTGAAATCTGCCACACGGGCTTGTGCATTGAAAAGAAAATAGTCATAAACTGATATGTTGAGATCTTGATCTTCCCATTGCTCTTGTAGCTGGAGTGTCACTCTGTCAACTCCAGCACACTGTCCTCTTTCAGTGTGTGTGTGTGGTCTGGAAGAGCTGGACAACTCCAACTGCTCAGTGAGAAAGGTTAATTTTCCTCTTGGCAAATGTTCTATTACAGTAAGAGGGGAAGGCTTATATTTGAGTGACACAGAAGGAAAATATACAAGCAACATAAATACAAGGGGTTCTTAACTGTGTGTGGAATGGACTGACTTAAGAGACTATGTGCTCTTGTGGCTACCACATGCGCTATTAGTGCCATCTTGCCTTGGACTGTAATATTGTAATAGTCCTACTAGAGATAAAAATTGTATACTTTCAGAAATGTATGTACTGTAAGAGGTGTCCCTGACATGACATGTTGAATAAAAGGAAACAATGAGTAGAAATATGAGTGTAATTTCTATCCTCATTCTGATATCTCTGCCTTCTGGTCAAACGCAAGTGTTTTCTTTAGAGACAGCAGTAGATACAAAGTAAGCTCATATCCTTGAGATATCATCTGTATTGACTTCTACAGGGCAGGGAATCCAAGGAGGGTAGCAGGCAAAAGCTCTGGGAAGTTAATTTGGAGGAAGAGAGAGCAGTTAGCTGTAGGACAGCAGAGAGGAAATAACCCTCAGGAAAGATTTAAGTGGGATTTAGGCTCAGAGTCAAGGAGCAGCGACATTCTTTGAGGCTTCAAGTGTTGGTGCAGACAGGCAGTGCAACCACTGCCTCCCTCCTCTCCTCCATCTTGATTGCTTTCAACTGGAGAATAAAAACTTGTTAGATCTGGTCTGAGAGCCCAGGGATTTGCCTGCAGTACAAGACATGACTAGGGGCTTGACAATGTCTGGAGTATAACTGCCTTGTGCCTGGAGTGCCCCAAGATCCCCAGCTGCAAAAGCAACTGGATGCTATAGGAAGCTGGCTGAAGGACATGACATAATGCTGCTCATCTCTTGTGATTTTGTTGACTCTCAGCCAGCAGAAATGCACAGCCTAGACATTAACGTAAGAGTTGATAATTTCTAGTGACAGGTCTTCACAATGTAAAAATTGCTTAATTGGCCCATGTCTATCAATGGAGTCAGTGTAAAACACAGGGAGCAAGAGGAGAGGTTGATTTGAAGATGACAATAAAACTTGTCCTTCATGGGGAGGTGTTGATCTGATAAAAAGCTGTTTAGAGTTGGAGATGTCTTCAGCTGTGTGCTGAAAATAGTTTGTCCAATAGCATTGTTTCTGGGATATGGGCCCTGTTCAGTGTCAGGTTAGCTTTAACAACCTCTGGTAGTTGTTAAACCAGTCTGGCTTTACCCAGTAGTGGGTCATTCCCAGAGTGCTTCCCAGCAGCAGAGGAGTGGGGCTCAGATTGGAGGCAAGTGGTTGGGTTAGAAGAATGGTCCACAGCATGGGCAGACATCCGCTCTGTGTCACCTCAGCAGTCATGGAATCAGGAAAATGTTAAAAGGATTTAAAAAAAAAAAAAAGAAAAGAAAAAAGAAATAGAAAAACAAGAAAAGTAGAAGTTATCATGGACTTTCTCAGATTTGGTCCCATTATGAAACCCAAGTATCTGTGACAGAAATAAACATTTATGTAATATAACTAGATCAGCACACTAATGCCAAGAACTGCCTGGATAAAGGGTAAGTTCTAGCCAGTGTATAACTAATGGTCTAGTAATCTTGTAGTGAGACTTTCGGTGCTTTACAAGCAAGATGATTTAGTAAGAGACTTGGAGGGGGAACAATTTTAAGGGAAACCGTAAGCTGTTGGGTTTGGTCCTAGGCTGAAGGTGTGGTTATGTTCCTGGGGAAGGGGTGCAAGAGTGTGTCTTTACTGCCCATCCAATTTCTGTAATCAAGTTAAATGCAATTTCTTGCTTTCACTTCCTGGCTGAGTCATGGGGAAGAGGTTACAGTTTCTTAAATATGGTGCTCAGATATTGGGAAGATCTTGGGAATGAGAGGAGTAAAGGTATTTTCTTATTGTTAAAAGTCCCCAGATACACGACATTCAGGTCTGCTTGTCTGAGGGCAAAATAGAGCCATAAATTTTTACACAATGTGTATGTTGGCCCTTAGAAATCTTCACAACATCATACTGCTCCTTTTGCCTTTGCTTTAAAATAGTGTCTGTGAACAAAGTCGCAGAGGTGCTAAAACTGCAAAACATCTTTGTTTTGTTTGGGCTGTGTGTCCCTAAATGTGTATGTGCAGTGTGGAAAAAATCTCCTATTGTCAGAAGCACAGTAGCTGTACCTCAGGTTTAAGGCTACTGCTTAAATTGTGACTGCCCCTTGATGAAGGTGTGTGTTTGGTTGGGCTTTCTTGCAGATGGAAGTCAGGTGGCTGCTGAGCTGTGGGGTTTTACTGGGTTTGTGTATATCTGAAACTGGGTTTGCATATATGTGGTGCTGTGCCCATGAGTTATGACAGCCACCAGAAGGTGAATGAGTGGTTAGCAAGTGAAGAAACATGGGGGAGTGTCGCTGTACAGTCCAGATAGGTCAAGAAGTGACGTGTCTTCTCCAGGAACAGGAACCAGAAAGCCTTTTTTATATCAGAAGCTACAGCTTACGTAGACCTCAGTATCGACACATCTCCATGGATCATTGGTTTCTCTCTACATAAATAATTCTTAATTGGACACACAGACTGCACATGTCAGACAACCATGACTCATCACTTTAGAGACCGGACTTCCGTTCTGTGTTACAATCTCTCCTTCCGTGTATATCACCCTGACGATGTGCAGAAGTTCCTAGCACAGTCCAATCATTCCACAGAGACTCCAGACCAGCTGGAGTCTCCCCACAGGGAAGCAGTGGCTGCCGCAACCCTGGGCTCTACCATTCATCTGTGGCATCAGCCTGCTCTGAGTGAAAGGGGTGTGAGGTCCTCCACTTCACCTGCCACCTCGAATTATCCTTGATGAGAAAGCATAGACAGGTTAACATAAGCATGGTCTCCTCTGGCCCCTTGGCAGGTTCAGTGCTGGATCCGTCAGAGATTTGGGGATTTCTGGGCTCCCCAGAAGGGAGAGCAAAAAGAGCATGATACAGTCCTTCTGTCGGAGGAAGCCTGTGTCACCTAAGAAATGTGACAGGTGTGTTGCTGTATTTGTGTGAAGCAAATGCAGGCAAGAGTTAAGTGACCTTCAGGGTTGGACAACTTGGTTTTGCAGCAGGGGTGGAAAGAGCCTGGGAAAATACAAATACCTGGGAGAAACCAGCTCTGCACAGGGCCTGGGGAGCAAGAGCACAGCATGTCACTGTGGGGCTTTCCCCCAGCTGGAGGTTTCTTCTGTTTCCCTCAAAGCATGAGATATGATGAGGAGGGTAGGAGATGGCTCCCTCTCCCAAAGGCTGGATTTGGGGCACAGCCTTCACTGGAGGCTCATGACTCCCACTGGTTTGGCAGGGATCTAGACTAATGCCCCTGGAAGAGATGGAAAGAAGGTGGAGAAAGATTTTTATATACTTGGAGAAACATATTTCCACTCTCTTGAAACACTGAAATGCCAAAACACAGGCCCACCTTGGCTGGTCCAGCAACAGCAGCCTCAGCATCGGTGCTTAGTATCGGCCTGCTGACTGTCCCAGCTCTCTCTCATGCACATGCATGCTCTGTCTCTATATGTACATACATCTTTAGCTCAAAATAAGCAATGCCACACAGCTGCTGAGTCAGAGACTAGGCCCTGTCCGAGAGCCCACAGCTTGGCATTTACTTCTGTTCCCTCTGAGGATTTCCAGCATAATTTAGCCTTAAGCTTGATTAAGACCTTGGTTTTCAGCAGCCAAATAAAGGCTTATAATAATCTGAAAGACAAAAACAAAGAAGTCATGATTCTGTGTATGAGAAAAGCAAAGAGCAAGGGTCATGTGGCAGGAGGAATAGCGACCATGACATAGCGGTACAGCCTCACACGCGGCGCTGCGGTGGATCCTGGGCATGACGCTGCTGCTTCCAGTGCAACCAGCATATAACAACAAAGTCACGCAACAGATGATGCCCTTTTCCTCTGACCCCTGATGTTTTGTAGAAAAAAAAGAGCATCCATGACACAACAAACATTAAAGTAGTTCAAGTTACACTGTGGAAACATTGCACCACACCAGTGAGCAACCTCAAGGCAGGTTCTGTTGCCTGCCAGGCGTGCCATGCCACCCCAGCTGGGGAGTGCAGTCCTTCTGGCATGTGGAGACAGCCCTCAGAGGATGCTTTTTGGGCTGAATTTTGGTCAGGAAAATGGCAAACTCGGCCCCTAAAGACATGGATAATTGGCTGCTCCTGACCCATGTGCAGGCAATATTTCTGCATCAAAGCATGAGCGACACTGCTGGGCTCGGTCACGGTGGTGGGAAGGTGCCAGTGTGCACACCTGTGCAGGGGAAGAGCCCCTCACTGCAGTTCGGTGACCAGTGCTGGACTTGGCAGTGCAGAGTAATGTCTGTTCTGCATTCAGGATTCTTTCTCTCTCTCTCTCTCATTCTCTCTCTCTCTGCCCCAAACACACACAACTGGGTAATTAAAGTCACCAAAATGTTCTAACGCAGGAAGGTAGTCTGCATTTCGTCAGGAGGGAAAAAACCCAGCATTGGCTGCTATGCAATGCTGCGGACAATAGCTGGAAGACGCCTCACTCCTTTCTCCCTTGGAAACAGATCTCCGTCACAAAAATAGACCTTGGCTGTTACATTCTTCCTACAGGGTTAAAGAGCCAATTAAAAAAAAATAGTTTTCCAGGATGCTAATTCTCCTTTGCATCGTAGGGGTTATTTATCCCTGCACACTGTTGCCCTGTGCTGGCAGCATCTTTGGGCAGTTGTGGCCCTGGGGTGAGTGGTGAGTGACAGGTGTTGTGCCACAGGCTGTTCTCGTGGGAGCTTTGCTGCCAAGATGAGCTGGGACTGGGTATGGCACTTATGGCAGCAATGGTGCCTCTTCCCTCTTAAAACACGTAACCCTTGTACATGCAATGGGTGGCAGAGTCCCAGCACAGGACTGGTTACCAGCTGTGGGGAGCAGGAGGGCTAATGGCAACTCTCCACCATATGGGAGTGATTAAAGAAAGAATTGTTCTGGATAGATCCCAGATGAGTTAATAAAGTTGTGGCCTAATTAAACCACATCCCTTGCATCTTATCTGTTTTTCTGCATGTCCAGAGCAGTGCCCAAACACTGTCTTGCTACCAAGCATTCACCTTGTGCTGCAGCCCAATAACTGCTACCTGCACCCCCGCCACTGGGCAGCACTAATGAAATTGTGGGGGGATATAATCTGATTTCATGTTCTCGCTACCTGGAGTCATTACACACTGGTCAAGTGCTTGAGGGTTATCCCTTCCTATAAATAGGGAGGCAGATACATGCAACTCTTTCAAACATGGCTATTTCTATTAAGTATATCCAATTAACCTTGAGCAGTAAGGAGATCTGAGAGCTGGGAACAAAACTCATCAGGTAAAAGGCACATGAAGTCTTCAATAATGAAGTAAAATGCCTGTGAGTTTAAAGGGTCTCTCCTGCTCACCCAGCACTTCAGGAGGTTTATTACTGTCCAGCCTCTCAGCGGCCAGGCTGGAGATGTCACCTGGAGGTGACAAGTCTGTGCCTGGTGCAAGTTAAACAGAGGAAGTGCCATTAGGGGGGACTCAGCAGGGTTTTGGAAGTCCAGCCTCACACCTGCACCTGTAGGCACTGCTCAGTGGGTGCAGAAGCTGCTGATGTGGTTTACTGTGAGTCGATGTGAATTTCAATGCATCTCTGTAAAAGCCAGAGGGTATCTGGGGCTGCAGAAGCAGCCCTGCAGGCTCTTCTTGGTCCCAGCGGAGGAGTAGAAGGGGTCCAGGGCAAGACCTGGCAGGGAACTGGGGCAGCCGTGTCAGGAGCAGAGCTCTTGGTACATCCACTGATGCCTGTGTGTGCCAGCACTAGACAGGCTGCCCACACGCTGCTCCTCAGCATGGAGCTGACACCAGACAGCTTGAGGAACTGCCACCGTACAGATGTCAAAAAGAAAGGAAATGAAAAAACCTTTCGCCCTACTTGTTTTTAAGGAAACTAACTAATGGTAACCTGTAAAACATCATCACTAACACAGATGGAAATCTTCTAATGGGAATATGTGACTGGCTTATAAGAAGAGAAATAAAAGCTTCCCTTGAATGGGAGCACAGGTCTGCAGCCAGGACCAGAGTGGCTACTTCTCCCTTGGCACCATGGTCATGACTCCTAGTTCACACACAACCAGAAAGCTGATCCCCAAAATTACATGCCATTAAGTGACCTGGAAGGAAAAAAAATATACTAGTGAGACCCAATAAGAAAGTTTATATTCTGCATATCTGGTCTATGTCTTACTGCAGAAATAAACAGCCCTTAACTGAGAAATCTCTGTGGACAGGAGCATAATAGATGAAGGAGAGATGGTTGTATCATTTTGCTCAGTTGGTCATTACATGGAATTATAACTGTATTATCAATAAGACTCAATGTCATTACTTCGCTATACTTGGCAAATGCATGCACGCACTCAAATAAACATTCTCCATTAGGAATATCACAGCCATTAGCTAACTCTAGTGCCTGAGCTGCTCACCTGACCAGGGGGATACACTGCACTGCTCCTGCAGCAGCACCAGGGCCCCCCCACATACCCCTTCCCACACCCCAAGAGCTCTGGACAGGCTTTACCAGGATGTGGGCACCAGCAGCCAGCCTTATTGTAACATTTTGCTGAGTCTGAAAGTCCTTCTTCAAAGGAAAAGAAATTTTAGTGCTTGTGTAGCCATATCAGCATCCACAGTCTTGTTGTGAGTTTCAAGATATTTATTTTTAAAGAGAGAATTAATAGTAATTGTTTCCTCCCGATATGGAGATGTGTCACAGGAGACTCAAGCAATCGTGTATTTCATGTATATTGTCTCAAATTCTTCTGTATCTCTCTGCAATTTATTTTCACTCAATTAATTTTATTTTATGATAAAGTAAATGGCCCACAGTGCTGATGGGCATTAGCTGTGGAGCTATCACATTATAATGCAATCAGGTTAACTCCTAGCACTATGAGTTAACACTCCCATCTGCCACACATGTCCAAAAAATTATTATCGTTCTGGAAAAACACAGCTCTAAGTCTGGTGGTAACCCGCAGCTGAGTTACTGTCACAGGCCAAAGGAGCCTACACCCTGTGGGGGGCTGCAGCCCAGGACCTGTGTTGCCTCTGAGAAGCACCAGAGTAGGTCAAGTGTGTTTTTTATTCTTAATAGGCTTTTTTTTTTTTTAATTGTGATGTTTTCAGTGTGTTAAACTTCTGTGGCTTTTGAGCAGCAATAGGGAAAGTTAAGTTTCAAAATATCACAGTCTTTCAAAAACAAAGCTGATATTTTCTGAAGACGCATGGAGAAAATTGTTACAAACATTTCTAGAAGGGTAATTTGATGGATTTGAGGAAGGACAACATAAGATAATCCTTTTTCCCTAAGTTCTATGTAATATATCCACAATCAGTAGAAAACCCAGTTTTGTTCAGGAGGTCAGAGGTGCCTGCCTGAAGCCAGGATGTGTTTCCCAGCTGCTCTCTCGGTGACCTTGTCACGGCATTGCCTTGGGTCACTGCTGCTCAGCAAGGTGCAGTGTGCCCATGGGGCCTCCCAGCACCCACTGGGAATCAGGGAGGTGTGCTCCTGCGACACTGATGCTGTCCTCTGGCTGTGCTCCGCTGACTAAGGAGGTGTCAAACCACATCTGAGACCTGTCCCACCTTACCCATTGTACTGGTATTGCATTAAGAAACGCTATAGTGCTTTTCTTTCAGAGGGCTTCAGTTTGACAAAAATGTGGTTTTGCTCAGAAAAAGGCCAAGTCCTTGGTTTAAAGCCACATGTAAGGCTCAGGGCAAAGCTTAATGGTCATGCTTGAAAATTCCCCCAAGCAGGGATTAGTTGTGGAATGCCCCCGCAGCCTTTGCTGTAGCAGCAGCCTGCTCTGTCACTAGTGCTCTCTTCTGGGCTGCCGGGTGGCACAGGGACAGGCACCTGAACAGAGCACCCCACATTTGTTCAGGGCAAGGTGAACACTGCCCTGTGGGTCCTTACTCCCACCTGTGGTGGTGCAGCCCTGTGCACGGAGGCACTCACAGCATGCAGGCAGGATGGGCAGGACCCTTTGGAGGCAGTGGGTGCTTCAGGCAGGTTGGTGCCTGGGAAGACATGTTTTGGTTTGGATGTTGGCAGTACTGAGCACATCAGGTACTCCAGAGTGATGAGGCTGGCTTGAACACCACAAGGTGAGATTTGGAGGCATTTGTTTTCTCACCCCGAAGGTACCTGAAGCCTTTCCTTGCAGTAAGCACAACTGGAAACTTTTGATTTTAAAGTTGACTTTAATGCCCCTGCTCTGGGAGGTGATGCTTGAGGAAATAACTCTTTAATGATAGTAATAAAAGCCATTTAGTCAATAACATATACTCCCAGAGTCTGTGCCACTGCTTATCCCTCCTCAAGGAAACCCTTGCATCTTAGAGCAGTTTGCTGTGTAGAGAATTTTTAATCTGCTGATTAAAAAAGAATAATTAAAAATCTTCCCAGATTTTAAATATTAAATCAGCAGCAAAGTTTGGCTCTCTTGTTTTGTCTATTCAGAAAATTACTTTGAGCAGCACCTCTTGGGTTGCAGGGAGCATGGCCTTGGGGCAGGCTTGTCCTGGCTGAGGCTGGATTTAGCTCAAGGGAGAGATCTGCTTGAGATGCAGTGCCAGGGTGGCATCCTGCCTTCCCTCAGCATCCATGCCTGTGGCACTGTGAGGCACCATGACTGCCCTGGGGAGGCACAGACCGGCAGGGACCTGTGCAGGGGGCTTCGGGCTGAGCAACACGGCAGTTTTACAGCTTTAGTGCAAACAACTAAATATGCTTTCTGAACAGGCACCCAATAAAATTGTATTATTACATCCTGTGAACAGCTCCAAAATCCTTAACTCGGGGATATCAGCAGCTCCTCAGTGAAACTAAGCTAATAAACAAGTAGATAATTAACAAAGACAAACAAGAGTCTTGGTACCAGTGACTTCATATTAAGAAACCTTCTGGTTTTAATATTTGGCATGTATGCATGAAATAATTTATTGCTGTTTCAAAGCAATTTCAACTCTTAAACATTCATTGGTTTGCTGAAGGAAATAGTAAAAAGAAATTCTTTCATGTGAACATTAGTTCTTAATTTTAACATTTCCTTATTTTCTATAATGGGATTTGATGTGGCAATAAGCTTTAGGAACAGATCTAAGTGGAAAAATATTGCGAGCAGGTGAAGGTTTTCCTACGGGATCCTTGAACTGTCTGCAGAACAGGATGGTTTCATCAGCAAGCACCGTCTGAAGCATGGTGCTTGGGTGTCAGGAAGGATTGCCTCCCTCCTGTGCCCAGGATGAAAGGGAGCCTTAGGGGTAGCTAAATGCATCCATAGCTGAGAGACATGCTCTGCATCCCCATGCTGCTGCTACCCAGAGTTTGGGAAGTATTAGTTTACTGAAGGTAGATGTGAACAAAGCGCATCAACTTATTAACCTGTGTATAGAAAAGTGCTGTTTAATTGCCACCATGGGTCTGTCACGACCTTGGCGGCCCAACCCTGGCCACAGGCCTCTGGTGAGCCCTGGTTCACTGCTGGAGCTTTGCTTTGCCCATGGCTGCTGCTAGTGGTGACTTTAAGTTTGTCAAAAATTGAGTTGTACATAGAAATCAGACATATTTTTGCACACACAAATTCCTTGCTCTGTTATATCTGGTTTATGTTTATGTGCTGATTGAAGAAAGAAGATGTTTTGCTTGACAACACTGTGCAACGGAGAGATAATATACAGAAACGTCTCCAAAATACTTCCAATCTATTTTTGTTTTCCAAGCAGTCCTGGGTAGTGTCATGGAATGGTACACCTTTAACTCTGAAAAATAAAAAACCCACGTGGGGAGGACCCATCGCCTGCCTGGTGCCAAGTGCCAGAGCCACCTTGTGCTGCTGCTGCTGCTCAGCACGAGGACTGGCACAAGGGCTGCAGCCACTGACGTGCTTTTTGGCGGGGAGGTGGCTGCAATGGTGTTAGAGGAGCTTTGGCTGAAAGAAAAATTGCTTGATTCTGGAATAATTTCTAGGCAGCTGAGGCAATGACAGCCACAACTAGGACAGGATGCACTGCTCTCTCAGTTCACAAATGCCTTGCCAAGTCCCCCTCCCTGCTAAGCACCAGCTTGTGGCTGCCATCCCTTTGCACTCCGGGCACCCCACAAGCAACTTGCATGGCTCAAGCTCCCTGCCTTGCCACAGCTCTGTGCACCTGCATCAGAAAGGTTTTATTTAACAGAGGCATGGAAAAGTGATGATACAGTTTTGATTCCCAACCTTGTGCGATACAGAGAGATCTGCATAGGCAGGAAAGCCATGGCATAGTTTTGAATAGGAAATCTAGCAATTTCTTTGCAGTGAATTTGACCTCCCACATTTTTCCAAGTTTGGTTTTCACTATTATTAGGCACAATTAAAAATTAGTAAAGCTGAGGTAAGAATTAAAGTTTGTAATTAAATTTTCTCTCCCTCCCGTGGTTAGCATGAATTGGATGTCAATTTAAAAGGAAGACTCCTTTTTGCTGCAATTAGCTTTCAAAGAAGTAGGCAGTAATGGAAAGCATTTGCTATATTAAAAAGACTGGCAAACCAAGGCTATTTACAGTTTAGAGGCACTTTCTGCTCGGTGCAGGGTCAATGGCAGACTCCACTGCTCTCTGCCAATGCCCGTGTGGGCTGGGCCCTGTGGCCGCCAGGCGATGCCCTGCTGGCCATCCATCTCAGCTCTTGGGTGAGCCCCTGCACGTGGCAGCAGCCAGGGTGGAGAGGAGCAGCAGGCGAGCCCTGTGCGTTTATCCATCAGCCTTTGTATGGAAGTTGGAGGTGCTTTTGCTCCACTTGCCGCCACCCTTCCCACGCGCCACAAAACCGGGGAGGTGGGAGCTGCCCGCCTGCACGGCGGCTGCCCTACATAAAGCGAGTTCCCAGGCTTGCATCTCATTTCAGAGCAAAAGTCAAACTGAATGACTCATGCCAAATCTTTTTATCTTGTCGCTGCGACTGTCAGCGTAGCAGAACTCCAATATGACTATACTTATTGGAAGGATTATTTTTAAGTACCAAGCATATATTTATATGTGGGTCGATATTTCATCATTTTCAGCTGAATTGATCTACTGGAGCAGAATAGTCCCTCTTTATAATAATCTTCAACATGTTAACTCATTCATCTGGGTAAGCCAACAAGTTCAAGTGAGGCCTCCAATATGTTAATTATTCATGCATGAATCTTTTATTTCATCTAGCCTCACCCACCCCAGACTGCCTTTTCTAGGAAAGCTCTCTGTTGAGAAGAAAGCAACAAATACTGTACGGTGATTTGACGGGGGAAAAAAAAATCATCTGCATATTCCAAATTATAAATTGTCTAGTCTCAGCCTTTTTTCTCTACTGCCATCTATTGTGCAGCAAAAAGCGCTTAGTTGAGCGGCATAAAATTGTGAGTTCTGGTTTAAATGAGAAGGGTCATTTGGTGGTGGCTCCTGGGTGCTTGCAGTTGCTTCTGCTCATCAGAGAATATATTAAGTTAATAAGGAGAAGTAAAGCTGACCAGGAAGCAATAATTAGGAGGCCCTAGGAACACCTAAGAGTATAGACAGGATCTGGTGTTAGAAAGTACAAAATGGGCTGCCCAGGCTTTTCTCGTAAAAATTCCCCATAAAGGGTAAGCAGCCCCTGGCTCCCTGGATGGCCAGCACCTGGACAGTCCAGCATGGGGCCAGCCCATGCAGGGCCTTGGGCAGGGTATGCACAGGCTCCTGTCCCCCTGCTCAGGGCTTGTCCCCGCCCCAGGGGAGCCAGACAGGGGCCCCTTGTCTATATTTCTGCTCCTGCCTCCCGCTGCACAGCTGCAGACTGTCTGAAGGGCAACTGCTCTCAGTACCTGTGTGGCAGCAGGCTAAGACCAGAATGGGAATGGAGGTTTTCTTCCCTGCTCCCTCCCTCTTAGATGCTGCCTCCTCTCTCCAGGGGCACTGTGTTTCTGCAGAATAGGTTGTGCCACTCGTGCAGAGAGCCAGAAGACACTGCTGCTGTCCATAGTGACAGTCACTGGGAAAAAAATGCCTGCAGAAAGGCTATGGGGCAAGTGGTTTTTCCTTGTGGAATTGTTTCAGCTGTATCACAGGTGTTTTGTCCCTTGCTCATACTGGTTTTACACTAACACGACTTACTTTAACAGGGTTACTCCTGGTTTATACCAGTGTGGTGGGAGAACTCATGCCCAAGGCCATCTGGCTTCAAAACTAAGACCATGTGAGTTTCTCTCAGGGTCTTGCTCCCACTGCTGGTGGCCAAATGACCAGGACCCATCATGGCAGAATGGAGTGGGCCCCTGGTGCTGCAGGTTACTGGTAACCACTGGCTCTTAGGGATGTCCCACTCCATGCAGGCAAAGATGATCCTACCAGTAAAGGGAGAATTAGTGCTACTGGAATTTCAGGACGAGCTCTCAGTGGTGCATGAGGGATGCAAGGCAGATGCACCAGCAGCTGTCTGTCCCACTGGAAGGGCAAGGTCTCTTCTCATCTGTGGCTCTGTTTGCTTACTGTTTTGTCAGCCGTTTCCTGAACAGTAAAGTAAAACTGCCCAATAATAAAGAAAAAGCCAGTCAAGTCCTCATTCACTTAGGTTGCCTCTCAGAACGACCGCACGAAGATGCACTGTCTCCCATCATCTGTGGCACACAAATGTACTTGCATGGCATCAAAAGCAGTAAGTCATAAACTAGAGAGAATTCAGCAGCAAGATCAAGTGCAGGATCACAACAGCATTGATGCATGTTTAAAAGGAAAAAATCCTGAAAGGTTATGACCAGAATATTTTCAGGTGAAAAAAAGGTCAAAATAATGAAAATTAGGATCAAAGTAATGGAAAATACATGGGAATTAACAACCATCCTTAATATATCTTGCATGAAAGGCAGCTGATAGCCAGTTACTGATGGAGTATATATGACAGAGTATTAAATTGGTTGTGAACACGTGAAGGGTGTAATGTGCCGTGGCCGCAGGGCAGAAAGGAATGAATACAGCCAGCACAGCGACCACCGCTCCCTCCGCCGAGTGCCACAGCACTACCTGTTTTACAACTTCACAAACACTAAAAACTCATCCATCTATGCCTAAACCAAAATGACATTACATATTTTCTCAGATTTATTAGTAAACTACTAAGTAGTAACATTAAGCTTTTAGAAAAAGATTAACGACACTGTGCAGCGGTAACCTGTCATCTTAATTTAAGGGAAAGCGGCTGAAAATGCTCACTCTTCGTGAGGGAACATGCAAAATCCTTTGCCTAATGGATGTGGAAATGGTATTAGATCCCTCTCGCATCAGGACATTAGAAGCGTGTTATTTGTACTTTATTGGTTTGGTTTTAAGTTTGGCGCTGGTTTTGTTTGGGGTTGGTTTCATGACAGACAGAGGAGAGCGTGTTGGTCGCTGCCGCTGCGTGTGCCTTCCCCGCCCGCTCCGCCGGCCCGGCCCGAGCCCTGATCCCGCTGCCGCTGCCGCTGGCGGTGCCGCCGCCGCCGCCGCTGCCGCCCGGGGCTCGGCGGGGCCCCGCTCCCCTCGGCTCCTTCCGCTCCGCCTGAGCAGCCGCCGCCGCCCACGCCCGCTCCGCTCCGCCGCCGTCCCCCGCATCCCCCCGTGCCCGCGCACCCCGCGATGCCGCCGCTGAGGGGACCTGCCTCTGCCCCGCTCTGCCCGGCGGCGTCCTTCCAAGACTTAGACTTAGTTGTATTTAAGCTTCAGGCTGATTTCCCTGTTATCGAAGGCTGTTTTGGCGATGCCAGGAGAATCCAAACATTTCAAACAATTTAAAAGCGCAGATGAGAAAAACTGCGAGTATTTATCGACATTACAACAAATATTACTTTTTCCTCTTATGCTGGGAGGGACAATATCAACACATATTTTAGTCTTCATTTGCTTCTCTCAAGCGCTGTAACCGGCAGCTGCTCCAGTCTAGGAGCATATGAGAAGCAGTCCTGGTTCCCGCTGGCTGGGATGGAGCTGTGCAGCAGCACCCCACAAGGAGTCTGCCCCCAAACCCACTTTGCACAGGAATCTTGTGTCTTGCCAAAGCCAATAGATTCCAGTGACATGTGGGTTATCCTGCACTTGGGCTGGCAAACCTGCCGGGCTCTGCTCGGTGCCTGGTAAACCCCGGAGACGGGATACCTGTAGACTTGTCCCTGCCCAGCGGATTGTCCCACCCAGCCAGCTGGAAGCCCCAAAATCCCAGCGCCTGCCTGTGTGCTGCCCTGCATGGAGCTACAGGGCAAAGGCCACCCGGCTCAGCTTCACCTGATTGTTGCCAGCTGAAATGTGATGCTGGTTTGAAATGGTGATTTGAACTGTAGCCCAGAATTAATTTATATTTACATAAAAATCAAAATGCTGCTGCTGGGACATACTAACGCTCTTGCTTACTATGCATTGGTGACACCAAACAGTAGCAAAACAAACCTTATAAAAGCTTTTCAGTCCATTTGAATGCAGAGGCAGACTGGAGAGAATTGTCCATATCAAGGCTGGACAAAAATTCCTAATTGCTTCCCAGACAAGCCGTCATCAATATGTGCCAATCTTTCCACACGTGCTCAGACGGCACATTTGGCACAAAACTCCAAGCCCAGTCCTACCTGCAATTAATGCCCTAAAATCTCTTAGAAAACCAAGTAAAGGGAGAGAATGCACAAAAAATCTCACTAATGATTCAGCGATAAAATATAATGTAGGTATTGAGTCAATATTGCATTCCGGTCCAAAACTCATTTGGGTCAAAGCATAATTCCAATAGAATGGCATACAGCCTTTAATGAGGTGTCACAAAAGAAGTGTCAGTAAAATATACAGGCCAGCATATATTTTATGGGAAAGACAGTCTGAAGTCAACATTACAATTTACTAATTCAGTAGAACAGCTGGAAAAATAAATTTGTTTAGCTAGAATAGCATATCTATTTATTGAGCCTCCTTCCAAAGCTGTGCACATATCAACAGTGGGATTGGTCTCTAAAACACGGGGGAGGAGAGGAGGGGGATGATGGTGAATTCAAATTGATTCACTACTTATTCCACACTAGTAATTCAATTAATGATTTTATAGACCCTGCGCTGTCTCACATTTTCAGTCATTCTCAGGCAAATGAGATGGGGAATCAAACAGTTAGCTGGGGTTGGCAACGTGGTGGGTTCAAGTCTGAGCAAAGTGCTGCACAAAAAGTCACCTTTTGCTTCCTGCCAGAGTGTGGGGCAATGAAGAGCTCACCTTTGGCTTTTGGAGAGGAGCCTGGGCAGCTGCTTTCACATTTGGGCCACTAGAAACTTTGGTCCATTATTCCCACCAACATTAATGGAGTGGTCAGAACTGATGCAAAACACTTTCATCTTGTTACTGATTTCCATAACTTCTTTTGGCAATAGAAAAACCCTAACTGAGGTTTTCCATACTCAATCTTTGCTGAGGGCTGATGACAAAAGGAAATAGTTGTGCGTGATTTCTGAGTTATGACCAAACTTTTGGTCAAAGCTATAGCAAAGGCAGTGCTTGAAACTTGAGATGAATGTAAACTTGATTCAGGAAATTGTTTAGGTACCTGCCTGATTTTAAGCAGTGAAATAGTCCTGAATTCACCTGCATTACTAAAGTGCTTGAAGATAAACATTTGCTAACATGAGGCCCTGAGATCCCCTGCTCCATGCTACTCTCAGACCTGGATGAAGTTGGAGCAAACAAAGTGAGGGTCTCTCGTAAATCATGCTTTAAGTATTTAATTTTGCTCGGGTACTTCATAGTAATATTTGCTGTTCTGCATCAGCAGAACTGCCATTGAGACATTATCTTTGTATGCACATGTGCATGTACCCTGCAGGCACCAGTCATCATCATGTCTCCTGTCCTGCCAGGGTGGGTGTGTGGGTGGCTGGGCATTTGGGCACCTGACAAGCCTGTGCCGTGGCGTAGTCTGAGCTTTTCAGGGTAAGCAGCAGGCATGCAGCAGCGAGTCATTCCTCTTTCAATCTTTTTTCCCAACGTTCATCCTATTAGTCATTGTTTTGTTTGCAAATGAACATCTCTCTGAAGACTTCAAACTGCAGTTTTGTTAACATGTCTGACAACTGCCATCCTTGATCTCAGGGATGTTCTGCGCGCGGGTCGCTGAACATGGGCAGGAATGCCAGCTGGACACACTGCCAGCACTGCGTGTGCTGGGCCAGGGCTGCAGGGGATGTTGCACCCCACGCCTCGGTGCACGCAGGGCATGGCCTGCTGCTGAGGCACACTCGGTTATTTTCTTCCTGTGCAGCAAAACTACCTTTTTTCAGGAGGCCAGCGGAGGTCTCTATATTTTATTCACATAATCCAGACCTTCAGTGTCAGTGCCTGAAACGAATTACTGTTTATATTAGAAACTTAGTTTAATAAATTAAGTCTGGTCTATGAACTGTCAAAGTTCCTATAGTCTGCAATTCATATAGAACAGATGCCTTTTCCATGACTCTTAACTAGAAGTGGCCAACTTGATTGCTTCCTTTTTGCCATTACTACATTCTGTAGGTTTAGTTATCTACTGCCTACAGAGAATTCAAAACAATTTAAAAGGGCATCTGGTATAAAGCACTCTCTGGGAAAAAAAAAAATCTTTCCATATACAATAACTTTCTGTTTAGGTCAGAGAATTATTCAATAATTGGCACTTGTTTGACTAGACCATTCAGAATCAGTTTGGTTTGGGTTTTCCTATTGTAGGTTGAGTTACAGGAGTTTTTTTTCTTTCCAAACAAGCAGGTTTGTAAGTCCTAATTTCCAACATATTTGTGGCACTGCTGTGATTAAGACCTAACAACTAATTTTTGTACAAGTAACAAACACATATTTCAAAAGTGCCATAAATAATTCAGTGATTTTTTTTCCCCCCAGATTGTTTATAAATTATAAATTTTCATTTACTCTGTCCTAGTTTTATATAATACTGATAAAAACGAATAGCTAAAAGCAATGGTTTAATTGAAAAATAGAAAACAAGGGTAGGATGGTCAGAAAAGACCTCTTTGACTTGTGTTCCAGTTTCCCAGTCACCATCATTTAAATGGCTGGACCCACTAATATGGGCTGTTAGAAGTCCTCACTTCTAATAACCCTGTTTTGTGTAGCACTCTTAATGCACAAACAGTTGTCACATGAAAAGTTAATAATGAAGCGCATCTATGAGGATGAAAAGAGAATGGGGCTGATGCTCATTGCATCAGGAGTTGCACGTCCAGGCATTTCCAGGTAATATTCTTTCTGTGTTGCACATTAAAACAATTCGTCTCAGGACCTCAAGCCTGCTGGCATGGACAAAGGAACGCTGCAGGACTGGGACGAGTCCCCGCAAGGAGCACAGGGAACAGCTGCCTGATGAAATTTTCATTGTGCTCCCTGCTAACGTGTTAAGCTTTCGGGACAGGCTATAGCTGGGTCGTGGTTGGAAGTGAGAAACATTTTTCTGTGTTCCTGTGTCTGTCACAGCCTGTGAGATGAAACAGCCACAGGACAGCCTGAGCTGGGGCTCTGCTGCTGTGGATATGGTGTCCACTTGGCAGAGAGCATTTCCTTAGTGGCTGGGCACGGGCAGCTGGCAGTGGGACTGTGCAGAAGCTCTACACCCCTTGCCCCAATACGTTTGAGCCTTACTCAAGGACAGCCTTAGCTGCTGTCCAAAGCATGCCTCTCCAGGCAGGCTTAGCTGTATTGCAAACCTGTGTTCCAGTGCAGGGCTGTGGCCCATGAGTTCCTCATCTATACCCAGAGGATATTTACTGCAAGTGGCTACAGTAAATGTTTTCTTTGGTGATGATTTTCCCGGTTCAGGCTAGCTGTGTTGTGCCACTGAACACAGGGTTTTTTTGTCTAAAGTGCCACCAGTGCCGCTGTGCTGTTATGTGCAGCTATTCTCCATCAAGCGGACATCTGAATGGGGTGCCACTCTGGGACGAAGTTCTTTGCTTTGGTGCTCTCCTCTGATCAGAAACCCAGAG
This sequence comes from Grallaria varia, assembly GCA_013396735.1. NCBI lineage: Eukaryota > Metazoa > Chordata > Aves > Passeriformes > Formicariidae > Grallaria > Grallaria varia. Next base: position 672,448 of record VWZG01003741.1, read on the forward strand.
TAAAGCCAGAGGATGAGAGAAATCTCCAAGCTGAAGAAAACATCAGTCTATCTGGTCTCACAGCCTGCCCCCACCCATAGCAAAAGCCCTTGATTTAGAGGAAGATGAGGGGAATTGGGTAATGGTACGTTTAAAATAAAAGTTAGCGAACCTCTGCAAATGAGCAGCTTTCTCATATTCCAAGGCATGAGAGGTCCCTACCTATGGCAATGCGCTCTGCCTGTCCCATCTGGGAGTAAACACTGTCTGTCCCAACTTGTTATTTCTTTACAAATCCATTTTTTTCTTTAGTGTGAGGGTTAGGACTAGTGAATAAAAATCTTGTGGTAGTGGTGCAAATTGCTGGGAAGGCTGGCACAAGGAGGAACATGCTGACATCCCCCACTGCAGTAGCTGTGTCAGCCCCTGAGCAAAACCAACGTGCAAGAGCCAACGTTTCCCTGTGATGTAGGGAGGCTGCTCCGTCCCACTGCTGCTGTGTCAGTTTACATGGCTGAGAATCAGGCCCACAAGACTTAAAAAAACCCAACTGGTTACTCAGTGTACAAGCAGGGAATGTATTGGTGGCAGATGAGAGGGGGGCAGGGGCTGCCAGGCCTCTGCAGGAAGCTGTGCTTCATGTCAAGTGATGCTCAGCCTTGCGGACAGCCTCCCCTGCTCAGGGATGGGGGACATGGGGTGTGTTGAAAGCACTGCCAGCTCTCACAGCCCCAGCTGCCACCATCAGCTCGCAGGGCTGGGCAGCAGTTGTGGGCTCAAAAACTCTTTATCGTTCCTGCTTTCATAATTGGTCATGACAACATGGGTAATAATGTTACTCATTAGTCATAGAAGTTGTTTCCGCTGTAGAAAACAGAACTGCACAAGCACAGTTATATATACATCTCTGTGTTTATAGTAAGTATACATATAAATTATGTATACATGTGTAAGTAATATGTAGCAGCATAATTCTGTTTGTGTGAGAGAAAAACATCTCTGTTACTGTGTTTGTGTAGACCCAAACTCTTACACAAATACATTTTGTTGGACATATTAACATAAAATGAATAGCACGTAGAAATCAGAATCAGGAAACTAGAATGTAAATGGCAGAGCTGAGGCACACTCAGTGTGCACAGAAGTACAGTGCTGATGCATGGTTTGCTTTCATACAGGAGGATGAACAGCCCTGGAGATAGGGAGCACCAGTTTTGTTGCGGCATCTATTTTTTATAGAGTAGTTGCCTATAGAACTCATCCCATTGCAGCTTCTGGCAAAATTCCTGTTGGCCTAGGTGTTTTACAATGTATGGTCATCTCAGGTTTCCCGTAACAAGGGACATGGTACTAAACAGAGCTCCTAAGTGTGTAATTGTGGGGGTTGATGTTCTGTGCCATGTATGTGTTTAGGTGTAGGTTCAACACCTGGCTGAACAAAACTCAGATTGGCTAAAGGGACTAAGGTGGTGCTTCTTCAGTGAAAGGCTTCTCAGTTTACACAACGGATGTTTTTATTACCTGTCAGGCCAAAAGAGGCAAGGATCAACTCAAAATTTCACTTCCAGAAGTAGTTACTCTTCTCTGATGCTTCCTCTTTGATTTCTAACTTAAATCCATTCAGAAACCCTCTGTAATTCCCAGCTGTGTTTTTCTTGGCATTTTTAAATTCATTTATTACTCTCAAATTGTTGGGAGGATGGTCTTTTTCCTTGGTGTATGTAATTTTTCCTCTGTAGAAATGACACGACTCCAATCTGCTGGCTATGCCTTTCTCCTTCAATTATTCTGTTCTGAAACTTTCTTTGTCCGCAATCCTTTTATTTTATTGGTTTGTCTTTTTTTGACTTCCACCCTTTATTTTACTGTCTCTCCTCTCCGCAATGCTCTAATTATCTTGACTTTCCACAGCCATTTTGCAAGCCACTAGCCAGGGCAATTTCAATATATTTGAGCTTGCCAAAGTATTCTTGGATGGTCCCTGCAATGGAATTATACTGTACTGAACCTAAATCCGACCCGCTGCTGCTCTGATTATAGTCCTGCCTGGTCTGCATTGAAAACCCCCAGCACATTTAAAGAGACAGGTTTCCGGTTATCTTAAGAGTCAACTGTCATTCGCCCACATTTCTTCTTTTTCTAATTAGTTTAGAGAAATGGTGTCTGTCAAACCCACTCTTGATAGTGAACTTTGCACTCCTTTTCTTAAGCTGAAATGTTGTTGTCCCATAAACCATCAAGCGACTCCATTATACAATGCTATGAAATGAAACACTTGTACAGCCAAATCCACATTTGCCTGGTTCATAGACCACTGGAATTAGAAGGACTCTTTCCACTGACTTCAGGGCTTTGGATTCTGCCCTATTTCTATCTGTCCTAATAAGCACAGCCTTTTGGCTAATGCCCCATGGCATTGTCCTCTGAGACACAGCTTTAACTTTCATGTCTTTCCCTCCTAATAAAAAAACCTTCTGCACTGACCCTAGATGACCTCCCATGGGTTTTCTCCACTCCATTGCAGGACTTGTGTTTTTTCAGCTGTTTCACCTCAGCTGGAATCACACGTGCATGGGGCTCAGTAGTGGAAAGTTGGAGAATTTTGCAATGATTCTAGGTGCCCAAATGCAGCAGTTCCCATAGTTTGTGTCTATATCCATATGGATGCAGTGTTACCCAGGACTGCTCATCCCTTGTAGTGATTGCACGTGAAACCAGTGCGTGCAAATGCCAGGATCTGATGGAGGCAGGGCTGAGGGCCGTCCTTGTGGATAGTTGCTGTGGTGCGCAAGCAGTGGCATGGCTCTGTATCACCCTTGCTAGCTGAGACAGGAGGAACGCTGTGTGCTGCACAGTGGGAGGAGTGGTCATCCAGCACCTCAAGGCTTTAAACCCTGCTGAACCTCCTTGTGCAAGGCCTGTGTCTTTTAAGAGGCAGAACTGCATCGATCTGCTGTGTCACTTCCTTTATTTCAAGTAATTTTTATTTAATGAAGAAAAAAAATCTCCAAATGCTCTGGGCAATAGAAATAAGCATCTTAATTTTCATTTTGTGTTTTATTACTGTTACTTCACCTTGTCATCCTCTTAGCGTCACTGTGTGTACCAGCAAGCTCAACATCATGATTTGCAGTTGTGTGTCCCTTGAGGGTTTTCTAGATTGCAGAGGGTCAAATTTCATGTAAGGAAAGGTCAATCCAGTGATACCTGTTGAGGAGTTCTGATTGGGTTTGAGCACCTCCCTAACACCTGAGTTATATCTGAAAGCATTTGGCAATGAATTCTGGGATTCCTGAGGCCACTGCAATGGTGCTGTTGAATGATGCCAAGCTGACTGCTGGTTGAGTTCAGTGGGAATGAATTTTGGGGCAAATGAGCATCTTTGAGAGTCCATAGCCCAGGTGTGCTAGGAATGACCTCTGTCATGGTCAAAGGTGGCAAGCTCTTAGCTTCAGAGTCTTGGGAGAGTTCAGTGTAGGCACCCATGCATGCAGTCAGGCTTCACGGTCAGCAGAGACAGGACCTGCTTTGGTCGTTTGTCTGGATAAATGTCTCTGACAATTCCTCTCTTGTTCCCTCTCACTCAGTACTCACTTAAGAACAACTTGATAAATAAATCCAAACAAACAGCAAGTTTTTAGTGCAGGGAGATGCAGTCTCACCCAGCTCCTGGTAGGGGAGCAGAGGGCTGGCTGTGGCCTCATCCCTACACTGAGCTTTGGAGTATCTGGGTACCTGCCCAGCCCAGGTATGAGCTGCAGGGCATCAGGACAGTGTCTGCTGGCCTGGGGACTCAGAAATATCTCTGAGTCAACTTGTTAGGATGAAGAACCAGTGCCAGGATGATATTTGAACACCACCAGCAAACTAGGCATAAAAAGCTGAATTATTTTAGCATTACCTCTGCACCTATCTGCCTTTCGGGATGCTAATTCCTTCAAACTCAAAAAATCTGTCAATCCCTTTCTGATACCTCCTTCCTCCTTTCTCTTGGAACATACCTTTATTTCTGAAGCTACCATACTCACACCTCTTTCTTGTTCTCCTTTTAGGAGTTTCTAATTATTAATCGTGAACCTCCCAGCTGTCTTCCTACTGGCTTAAATTATGCAGATCCGTAAGCAATATGTGATCAGAGCTATCCAGTGTACCTGACAAGTTCATGTACAGTCTTGAAGCTGTCTTTCTCCCCACTGATTTCTCAGCTGCTCTCCTCTCTCTCTGCTGCAAGGACAGCATGGCTGGTGTCTGCGCTCCATCTATTTTTACTTGTCCCCAGCTCCTTGAAGATGTGCCCAAGGGCTACAACCATAGGGAAGCCCCCAGCCTCTCTCCAGTCCCACAAGCTGGGAGGAGCAGACCCCTCGGTGCCTCTCAATTATTTCCCACCTGATGTGAAGCTTTTTCAGGCATTGTCTTGGCAATCAATGGTACCTCAGTGTTTTGTAAAAGGATTCTGCATCCCTGTCCCTTGATGGTGTTGTCGAGTCCCTACTTATTCACTTCAAGGTCTCCAGCATCAGCGGAGTGGTGGTGTCAGCAGATCGCAGGTGGCTCAGGTCCTTGGGTCCTTTTCTTTATCCTCGGAAGCCTTGAAAGTTTCCCCAGGCGGGAGGTGAAGAGTCTGTTAATTTCACACTTTAAAATAATCTTTGCCCTCTATTTCGTGTTCTGAAATATGATTGTGTTATCCAGGGAGACGTTTTAGGGACTCAGGAACAATATGGGGCTTCTCCAGCTTTCTCATCCAGTGCTCCCTCAATGCTTTTATTTCCATTGTCTTGAAGCATTTCTTGCCATTCACAAAAGCCGACCACAATGCCCTGCAGGCTGCTATCCCTCTGGCTCCATGCTTGGAGGCGACCAGCCAGGCAAGCTGTCTGTAAATATCTGGATCCTGGCAATGATAACATAAATTCCTTTCCCCTGTGCAGCAGAAGGTAGGGGGATAGAGCACCTCGGCATGTTTCTGGCGACCTGTACTCTGGGAAAGTGAGGGAGAAGGACCAGCCTCTGCTCCTGCCTGCTGGGCACCAGTGCCCCAACAGAGGAGTTGAGCGCTGGGCACAAGCCCAGCAAAGCATCTAAGCATGCCCTGCCCCACCCCACCCCGCCACCAGCTGGTGTCTTCTCTTTCCATCCCAGCTCTTTTTTTTCAGACAGGTAGAGAAAAATGGGTGAGATTTGCCTGCTGCCCTTGCAATTGGTCCTTCCTGCAATCTAATACCATCAGGGCAGCCCATTGTCTGAGGGCAGCTCACTGGCCCACTGGCCCAATTCCACCTCCACCCCATGATGATCCTCTGGCACTTCTGTCCTTGGATGTAGCAAGGACCAGGTTTTACTCAGAGAGCCTGGTGATATGAAGAAATTGAAGTATAAGAGCATTTGTAGCATACCAGATATGATCACATTTCTAGTTAGGTTTTCTTCTACAGTTTTGATTCAGTTTCAGCCAGTTAAAGTTCTTGCCCTCAACCTTTCTCATACCGCAGGTCTGGCACATAGCAATTGGAAAAAAACTAAACTTGTTGAGTTCCAGTACTGGTGCACATGGAATTTTCCAGAGTGGAGCTTGAAATATTTTAAAATTAGAATTTTTGTGCAGAAGGATCCAAGAGATGCTGTGGTGAGGCATCCATGTGTGAACATGAGACGAGGAAAAAATCATGGGCTGAGCTTTGCTGGGAAATAATGAGCCTGGAAAAGTGTTGGAGTAAGTGACATGTCCATGCCAGTGGCGTGCCACCTGGGGAGCACCCTAAGCAAGGCTTTTAGCTGACACTATCCTCTTGTTTTCTTCCTGCTAGAAAAAATGTCTGTGCATAGTTGAGGTCAAATACGGCCCTTCAATCCTGAGCCATGTGCCCTGGCAGCTCATGGCATGCCAGGCTGCCCCATGCAGCCCCCAGACTATTCAGACACCACCCCCACTAAGATGAATTTTTGGGATGACTGAGGGGTCTCCTGCTTCACCCTTTGCCTCGTCCCAACATCCCCACCAGGAGCTCTGAGCACACTGCCCAGTACCAGTGGGGAACAATGGGGCTGTTAGAGGAAGAGTGCTTGCAGCAGGCTTGGGAAGCAACAGGATGTTTTAATCTTTTCCTGCAAAGCTTTGCACAAGAATGAGTGTTATGTTTGGCTGCATGGAGGCATCTTGTCTTAAAGAGCTGATTTTCCTCTTGCCTGAGGGGGAAGGAATGATATCAACCAGATTTGTTGAATGCTAGCAGTTTAACGTGTCTTTTTTGGGATTGTAAACACTTTGGGTCATCAGCCCTCTCCTCTGATGCCTTTGCCTGTGTCCTGCACGAGGAGTCCCTTCTCCTTGTTTCTTGATGCTGCAACGACACTGTTAAGAAGTCACCGCAGCATTTCTGCCCCAAAATGCTCACAGCTGCAGTGATGCCTCTGGCCCCTGGAGCTGCTGCTGTGGCATCCCCAGCAGCACTTCTGTCTTTTTAGGCTACCCCCTTCCCAATTTGTGTTCTCCTTGCTCACAGCTAGGTGCATTGCCAGCATGCTTTGGGGTATGTGCTATTTGGACTGTGCCATGCCCTCCTCAGTGGTGTCCAGTCCCTGTCCCCAGGCTGCAGCAGCCACACAAGGGCACATGTCCCTGCACAGACCCCTGTTTGTAGGAATGAACACGTCTTCCCCGACACTCGGGCAGATAAAACCCGTATGTGTTTTGGATTATTTTTCCCCAGCTGTTTTTCAGATAGCATTTACCCTTGAGCTGAATGGGATTTGTTTATGCCCTGCCCATATTTCCTGTTCCCGTGGGCCCTGGCACTGTCCCACTTCAATGCCCCCAGTGCCCCCTGTTCCTGGGACCACAGGTCCAGTCCCTGAGGGGCTTTATAAAGCACTGCAGACTCAATCACCCCAAACCCCACATCACTCTGGAAAGCTCTGGGCCCTGGCACCCCACAGTGGTGGCAGTGTCCTCCCATCCCCAGTGTGCTGGTGCACAAGTGGTCCACTGGGAGGTTGTCTCCAGCTCTGCCTCCTTCTCGCAGTCCCCTGCTGCTCTGCACCCAAAGTGTTACGTCCGTGGCCCGACTAAAGCTGGTCCAGCAGTTGGGTTACCCCAGCACAGATCAAGCTGCACATGACAGACCATGTGTTTGGGGTGGGATTTGCATCCTGCTCTCCTCCTCCAGCTGCTGGTGAGGCAGCAGCTGCCCACCTTCCTGCCCAGCTGAGGTCTTGCAGGATCTGAGCCGGCCATTCCCAGGTACAGGAGCAGCCCATGGGCCATACAAGGCATTGCACAGGTTTAGTTATCAGATTGGAAATTTATGATCCTGACATCAAAGGCAAGGAGATCATGGTGAGATTTTACAAATGCACTGGCAGCAGGATTGACCTGCACACTCTCCCTGCAGCAGGAACCACTTAGCAGATGGGATCAGATCCTGTCTTCAGATGTCAAAACTTTCTCACAAGCCAGTAACCCGCTTTGTATTCTGACTTTAAAATGTTTATTTGCCTTTATCTTTGTGTGAGTCACTTTTGCAAAATTAAGTGACAGAGCAGTGAACTGTGGGATCTTTGATTTAGTATCTTTGATATTACTAATTAAATGAGGACTATAGTGAGTTCACAATGCAGTAACTCATGCTACCTGATGGCTTGGTGGCAGCTGCATGAACTGGGGGACAGGCGACCCTCACTGAAGAGCCCGTCTGGATCCAGTCTGGTTTTGTTTGGGAGAGGTTAAGTGCACTCCAGCACTGACAATCACAATGTGAGAGGCTCTCAGGAGGCAGCAGCCATGTGGTGCTTATGTGGGAGGGAGGGGAACTGCCTCACACAGGAGAGACAGCCAGCCTTCCTTAAAACTGAACTTCAGAACGATGATCATCTCCACTTGGCAAGCAAGTGCTCATACTTGTGTCTCTCATACTCAGGCCAAAATTGTGCTCAGGTTGCAAGAAGCTTGGGAGCAAAGCATCCCATGGGTTCAGGAATTCGTCCCCAATTCCTGATGCACACTGCACCCCTGCTCAGGCAGCACCACTGCATCATTTATACTTTATTAATTATGGAGTAAATACACAATTTCCTCCCAGCATTTTGTACAACAAGGGAGGCAGCACTACTCTACCAGCAGCACTGAGGGTTGTCTGCCTTTGATTCCTGCTTCAGTGTGCAGGCCTTTGGTCTTGGTTTCACTGAGAAAAGGCCATCCCATGCAGCACACCAGCGTTAGAAGAGCTGAAGCTCATAATTTAAGAGAGCTTATTAACAGAAAACTCAGATGTTTAGTCTTCTCTCCCCTGAGGTTTTAAAAAAAATGTTTTCTAAATATTGTTGCATGCCATAAGGTCTTTCCCCCACTGCCAGTCGCTTCTCCAGTGCTTGGATGGGAGTCACGAATTCACTGGCAGGCTGTGCAACAAACCGCCGCTTCCAGCTCCTGCCACCCATCAGCCGGCCCCTATTAGAAGAGATATGGCAAGTGGTTTATTTGCTGCCCATATGGCAGCCCTTATGGGTGGATGTCAGGGGAGAGTGACGCCTGCCAGGGGGTTGGCCCCCTCTGCAGGCTTCACTCTGCCCCTGACACCTCCTCCCCATCCGAAGCCTGCCTCCGCTGAGACAGCTCTCTCTGGCACCTCCCTTCCACCCCTCCTTGCCTTTGACATAAAGTAGGGGCTGTGGGGTAAATCCCACCGAAGTCATGACTTGCTGGGATTCTGCTCCCCTTCGGGTTTCCTCATTTGCAGAGCATTGCTGTTGACCTGCCACCAGCATTGGCCCTCCATAACCCCCTTCTCCCAACTTGTTTTCTTTGGAAAGGCCATGGCTCGGCTCCTGCGGTTGCTGACAAAGTTTCTTTGTAAGCGTCCTGTGGGCTGTCACTGCCTCCTTTCCCGGCCCGGCCAGCAAGGAGGGCTATCACTAATGTGTGTCATTCATCAAAGCAAAATTACATGTGTCCCAAAAAAAAAGGACAGCATGCAGACAAATTACAGCATGCAGCAAATTGCTTACTTGGAGAGGGAAAAAAAAATACCGCCCTCTGTTTTTCTCTCCTCCCAGAGGTAGGTGTTTAATTCAACGTATTAACACTAAAAAATCTAATTCTAGCCACAGGACAGGGGAAACCCAATTCCAGCATGGCACAGCTCTTGCCCCAGCCCGGTGGGTGTGGTGTGGCCAAGCCATGCCACATCCCAGCAGGGTCAGCCTGTGGCCTGTGCCACTCTGGCCAGGCGAGCCCCCAGTGCTGCACCAGGGACCTGGCACGGGGACCCGCCCCAAGGCTGCTGTGCAGCACACCAAAGCACCTCGCACCACAGGGGAGAGGAGATGCCTGTGAAGGGTGCCATGCTTAGGCCAATTTTTCATTATTTGTAAGGGTTAAAGGTTTCAATTATAATTTTAAGCACCTTCCTGCATTGAGGGACACTTCCTTTCTCTCTGGCTGCAGCTGTGCTGCTCTGGTGTGAGCTGGAACTGAGGCTGGGGAGAAGGGCTGGCCACGTTGGTGAGCAGCTGGTGCTAGAGAAGGGTGGGGGTGGAAGGGGAACCCCAGCCACGTGTCAGCCACATGCCCTGGGAGCCAGCAGTCCTCCCAGAACCCTGGAGTAAGGCATAAGCCTGTTGTGTCCTTGTCACAGCACCTGGCACAGCTCCTACATCCCCAGAGGGAAGGGTGAAAGGAGCCTGGCCCCCAGACACCCTTGGCTCCCACCTGGCTGCCCCACCAAGAGCACCTGGCAAAGGTCTGCTCCCTGGGTTCTGTCTTTCAGATTATGAAAACCCCTCTTACAGAGGTAACTGATTTTCATTAACCACAGTCTTCTCATCTACTTGTTTATGTTCTTCACTGCTTCACAAATCTGATCTGACATCTGATTTACAGATTTCAGAAATTCACCTTCATCCAATGTTTCTGTTACAAGGTATCTCTATTTATTTACGTTCTGTCAAGTGCCTTTCAATAGGAGTGAGTTCTACTTTTGGCTAGCAGAGGACCCTATTGTTTTCCACGGAAAACAGTTTTGCCAGAGGGCCAGAACCCAAATGGGTAATTGTGGGTCAGAATGTAACACTCTTACTGGATCTTACAGCACTGGGCTGTAAGGTATCCCAGATGCAGCCCCACTGCAGCTTGGGCATCCCACGGACCTGCCAGGAAGGGGGTGCTAATGGCAGATCTGCTGGGCAGGAGGAGGGCTGGCCTCTGCACTGTTGGAGCTCTTCAGCAAAGCCACAGCCTGGCTCTTCAGTTTGGTTTGCCACAGCAACGTGTGTGCTCCTCGATCAAACAGAGAGCTGCCTCCAGCTGTATTTCGCAAGCAACAGCTAACCTGGCAATGACATTATTTTCTTATTTGTGGAGGACAGTGTATGCATTATTACTGAGGTACCTCAGAAATAATGCTCTCTGGCTCACTCCACATTCAAGTGCTACTGTCTTTTACAAAGCATCATGCAAAGGGCAAGAGTAGCTCCTGTAGCAGCTGCAGTAGACCTTGCAAAGGAAAATAAAATAAACCACAATTGTGTATCAAAATGAAGAAATAGGAAGCAAAGAGAGAGGGAAAGCAAAGGCACAGCGTACCAAGGATTAAAGGTAATTTTGGACTGTCCCCCAAAATATTTGCCCCTGGTTTTCCTTGGTAATGGTGGTACTGCAGGCAGGAGGGGAGTCAGAGAGTGAGAGGTCAGGGGTGGTACCACACAGAGGCAGCAATTCCCCCATCCACACTGGCAGCAGCAGCAGCACAGCTCTGACAGTGCTCAACCACTGCACCAGGCAGCAGAGAGCAAAACAGCCAGGTCTGAATAACACCAAACATGTTTTCCCACAAATAATGTTGAAGGGTAAATTGTGATAAAACATAGCATGGACTTACCAAAGGCAGTTGGTATCAGACTGATCTTGTTTGCTTATTTAGTGAATGATTTCTCCAAAGCAGTGTCATCCATTCTCTTTCACACAACACCCTGTGGGAAATTATGAGCTAAACAGGCGCTAATCGGAACTGGTACAGGAGCTGCAGGGTGGGCAAGGGCACCGAGCAGAGCAGAGGCAATGACCCTCAGGGCAGAGACTTTATACACTTCATGGGGATGTGTAGCATGAGAGGGTAGTTATTTGTCCAGTTTCTTAAGGACCCTTCTTGGGACTGGCCTGTCTCTGTATTTTAGCCTTTTACCTTGACATAAATGTGGTTGTCTCCTGATGAAATTTGCTGGGGAGAGCAGAGTGGGATGTGGTACTGGAACAGTTGGCCACAGGCAGGGTGCTGCTTGGAAAGAAAAGCAATGGTCATGCACTTGGGAACTCTTAATTACTTCTGTCATTAGCTGGGAGTACATCGGTCAGGAAGTATGTGGGGGCTGAAAGACTTAGCTGGCTTAATCAAGCTCTGGGTAAACCATGGACCTCAGCTGGGAGGTGGCCATGGGAAGTGGGAAAGCAGGGATGGGGTGTCTGGGTCCAGTCAGCCCCAGCGGAAGCAGCACCGAGCAGCACCATTCAGTTTGTTGTCAAGGTGGTAGATAATCATCCACCTGCCCAGTGAAATTGTGGGTGGCTTTTACCACTGCAAATGAACCTGACCCTAGAACAACCTCAGCCTTTCCTCACCCTTGGCTGCTCTCACCGTCAAGCCACATTAGAGCCAAAAGGCAGCGGGTAGAAAAAGCCGTAACCTGCAATAACCAACCTGAAATAGCCCAGAGGACCAGTTCCTGACCTCACGGGCTTCCTGCGAGTGTCTCTCGCCTGCTGTAGCGTGGGTGGAAGCCAATGCTGACAGCCCTATGTGCCACCTGCACCCCCAGGTGCCCCGAGCCACCACCTCATCCGCAGGGTGGTGGAGAGCGGTGCATCAAAAAGGACCCCTGTGAGAGGGTGATTAGGGACCTGCTGGCTGAGCCTGCATGCTCCCAAAGGCCAGGTCAGCATTTGGTCGCCCTGTGGTTACAAACCCAGCCCGTGACCTTCCCGCCATCTGCTGTCCGGCCTTGCTGTAATGGAGGGGTTTCTATTCTTGCTGAGCTGAGTCCACTGGCACTCACCCATCCTGTAAACAATACCAACCCTCTGGAAGTCAGCAGACATCAAGAATGTAATTTAGTTTCTTAACAGCCTTGCTGAGACTATTTCGGGATGCGTGCTCCGATGGTGGCACGGCGCTCCCTACCGCCTCGGCCAGTGATCGGTGCAAGGGACAGTGGGGTGAGAGCCTGGCAGGGCACGTTGGTGCAGAAGGGCTGCAGCATTAGTCTTGCTTCATTGCAATTATCTGCTCAGATGATGTCCTTACCTCCTTTTGCAGTTGCTGTAAGGCCATCATACCAAGCACAAGCATACTGGTATTTCATGTCCCTCTGGTAAGTGAAGGCAGAAGGTGGAAAGCCCGGCTTCCACCTCAGCCAGGTTTTCCCCACAGCAGCATCCTGGTGATGGTTTTACTACAGCCCAAGCCCTGAACCTTTTTCTATACTGGCTGTACTTTGCCACGGTGTTGCTGCATGGCTTACTCCTGGTCTTGGTGATAATGCACCTTCAATCACAATTTGTGAACATAATGCACTTTATTTTAAGGCACTTGCATTAGTTTGGTTTTGGTCTGCAGAGCAATACATGACTGTCAGAGCAGTGGGGCAGAAGGACATAATCGGGGATATGTCCCTTTTGGGTACTCTTTAAAAGCAGCCAGGGAATCTTTTCTCTTCGTAAAATATTAGAGGCAAAAATTATTATCTTGTCTGTATTTTGTATCTCAGTTGCTCCCTCTCCTTTCCACTGACCATGAACTGCGCATCTTCTTTACCTGCAGCCATTAGGATTTTGTCAATTCAGGCACCCTTTGGGAAAGTGTTCACTGCCATAAATCCAAAGGCTCTGGCAGAATTCTCACATAACCAGATGAAATGCCATCACCTGCATCCCAAGGCTGCCATGGTGTTGCTGCCTTGGTTCCAGCACACTGTGTGGCCTTTGCCAAGACCAGGCAAGGAGGCAGGAGCCTGGGCTTTGGACGAGCAGCGAGGTCCCCGGCACCCGGGTCTGAGTGCTCCTGAGCTGAGCATGGACAGCCTACATGAGCCTGCTGGTTCAAAAATAAGGTGAAAATTTGCTGTCCTGGCTACCTGGGCACTACTGTTAGTTCTGCCTTTAAACCCTTCTGTTTGCAGTGCGGTGTTAATTTGAACAGTGGAGTTTGTCCATGGAATCATTTTCCCTGTTTCCTCTTTCAATTCTATATTTTCAGGGACTACTGTCACAACGTGATGTTTCAGTGCAGGGATGTGACAAGTGCCCCTTTGCAGAGATTCTGATCTCGCCAGCAGCCAGGGACACCAAGTCAATGTATCAAAACTTCAGCCCTCTGTTAACACTCGTTCATTAGAAACTAAGGCATTTTCGTCAGTGCTTGCAGCTCTCCATACCTGCACAAAGTCATTCAAAACTCAGATTCTTTCTCTGAATTAAATTGTCTGCTTCCCACTCAGGCACTAGCACTGACTGTGTAACATCAGCTCAGCTCTCTGTATAACATATGAATAAGCCTTTGAAATTGTATATTCTGCCCTGCAGCATTTATCTCATATTTTGATCCCGATTTTTCTCTGCTAAAACACTTACCGGTCTCTTCAAGTGCCTTGATGGTTTACGTGCTGCTAATTCAGGGTTCATTTGGGACTTGCCAGTTCTGTGATCATTCGGTAACAGTTTGTTCACTTACTAATACATGTTCTCAAGCCATGGATTATAATGAAATTTTGAATTTGGTAAAGATAGTGACAAAAGATTTTTTCACATTTCTTAATGTGTAGATGTAGTAGTTTATACTTCTGAAGGAGATCTTAACCACCATTTTAATTCTCTGTTTGATAGAAAAAAAACATTATTTATCTTTAGAAGCAAAAGTCAGTTCAGTGGTAATTTTTATAGTAGGGCATAATAAGACAATTTAATTAATTGAAATCTCAAAAGAAATTATATTGACTAAAAAAGTCTGTGTTGATAACAATATAATACTGCAGAATTAGTGGAGGTTTGATGCCAGCCACAGAGCAGTAGATTGAAACATGGTGGTTAAAAATAATGCCTTATACTTTCAGTAAAATGCCGAATATATTGCCTTTGTTACATTTGTCATGTGCAGTTTGAGTTCCCAGCAACCCTTAAAGGACAAGAAATAGCCTCTTGGAGGCTGGGATGGGAGGGGCTCTGCTGGCCTCTGAGCCATGGCAGAGCCCTGGTCGTGAGGCTGTGGTAGGCAGTGCTGCTGCCTAGGAGTCACTGGGAACTGCCAGTCTCCGGCTCTGGCAGCAGGCAGATCCCTCTAGATTATCACAAATGGCAAACCTCCATCGACTTTGAGTGAAAAAATATCCCATCTTTTCATGCGCAGCGTGAGTAATAATTAAAAGAAACATATGGGTTTTCAGCTGATGTACAGCCACAATAAGGACAGTCAATGGTGTCTTTCCCCCGTCGGTGTGCGTGGCCCATGGATGTGCTCACTTACCCAACGGCATCAAAACTCAGCAAAAAACCTGGCGCCATGCTCCTATTGTGTGCTTACAACTGCAGCGCTACCTTTTTCTTTTCTCAGAAAGGAGACCGCCCTGCAATTAGCAGCAAACCCATGAATACTTTCTTCGTTAACCACAAATGGTTCTTTTCGCGACGAGCGGGCTCACATATGTTCTAAATATGTTCAGTTTCATTAGGCGGCGAAGCGCTGTGGATCTGCTATTTTATTCAGGAAGGCAAACAAGAGCTGCATATGTGCAACATAAGTTGAGGAGAATGGGAAAAACTCAAGGCACTTGCAGAGTGCCTGAGATGCTCGGACGTGATGATTTAATGTGGGATTGCTCCCAGCTTGTTTCCGTCAGCCTTGTCACTAGCAGAGATCACATGCTCCACCCGGTGATGCTTCGACTGGTGATGCGCCTGCCCTTTCCCAGCCTGACCTGGGTGCTGCAGATGACCCACTTTGGCAGGACAGTTGGCCGGCGTGCTGGCGTTGTCTCTGCTGCCCCACAGCAGTCCCCCAGGCCAAGGGGCCAACTGCTCCCCTTTCTGAACCAGAGTTACCAAGGGAGACTGCAGCGCGATGTGGCGCTGATTGCTGCTGCCAGCAGGGTGTGGGGCGTGAGGCCACCCCGAGTCCAAGCCCCCGCATGGGGGGACAGCTGAACCTCAGGGTGCTGCGGCAGCCTGCAAGCTGAGAGAGAAGACTGAGGGCTCCCCCAGATTTTCTCCCATTGAAGAAAATTGGAAAAATCTTTCTTGAGTTTTTCCATTTGTCATCATTAGGGATTTCTCGCTTCTTGTTTGTGTGTTTCTGTAGTTATCTGGACAAAATATTTCAAGTATTGGAAATGCATATTTTTTTAATAACTCAGAAGCACGTTCACTTTTTCTTAATTTTTTCAAACCATTTTGGACACATGAAGAAAAGTAGCAGGTTCTTCAGACCTCAATGTCCCTTTTCTCTCCCCAGAAAGCATTACAGACCTGTTTTAATCCACGTAGCAAGTTACAGCGTAGCAAATGAAGATTTGTGTAAATCACATTTTTTATGTAAACACACACAGTGTTAAAAATATTCACACCCCTAAGTGTTTCCCATCACGTGTGCGCTAATGAGAGGAATATGAAATATGTTTTCTGTGCCTTACGCTCGGTCCTTCTGATCCACTCTGTGCCACCAGAAGGGACCCCAGGGAAGGTGACCCTGCCTGACCCCAGGGAAAGTGACCCTGCCTGCAGGCAGGAAGGTGCTGTGAGAAGCATGTGCACTGTGTCCTTGATCCCTCCTGTGAGCTGGGACTACTACGTTACCTACAAAACGTCACAGGACTTTGCATTTGTCAAGGAGAAAGTTGTCTCCTATGGAATTGCGACCTGTTGGAGGCACCTTGGGGGGGTACAGAAGGTGATGCTGACTGGGTGTCAGTCCATGCCTGCAGCCATTCAGTGCCCTCACTTAAACTGCATGTACAGAGCAATATTCCTTGGAAATAAAGACAGCAAATATAAACAAACAAATAGCTCTCAGAGGGCCCCAGGAAAGGAGCTGTAAGAAATTAATCTGTTACTATTTGCTGATGGTGTAGAGGTATGTTTTAAATGCCTGATTCGTGGCAGAGAAACAGTTGTAAAGCGCAAAATCAAATAAACTAGCGAGAGCTGCCGTTGTAGGAACAACCAGCGATCGATAAGTATCCCAATGTCTGCAATGACTCCATTCGTTTTTCTTCCACCTAAACCCAGGAATTATATTAATAATGTGTTCAACTGTGCATGGGCTGCTCTGTAATCTTTGTGCAGTGCTGCCAAGCCATCTTCACCTCGGCGCGCCCCACGCCTGCTGCCAGGAGCTCAGGAAGCATGGAGTTAAATAAGTTTGCCTTTTCCTCCATCTGAACAATTGGAATCAGCAGTTTGCATTATTTTAAAAATGAATGCTTGGAATCAGCAATTTTCTTTTTTCCTTTTTTTTTTTTTTTTTTTAAGATCTTGAGGCTTTTTTTTTTTATTTAAAGTGGAAAACTACATTAAGTGCAAGGCACTCAACAAAGAAACAGTCATAAAGCCTAAGTATTCTTAGAGTTATAAAATATGTCCGTGGTGGCAATTCTACTGCCAACAATGAAGTTTTAAGCATTAATATGCCTTCATTGCAGTTTTAATGCCTTAATATTGACTCTATAGCTCTTTTGGGTAATTTTGCTTTCTCTGGTACTTGAAAGGTGATGATGTCAGCGTTCTTCATACTGATTCATATGCAGGTTGATGAAGCTGAGTTATTTATTGAGTTCCATTATATTTTCTATAAACATTAGTTCTCAATAAACAGAGACATTTAGCCGAGGGTTTATTTATTAAATAGGTACTGTACAGATGGTTTTGCCACACATGATGTGCTGCAGAGGATATTACTCAGGAATAATCAGCTGTGTTATAGCTTGGCTAAATTAATAAGATGATAATGATGAAATTGATGCTTTTGAGCTAGGCTTGGTAAATGGTTTTTGCATAAACAAACTGATAAATTTGAGAAGCAATTACTTGCTTGTCAAAGATAAAAACACAACAGGGCCCATTTATAGTTAGGTCCTATTTATTTTTAAAGATTGTACCAGATTTTATGTTTAATACGCTGCAATTAAAAAATAATACTTAAATGAAGAATAATAAAAAACTAACTTTCTGAGATCTCCTTCAAATTTGAAGATGCAGCATTGCTTGGTTAGACATCAAGTAAACTTTTTCAAGGCTTTCACTACATCTAGAAAAAATATAATTGTTTTATGAAAGATGCTGTCTGGAGTTGTGCAATGCAGACTCTGGCAGCGCCTTGGGCAGCAGCATTTCCTCTAAAATCAAGCTGGATTTCATATAGAGAATCACAGTCTCCAATTCCCCGTTTAATGTGGATTTTGCTGCAGTGTTCACACAAGCGAACAAAACGCACATGTACTCCCCACACGCACCACTTTCATGTGCTCGCCAATAAAATAATGAAATGGGTGTGCAGAGATGTATGTGTGTGTACCTGTGTATGCACAGTGAAGAGTACCACTTGACTTGTGTACCAACAAACGTGTGTGTGATGTGGTTTTACATACCAGTCAGAGCAGCTGATTTCCATTTATTTAGAAAAATAAAAGGATAAGTGATGTGCAGCTCTTCAGGTGGCCCTGCCGGAGGGGACCTCCTGAGCTCCTGACACTGCGCTCTCAGAGTCACAGCAGGCCTCTGCAGTGACCGTCGTTGGTGGTTTTCATCTGAGGGTTTGAAGGCACCCTGTGAACATGCATTTAGCTTTGTAATGTCCCTGAGAGAGAGGTGTTGTCACACAGCTTGTTGCCACCTCCTCCAGTGGGGACAGGCAGCTCTCCTGTGCACTGGTGGGACAGTGATGCTCCTCACAACTTACTTTACCTTCTCATGCACTGAAGGAAAGATTCGGGCCTTCAGTTATTTCTTTCTTTCCCTGAAAATTGCTGTGCCCCAAGGGCACCCATGTCTTCTACTCATAAATGCTACTCTGGGACCATCCTAAATGGATTATAGCTGAGGAGAGGAATTGTACAGCCAAACATAGCAAAAGAGGAATCGTACAGCCAAACACAGCAAAACACGCAGGCATGTCCTAATTTACAAGTTTCCACCACACGCTTTCTGACACAAAAGGCTTTTACTTGTAGCCTTAAAGGGCTTCTGCCCTGTAAGAACCTAAAGGCAGGAGTAATGCATGGGAGGAGTCCAGCCCTGCAGCACCATGTGCCAGCACACGCAGGAGGTCCTGCTTGCACAGGAGGACTTCCCACCTGGAAGTGGCATGGCACCGTTGGGAGGTTTTGCAAAGGGAGTGGGCAAAGAGCCCTTCCCCAGGCTATTTTAAATGTCACACCATGAGCAAAACCAGATTTCTAACAATCCTTCTTTGCTGTAACACTTTATTTATTTTTTTATTTATTTAGGAAATGTGGTCCTAAAGTAGTAGGCTAAGGTATTCTATGACTTTATGTTAGTAAATACTTCATATGCTTTCCTTGCAGCTGTTTGTAAAGAATTTAAGGTCTTAAGCTAACCTGAAACTCTTACCAGCAATGAGCAGGAGAGTTATTCTCTCAGACACAATGCCAACAATGGCTACACAGAAGAAAATTCATAACATGTCACAACGTCACTGATACATATAAATTACTTCACAACCAGACACAGTTTTTGCTGTTACTTCAGGTTGATTACCTGAAATATAGATATTCATTGTAACAAAATGAAACAAGGTCATTTATTTAGCCTTAAAAACTTGAAATGAAGTTGTCCACAGTAGTTGTGTCAAAGGTATGAACCTCATTTATGGGTTTTGCCCTGCCTTGTAGGTCTGGGTGCTGACCCGCAGGGCAGCAGAGCCATCACTTGCTGGGGTGGCTGGGACACAACAAGTCTCCTGCTGCAAAACCCAAACCAAGGTGGCTGTGCCCAGTTCCCACCACCCCAGCTATGCCCAGTTCCCACCACCCTGGCTATGCCCAGTTCCCACCACCCCGGCTATGCCCAGTTCCCACCACCCCAGCTATGCCCAGTTCCCACCACCCCGGCTATGCCCAGTTCCCACCACCCCAGAAGGAGGTGAGCCCCCTTGAGTGCTGCAGAAGGGTGTGGGCGCACCCCAGGTGGGAGGAAAGGAACATCTGTCACTTCCCAGTAAATGTTCCCATGTATCTGAAACCAGACCTGCCGAGCCGTTCCCACGTGTGCTTCTGGGACACAGGGGGGTAGGCTTGCATTCATTAAAATATTATTTGTGTCATTAAAACTGTTTATAGACTTTCACAAACATTTCCAAAATGTGGTCCACAGGCAGATTTGGCATGATGTGACTTTGTGAAAATAAAATAATACTGTGCAGATCGACCTGCTCAGCTTGGATGGGTTTGCAGGGGACAGGGACTTCCTTGCACTGCTCCTCCAGGAACAAATTTAGCTCAGACATCAGTGTGAATTGACATCCCTGCTGCTGAACTGAAATGTTTTTAGCAAGGAGGTGTTGAGTAAGGAAAGGTGAAGCCATTCCCATACTGTAGTGCCACATTTACCCAGGCTGGAGGTCAGTGTGAAATAGAGCTGATGAATGGCATGGGTTCACCTGAAAATGGGTCTTGACAGAAGATTTGGGTGAGACCTTCATTGGGGGAAAAAAAAGTATATTTTTTGGGCATTGCCAAGGTTCTTGCACTGAGGAGATAAAAAAAAATTAGAAAAGTTGATGTCACTTCAGTATTTTTGAAATACAATTGCTTTTTAAGTATTCCTGGAAATTTCATGTAAAAAAATTCAAGGGTTTTTTGGGTGGGTTTTTTGGGATTTTTTTGTTTGTTTGTTTGTTTTTTTGAAAGTGCCGTGTTCAGAGACAGTATTTACTTTTAAGTAAAAGAAGATTGCTGTCAGTGAAGATTTTTTCCTCCTGCACAGCTTTACAGTACCCAAATATATTGTTGGTCAACGAAAACCGAGACAGAATTTTCCCAAAATATTGTTGAAGTTTTCTTCTTGCTTTAGACAAGGTCAGTACTCCGCTTTGGTTTTGGTAGAATAGTCAACCTGTAAGAAATAAAACTGTACTCTGAATAGAGAGAAACCTGGAGCTGCAGCTGCACAGGATGCCTGGGCTTAGGACTGCTGGCCGTGCCGTGCCATGCCGTGCCGTGCCGTGCCATGCCGTGTTGTGCCAGCACAGCCCTGTGTTTGGCCTCTGCCCATGGGGCCACGGTGGCTGAGCAGCACTGCCTTGCACGTTTCTCACCGCGCTGCTCGGAGCAGCCGACCCGCTTCAGCATCGTTTGCTCTAACTCTGACACCTGCCTTCGAACCCAGCGTACGGCGGCGTTTTAAAGTAGAATCATTCATTATTAATCAGGTCACAATAAAAAAAAAATCCTGTGGATGCATTCGTGACACTAAATGAGCCGATCGCAAATAATGCGATTGTAATGAATTCCAAAGGAATAAATAATGACTGAGCCATTAGCATAAAGTGCCAGTCACAGCTCTGCGCTGCCCGCCTGCCCGCCTGGCACCGCTTCCAAATCCACCCAGCCGGCTCGGTCATGGGGGTTCCTGCCACAGGCTGGCAAGGGGGTGGCAGGGTCTGTCCCACCACGTGGGGATGCTGAGAGGGGTCAGGGTACTTTGGTGACTCCCATTAGGACTTGCAGTGGCCCTGCCCCCAGGACGGCTATCCCAGAGCCCCTTTGCAGGCAAGAGACAGGATAATGTGGAAGCTTGCAAAAACATATTTTTGCAACTCTTTCTCTAATATATAATCAGAGCTTTTGTTCCATGGCTTGCACAGGCAAATTAATTAGAAATTTGTCTGACCAGAAGTTCAGTGTGGCGTATGTTTAAGGCAGAGGCTATCCCTGTGCATGTGTTTGCTTTCCGTCATGGAACAATTATCTGCTCATTTAGGAAATTCAAAATTTGTTTCTATTTTAATAGACACTCCTAACCATAAAAAAAAAAAAAAAATCAGACCACTTCTAATTGCAGCATGCTTAAAAACCTCTGAGAGGAAAACATCACTCGTAACCCTCCTACTCCTACGCAAGGCATGGCCCCAGGTGTTTCCGGGGGACCACTGGGCAGGTGGCAGCACCAACCTGCAGCAGGACAGACCTGCAGAGCACTGGCAGTGACAGCACAGCCACCTGGGCGAGCAGAGGGCTGAGAGCGCAGGAAAATAAGAGGGGATGAGGCTGGAGACAGAGGGGTGGGCAAGCAAAGCAGGGATGGTGGGGTTCTGGGAGGAAGAGCTGTTTTCTCCAAGCTGCATGGCTGTGCCAGGCCAGAGTGACATGGTGAACACTGCAGCAGGGCAGGGACCAGTGGCTGCGGGGACTCTGACCCACAGCAGAGCCCTCCATCGGACTCATGAGGTGCCCTGACATATTAAATAAGTAGGTAGAACAGGTAGCAGGGTGGCGGTGGGACCTGTTTTGTTTGTGTCTCCTTCCCTCCCAGCAGCCAAGCAGACAGGCGCGTCAGGTGCTTCTGCCCCTCTTATGTCTGCTGTTAAAAAACCCAGCCAGGGAATGTCATTAGAAACAACCACACCATCTGCCTCTTCCTCCCCTCCCCTTTAAATAAGGAAACACCTTGTCAAACACATCCCTCTAAATATCCCTAACACCCTCCCGCATGCTTCGCGCTCAGCAGTTCACGGGATCGTGCACCATCTGGACCCTTGCGCTACATCTCAGTGGCGAGGCCCCAGCTCGGACCCACCGCATGCCCCATGGCCACTGGCAGGTCTGCACCACCTGCATCCATGTGTGGCAGCAGGAGGTCATGGAGTTCAGCAAAAGCAACGAGTTCATGTGGGGAATAAAAAAAAACAAACTAACAACTCCATGTTGTTAAACCTAGACATTGACCAAGGAGGACCTTAAACAAAGATATTTATTAACATGTAAATGGACTGAGTCAGCAATGAATCAACAGTCAGCATAATTGAATAGAATATAGTAAAGAAATTGCTATTTAATTATTCCCATTTCATTTGAGATAAATATTTACTGCAGTCATGGGATTTCCATTGTCTTTTGTGTGGAACACCAGGATCCGTGCAGATAACCTATGTCGAAGTTTCGAAGAACTTCAAGCAGGCAGATTGCCACCTCCTTTCCTCGTGTTGCTGGTCCCTGATGCCATGGGTGAGCATGGCCGAGGAGCATTGCCCACTCTCCTGTGCTTGGGATGGGCCCTGTGGGACCCAGTGCCGCTCCAGGTAGTAGCTGTGTGTGGTTTGGGGCTTGCAGCGCCTCGACTCCCTCCCGCCCACAGCCCTGCAAACCCAGGCAGTGGCTCAGGCACACGTGTGTGCACATGCACCCCCAGCCCTGCTCACTGACCGTGCAGATGAGCCTTTGTTCTTGGTGATTACTGTGCAGACAACACACTCACCCGGCTGCACCGAGTCACTGCGTACTCACCAAGCGATGTGCTGATAAGGGAAATAGTGTGCAGAAGAGCCTAAGGAGATAGAAGAACATTATTTTAAATTATCTTGAACATAAAAAACAGAGTGAGGATTTGGCAACCTTGCAGCAAAACCCTCAAAACCAGTTATTCCTTTTAAATAAAAACAAAAATGAGAAACAGTAACTATTAGAAATCCCACCTGGTGCTTTCTCTGTGTTAATGATGCTTCTTAAATTGCATGTGGGTAAATGGTAATTTTGTCTCACACCATTAAAAACTAATGGAACCCTTGATGATAAGAAATGCCATAGCTAGCTTGTTGGAAAACGTTTAATTAATAAAGTAATAAAATTATTGTAAACTAGTGCAGTTTCACAGAGGATTCAATGGGATATAAAACAGATAAAACATCCTTGAGAGTTGGTACAAGAAATAAATGCTCCTCTATAAAAAACCAACACTATAAACTTAAGCTGGTCTGTGTTATACCGAGTTAACACAAGCTATGATTATAGTAAAGGTATTTGGATGAGCCTTTTGTGAGAAGTGGTAGGAAAATCTCCTGAGTGCAGACAGGTGTGTTTTCAAGGAGCAGAAGCCAGCCCACCTTTCCCTGTACTGGTGTGGGGTCAAAGGTGATGGCTGGTGGGAGCCGCAGTCCTGTGAGCCCGGGGCAGCAATTCTGACGGTGTTATGGCTGTTATTGGCCTGTCCCAGAGCTTCCAGAGTCAGGGACACCACCTCCACAGGCCTGAGCGAGCCTGGGGCAAGGCACCATCCCATCCTGCTGCTACAGCCATCGCTGTGTAATTTTTGTGAAGCGAGTGGCTGGCAGAGAGTGGAGAAGAGGGGTCAGACACTTTTCTGCCCCAGGAAATGAGCCCCAGTGCTCCATGCAGCTGGTTTTCAGCTCCACGCAGGTGGCCAGCTGGTGGCAAGGGCAGTGGCACTGCTGCCTTTGCTGTGGTACCAGCATTTGCACTTTGGGGGCTTGGTGCATGTGAATGGCATCCCAGATGCTCCACAGGTGAAAAAGGGTTGGAGGGGGGCAAGCATGGGGAAAAACACATCGGCAGTCAAGGTGAGTTACTGCTCCTCATCCTGCTGCTGACCACAGTTTGTGCTTCACAACCTCCTGGGTACATTTCCTTGCAAGCTTTGGGGATGTAACTGTGAGACAGTGAGGCTTTCTGCATTGCATGAGTTGGGTCAGGTACCTCTGGTATGTACAGGAGCCCTTAAGTCTCCACTACACACACCCCTCAGATATGTGCAGATGTTTCACTTCAAGATGGGGCCCAAACTCTTTCATTTAGCCCTAAGACTCAATCTGCACATCTCACTGACAAGCACCATGAACTCTATGCGTGAGCGCCCAGCCCACGGTGATGGGAAACTGCAGGAAAGAATAGCTGGGAGAAGAGCATATACAGGTAGGTCCTGCATTGCGGGGTGTTGTGAGAGTCAGTTGCCAAGCAATGCCAGCCCTCTGTGATGTGCCACAGACAGACCTGGAAAGGTTTGGGATCGACATGGGCCAGTATTTTTCCAAACCTCCAATGAGACTTTTCTATGAAGAGCTGAAAGTGTTTCTGTCTCAGGCCGGCATGCCTTCTTCCCTCCCACATCAGAGTAGTTGATGCTCACGCTGGGAAATGAGGGACACTCTGCTGTGCTACCAGGGTGGATGGTTTCTTTTATCAAGGCTTTTTACAAACAACACAGCCATGGTAACTAAAAGAAATGATATTGTAGTATGTACAACTTGTGCTTTGCTGCACCACAAAGGTTAATCTTGTGTTCCTTAGCTGCTTCTGGCTTGGCTGTGATAAGGGGACGGCCAGATCATACTCACAGAAAGTCTGCTCTCCTCACCAAGCCACCACAGACACTGCTGTGCCACTGATGCAAACACAGCTTCTGGTTAGTGTTTGCAGCAATATCTACTTTTCATTTGCATGCCTTTAGTTTCCTCAGCAGTCTCCACCTTGATCATTAGCTAGAAGCCACCTTGCTTGATCTCTATTTTTAAATTATGTGGATGTTTTTTCAAAGCACATCAGCACCCACAGACACCCAACTGCCCCAGTGAGACACCACACCAAGGGGCTCCTTACTCACTTTGGCCTCAGCACACAGACAGATTGGTGATATAAGACCTTTTCCCCACCCAAGGCACCATCTGCATCTGGGAAAAATACTGTGGTTTCCTCTCGTAGGCAGATTTATTTTTGAGGTAGCCTCAACAATGGGTACTGGGAGAAAGCAGTTGCTCTTCACTGAGGCAGAGTAAAAATGTTTATGGGGCTCCATAATTCAGCCCCCTGGCAATACCAGCAATGACTTTTCTCTTTCCATGGTGTGTGAGAAATGAAAACATGAGCAGGAGTGCACAGAAGACTAGTAGAGCCAAAGCTGGGATATTTGTTCCCTGGCAAACTGCGGTTACTCTTGATTTAGCCACAGTTTTCCCAGCTGATGTTTTGCAAACCCAGCAGAAGATTCAGCTTTCAAGGCTGTGAAAGTGAACGCAGGGCTGGAAGCCGCCCCTGCTCACACTGGCATGAAGTCAGGCCAAGCCTCCTTGTTTCAGAAGATGTTTCTTGTTCCAGGACTGCGCGGCTGTGGGGGCAGTTTGGGGACGGAGATTTAATCTTTTATTTTTCCCATATGTCATAAGTATGTCTAAGATGATGACAAAATAATAAATTGGTGGCTGCTTGAAACTTTTTTTTTAGCAGCTGTGTTTTTAGAATATTATAATTAACCATCCTTTTGCCTTAATCACTTAAAGATTTCTAAAATAACTAGGAGCTTACTGTACCTTCCCTTGACTTGAAGCTTTCCCATGTGAGAACTATGACATTATTTTCAGGCAGGGAGGACAGAAGAAGAAGGGCAGAGCTAGAAATGCAAAGTCAAGTTTATCAGTAGAAATTACAGCATAGACTACTAAAATTACTGTAATAATTTTAACTTACAGCCATTGTACTAGAAGCAGGAAAAGAGGTGACATTGTATTTAATCTGCAGAATGATTGAGTCACTTCGCCTGGACTCATTTTTACAGAAATTTAAATTAAGTGCGGTATTTGTTGGAAAAAAGAAAGGGTGAACTGTGGGTAAAGGTAAAAATATTTGTTGACTTGCCAGGGAGGAGCATGGTTAAAAGCTGACTGTTAATAAAGCATGTGGGTGACAGAGCTGTCTCACCATGCGGTTCCTGCGCCTGGCTCAGGTAAAAGCAGAGGGCTAGAGCTCAACAACGCTCTCCTGTCTGTCAATGTTAGGGTTTTTTCTTTTTTTTATAAATGACATGTTTTCTTTTGGCAGATGGGAACAAGCCTTGAAGAATAAATTTTTTGGAGGCAAATCGGCTGCCTGGAAATATATGTATTTAGGAACCTGTCGGGTGCTGTGAGTGTCAGCCCCACCCCAGCTGGGCCGGCCAGTGCCGCTCTGCAGCTCGCCTGCCCCAACCTCCCCCCAGACCCTGCCAATCCCCAGCCGGCCACTGCCAGCTCGGAGCAAAAATGACAACTCCGAGACAAGATTTGCTCTGGATATTGCTGATATTGCTTTGTGCCTGCCTTATAAAACTTCCCCGTTGGCTATTTCTCCAGCCAGGGGATTTTACGCAGATGAATGTGCTTGCCTCCCTCTCAGCAGCTGCCAAAATCCAACTTATCTGTAAGTGGAAATAACGCTTGGCCTCCGGTCGATCAGAGCCGCAATGCTCTTTACAAGAGGAGGCGAAATAAAACCATTGCCCGTGTTAACAGCTGCGAAAGCCGACGTGCTGCGAGGTTAAGTGATTTGCCGGGTGTGAAGTAGGATGGTGCCTGGCTCTCCGGAGCCCTTTTTCGGGAGGGGGATGGCGATGGGTTTCCATGGACCCCAGCCAGTACCACCAGCTCCAGTCCCGCATCAATCCCCATTCCCACGAGGGCACCTGGCAGGGGGGACCAAACACCTGTAGTGTGCTTTCCCCCAGACCAGGCATAAGAAAAGTTTTTCCAGAAAGAAAAATACTTTCAAGAAATCCTCCTAAAATTAGGTACTGAAAGCGAGTGTTGGGTTTTGTGGGCCAGCCTCAGCAATAAGTGGCAGCTGGAAAGATTTCTGAACATCCCAGCAGTGCCCAAGTGTTGGGAGGTAAGCAAGGGAAGAGACAGATTAAGCTAGAACCCAGATACCTTGAAGCCTGTGTCGGTGCACATGCCCAGCACAGCCTCTTGTCTGCCTCAGGACATTTAGGCCTGTTTGCTTAACCAACAGAAATGGGCACATTTTAAGAGCAATTCAGGATGCCCAAATTAGAGCCTAAGCATCTATATAGTTCTTCAATATAGGTGATGCAGCATACATTAATACAGAAGAATAGTTGATTTCTGGAAATGTAATATTTGTTGCCACTTTATTCAAGGAATGTGCTAGACATGGTGGCTGTATATGTACAGGTACAGGTAATAGAAAAGGTACCATAAAAGGCACACTCAAAAAAAGGCAGTTTTGTTCCCCAGTTTTGTAGGGTCGGTAAAACTGATAGCAGCTCCCTAGCAGTGGCTTCATCTCCACGCTCACAGTGTGTGTTCTTAACACCTTCCTTCACTGCAAAACTGAAGTATTTAACCCAAAACATACAAACAAATCTGTTATTCTTCTCCTTTATTAACCTTATGAGTCCTCTGAAATCACACATGAGGGGAAAGCTCTTCCGTTTTCTTTTGTCTGGTAGAGGTTTAAACTTTACATACAAATAGACACGCACATACATGTAAACCTACCCGTGTAATCAGGCACATGCAGTCCGCTTTGTCTTCTTCTCTCTCTATATATATACACATATGTATATCCACAGATATGCAAGCATGTGTGCATATGTGTGTGTACAAAGAGAGAAAAAAAGACTTAGAAAATGAAAGACAAATGTTGGAGAATGATATTCCCAAGCCCTCAAATCCCTAATCATGAGTTTGATGCAATATTTGCCCTAATGGGAAATGATAACTGGCACTATTCCAAAGCAAACCTCGAAGAAAGGAGCAATAAAAAAGGAAAATGCTAGCTTGGCAGTTAAAGAAAGAAGAGCCGAAGCGAGAACTGCTGTCAGAGATAATAAAGAATTAACCACAAACCCCTTTTCTATTAAGCACAAAAAAGGATATTAAAATAACATGCCCCCTCCCTAAATGTTTCAAGGCTTGTGTCATGCTCCTCTGTGCAGCTTCCCCGGGACGCTGTGAGCCACGGGACTGCAGCCCGTGCAGCCGCCTCCGGCTCCTTCTCGTGCGAGGAAGCCTGTGCTGCTCCAGCACACGGCAGCTCACGATCACGCTCCTGGCTTTGCAGCCTACACGGCGTGTTACAAATCCTGCCCTTTCCAAGGAGAGGGAATCTGCGTGCGGCCCATGACCCTGCGGACCTCCAGGCCCTGGCTGTGATGAAGCAGTTCTGAAGGGGTTCCTCTCCCCTTCCCTTCCCTTGGGAGCCTACACGTTGGGCATCCTGCTGTGCAATGCAGCTTGGCTGCTGTGTTATCCATACTGCCCATAGTCACAAAGACATCAGTTAAGCATACAGTGAGTCCAAGAGACCTGTTTTCTGGTTATAGCAGCAAGCATCAGTGCTTTTACCTTCAAGCTTTTACTACCATTTTTACATTTGGGGCATTTTCTCACTTTAAAAATTACAGGTGATAAATTGCACAAAAAGTGCCACAGATCTGGGACAAAAAACTGGTGCAAAAGAATCGTCTCAAAAGCTGTTGGGTAAAGAAGAGAAGAAAATAGAAAGGAGGGCTATGAGTCAAGAGGCACTTTTCCATCTGGTATCCCCCCTAGGAGCCTCCTGGGACATCCAATAATGTTAGGAACAAATAGAGGTGCTGCTCCCAGTGTGTGTGTGTGTGCCTTGAATGCCCTAATGCAGTGCTCTACAGCCAGGGACACACCAGAGAGCCTCAAATCAGCATCATTTCTGCTGGGTCACATGATGTGCACGGTTTTGCTAATTAATTTTGTTCATTTTCTGATTACCCAAACCATTTTAACAGCAAAATCCAACATAAATGTCCCTTGAAATTTCCACCTCAGCTAAATAGCAGATTTTACTATGTACTATGACAACTTTAAGTTTGCAAAAGAAGTGGTACTCAGGGCACCACAGACCCAATGGGCTGAAGTGACCCTTTATAGCAAGTCAATAATCTTTTATTTCAAAGACATTTATGACCTAACTTTGGTTCACTAGCACATAAGAAGGCATTAATGATGTGGAGGAATGAATTGTAGCAACTCCTTTGGTAGTTTCTTATTATCTGGGTCTCTAATATGCAATTTCACAAGAGCTAGACTTAGCAGCATTTTGTAGAGCTGCTGCTCACTTGTGCACTAGGAGTGCCCCAAAGCCAAAATGGCACGAGCCAAAAAGGTGAAGATGCAGTAAGGAATCACTAAAAGTTTATCATAAATGTCAAACGAAGCATATCTGCCAGTCAGAGCTTATTTTAAAAAACAATGTGTAGATTGCATTGATCTTAGCTGCTACAAGGGTTGAGCTTTAGAAAGGCAAGAACAAATGTCCATATGTACAAGATATTTTTTTTAAACCTAAACATCTTGCTCTTTTAGCCTTCTAAAACTCTTTGTGAAGGAGGTATAATCCACAACTCAGGAAACTACTAATGCATTCTATCTTTCAGAGACAAAAATCAAAACTCCCTCCTGAGCTATGTCCATGCTGAAAAGCAGAATTAAATATCAGTTACTTTTATCTGAGTGCCTAAATTCAAAAATACTTAAACAGAATTCTACCAGCTATTAAATAAAAGCCCACTGTTTGCTTAAAAAAAAAAAAAAAAGGATCAATAAAGGTGTAGGTGGAGAGGTTTAAAAAATAACTACTGGAAATGTTGAGCCAAGATCTTTGGAACAACTTGTCTCCGCCTGAGGTAGAGGCAGGCTGGTTTTTAGATCAGTCACCTACAACTGTGGTGTCATGAAGTGGAAAAATACCACCGAGAGTAATTTTTAGCAGGGAATACCAACAGCTTCTCTCACATTTACATCCAGTGAAACTCCACTGCAGTTAGATTCTTTGGCAAATTCTAAATTCTTATTTGATTTATCAATCACAATTTTATATTGTTAATTCATATGTTCATTAGACAAATCTATCCCTCTAAGGTAATCACTCAAGGTACTGTTGGCATGTGAACATGCACAAATGGATAATTCTTAATGACCTTCCAAGTTGACATATTTTTGGCATCGGTTTTCTGTATCCTAATTTCAAGCTGCCTCTCTCGTGTTATTGTAGGTCTGACTTCACAGTCAAGGAGGACTTGCAATTGGAGGTCATTAATAAGATTGTTCCCATCAGATATCAGCAGAATAAGGAACAATTAAAATTATTTCCTTAGATGAAACCCCTGTGTTTTCTGCTGGGAAAGTCAGTAAGCAATCCTCTATTCAGCAGTCCTGGAGGAGAAAATGTTTGACCAGACTTGTGACTTTTTCAGTATTTCCACGGTAAATAATTTTTGCCCTGCAGATGTTTGGTTAAAAAAAAGAATGGCAGGGAGATTGGAACTAGGTGATCTTTAAGGTCCCTTCCAAGCCAAACCATTCTATGGTTCTGTGAGATGAAATAGAGGTAATTCAGGCTGCCGTTTTGCCAGCTGGTCTGCATGTTGCCCTCCCACAAGGCCAGGCCAATATCACAGATTTTCTACTGCAGGTTAGCACAGTGCAGGTGAGCCACAGACCAATGGAAATATGGCATAGCCATCTATTGCAGGTGTTTGATGGATGAGCTCCCCTTCTGTAGACCTGTAGAAGACCCGTCACTGGCTGTTCGTGCCAGGTTTGCAGAGTTACAGAGGCATCAGGTCAACTACCAGATAATGCAATAATGTTTTCCATATTCTCGGTCTGATAGATGGCATTTGCCCAGTTCAATGACCCTTATTCACTGTGATACCCAAACTCCAGAAGACTCCGCACACCGATGCAATCCCTACTGGGCTTTCTCTCCATCCTCAGCCTCACATTGTTACTGCTGCTCAGCCAGTGCCGTGAGAAGGGGGAAAAAAAGGCATTGTCTTAAACACGAGGTGTCGAGGGTTGCCTGCATTTCCACAGTGCTTCCCACAGCAAATCCAGACAAGAAAGGGCAATTTCTCTGATTTCCCAGAGTCTACAAGAGATGGGATGAAGAAATCTGGGGGGACAAAGGTGGGGTAGACGTAGGGTCGCCATCCACTAAGGTTTAGCAATTTGCTTCCATGGATTGGGAGGCAGGCTGGGCAGGGACTGGGGCAGGACAGGAGGGAAAAGCAAGTGGAAAGAGCCGTCCTGCAGCTGGGGGCCACCACGAGTGGCAGCCTCTCATGACGGAGCCGCTGGGGTTTGGGGTGGTGGGGCGCAGTAGAGGCTGGAAGGCTGTGCGGGCAGCTTGTGTCCTCTGCGCCCAACTGCCACCCGAAAGTGGAAGAAAAGAGTTTGCATCCCTTCCTCAAAAGCACAGCTCGGGTTGCAAATCCAAATGTATGGGCAAAATGTAAATGCATTGTGACAAGCTGTACGGGGAATCAAAACAAGGAACAAGGAGCGTATGTTTCTTTTAGAGAAATGTCCTTTATCTCGCAGGCAGAACGAAGCGTGTGGCATTCAAATGTTAAGATTTTTACACACTTTCATGAAATACTAAAGAGAAACCAAAAAAAAAAAAAAAAAAAAAAAAAAAAAA
>VWZG01003741.1:707977-805383 GCA_013396735.1 Grallaria varia
ACTTCTGCCTGCGGAGAGGGGAAATAAAGGCTGAGAGAGTCTGGGTGATTTTTTTAAGCATTAATCTTTGGTTAAGGCACTCTTTGCTTTCCCTGCTCCTGGCGCAGAGCAGGGAAGATGTTTCGCCGTGTGGGTGCCCATGGCAGGAGAATGCTCCTGCCTGTGGCCGCAGGGCTGTATCCTCACTGCATCCTCAGCGCATCCCCTGCAGTATTCATCCCCAGCAGACCCATCTCTGGAGCTGCCCCACAGGCAGCCCAGCCCGGCTTTGCCACCCCATCCACACAGCCTTTGGCTGGGTCCTGCCTCGAGCACGGGCACCACACGTCAAAGCTGGCACACAGTGGAGCGGGCACAGCTTGCGGCGCTGCTCTGCCTGTGCCCACCCACTGACCCCATACCACACCAGCCCCTGCCTCCACCTTCCCACCCTATCCCTGCTGCCCAGCCAGCACCATGCACAAGGCTTGGGCTTCTTTGATGTCCCACTGACCCCAGGCCATGAGCTGGACCCTTCTACGCCTCTCCATCCCTTCCACACCTCTCCATCCCTTCCACGCCTCTCCATCCCTTCTGCCTGCAGCAGCCAGGACCATAAGGGCCTCCTCCCTGCCGAGGCTTGTCCCACACTATACAGCCATGGGAGAAACGGGTCCCAGATCCTGCCCGGGGAGCCTCAAGGTAAATAACAACGATGAAGTGATTATGCTGGAGGCAACAGGGCTTATGATTTTAATTGTATATAAAATTAGATGTTAGACCTGGTATAGATGCCCGCATATTGTATTAAGGATAGGAACTAATCAGTTTAAAGATGAGCGCGGTCCTTAAAGCATGGTTAGATCCCATTTTCTCCATTGAACAGAATGGATGGATGGTTCATGCTGTAAAATGGTTTTATAAAATGTAGTGAACTGTACAATGACGTGTTTTATTTGCCTCCTGTGGTTTAGATTCATATTTTGCTTTAGCAAAATTAAGACTATGATTATGCTAAGAGGATGCAGCCAGTAAAGATAGAGAATGTTGAACTCCTCAAAGTCATAAAGAGTTGTCAACTGTGCAATTAGTAAAGAGTGAACATCTACAATGAAGTCTATTAAGCCATAAATGAATGAGAAAAATGTAGTGCTTGGCAATTTAATGTATGTATTTGTCTTAATTATTTTAAATTATTTACTATTGGCTACAATCATTAGAAAATTTATGATTTAAGTAAGGTGCAGCATAAACTCTCCTATAAAGTGAATCTAGCTAAATAGCCAACCTATTTTAAAATTATTTAGGCTGCAGAAAATGAAGAAACAAGAAGATTTGAAGAGTGCTGGGGACTGCTCTGAACTCCTCATAGGCTGTCGCCTGTGATGTTGAGCACCTTGAAGCCCCTTCACTGCTGGCAGGGAGCACAGGTCAGCCCTCTCTTCTGCCACCTCCAGCATCATGAGAGCTCACAGGTGTCCCCTTTTTGGGCACCTCTGGATAGGTTTCCCCTCAGACCCACGCCAGACTCACAGCTGCTCGCAGCCCCTGCAGTGGGACAGCATGCCATCAGGCTGTGCACCACCAGCAGAAGGCTGTGACATTCCTTCTCTGCATAGTCCTGAGAAGATTATTATTGGGGGGGGAAAAAAGTGGCTTTCTCGCAGTCCTTCCCTCCTGAATGACACTTCAGAGGTGCAGCTTATCCCAAGATAACTGAAGCCATTTATGTGACTGGCTCTGACGTATTTTACAAGTACCCTTCCAGTGTAGCAGTTTGCCCAGAGGTGGCTGAAGTTCACTGTGTGCCCACTCTCTGCGGGCAGCAGAGGGTCATGTCCTGCAGAGGTGCCCCCGTGACCCCCTGGAAGAGCCCTCTCTGGCTGCCTGCAGGGCTCCAGGGCACAGCTCCAGGCACCAAAGGGCCAGCGGGCACTGCAGAACACCACTGCCAGTTGTCAGGCTCTGCACTGTCTTCTTGGAGTGGTTTCAGGGTACTAAAACTAGGCGAGGATGGGAACTGAATGAGGCAAGCAGTATTGCCCAAAAGTGAACATTTCAGAAAAAACAACATGTTTTTTTCTATGTTTTGTAAATTAAAATTTCTATTTCCTTCTCTGAAATGTGGAGGTCACTCATAGTCACATTTCATTTCCTTTTCAGAATAAAAATGATAGATACCAGAAGGTAAGCCCTTTTCCCCGGGCTTCCGTTTTTTCCTAACATGAAAGAAAGGAAACTTGTATTTTAGAGGAGTTCCTTTCTAAGTCTCAGGTCAAAAAGCAGTTATTTGCCCAGTTCTAATTCAGCCATGCCCAGTCAAGATTAGTGTGCCCCGACAGCCTTACCGAGATGATGGAAAATAGGTGAACAGAAAAATTCTCCCCAGGGAAATGAAACCACACACAAATTCCTGTTATATATTCTGCATCTGCAAGGAAGGAGACTTGTTCCTTCAGGACTCTAATCTCCATCACTAATATTATTATTAAATATTTACATACCACCCTAAGTTTGCATGACACTTTACAGAGATAAAAGATGCTCTCTTTGCACTGAAGATCTTACAGCCTACGTCAGACAGAGAAAGCAAAGTTAGCTGAAAGAAGACATGATGAAGATTTAGGTAAGGATCTAATACTGGTGACCCAAAAGCATTTTTAGATTGTAACAGCACATGGAACTAGGACTGAAGGAAGCTTGTGGCATCAGGCCCCATTTTGCTTTTAGCAGCCATCCAACCTCCTTTCAGACTCACAGCGTTTGTGTGGACCTACTTCTCCACAGCTTTGGCCCAAACAAAATAAATAATGGCATCCTGTAACCTCTAGAAAAACACTTTTTTTCACCTGATTTGTCTAAGGAGAAGTCAGGCTGCAAGAGTTCAGCAGTGTGATCTGGGCTGTGCAAGTGGGAGAAAGAGCTGTACACTGCACCACTGAGCTGAATATAGAAATAAGAGTGGCTCATTCCTTCAGCTTGGGTTTCCTTGGGTTAATTTTGATTAATTCCCTCCCTCATTTTCATTCCTGACAGTGCAACTAGAGAGCCTTCCCTGCCAGACACACTGGGCTGGGGTGGCTCTGGCCTTTAGCCGGGGCTTAAGAGACACAGCAGCACGAAATCAGAGCAATGAAGATGGAGAAATGGAGATACCCAGCACAACTCTGCTTGCTCAGGGTGTGGAGCAGGCACACGCCACGCAAAGTACAGGGAATACACCTCTGCGGGAATGATGCTAAAAGGAGGACGAGAACACGCTTCCTATAAAATCTGTAAAATAATTTAAAGTAGACATTGTTACCAGCCAAGCCCAGTATGAGGCTGCAGCAGGAGGATGCTCCTCTCCTTTCTCCAGGCACGGAGGGGACCTGGCAGCTCCAGCAAGAGCCAAGCCTGCTCTGCAGCTCTTCCGCCACCCCCAAAACTCCCCGGCATGGGGGGACTGCTCAGGCGACAGCAGCAAGGGCAAGGCCACCAGGCTTAGGGATAGCAAGGGGCAGTTGAAGAGGGGAGGTGCTGGCACCTCCACCAAAGGCGGTCCAGGCATCCCAGCTCAGGTGGCAAAGACCCCAGATCCCTTCTGGGTCCCCACCAGCCACCTATTATTTTCATTCACAAATTTTGTGATCAAGAAAAAGAATTTTTCTGCCTTTTTAATTTTTTAAAGGAATCGCAGCCTAATCAACGACAATGACAGATTTCCCCAGGTTTCCTCGAAAATACCTGTTTGTTGACCGACCCGAGGCACCACGCAGAGAGAAGCAGCGGCACACATCATATCCCCTGAGACAACAATGGGCAGGACGTGCAAGGCAGAAGTGCAATCTAAAACATACAGCAATACAGATCTGCAGACACATGTACACACGCATACATATGCACATATATACACACAAACATATACATATGCATGCTCCTAGCAATTCAGTGAGATTAATTTGCTTTGGCTATTCCATTATTTTCCTTGCATAGTACTTAAAGAATCAGGTTAAGCCTTCTGCATTAGATACGCAAACAATGCTCCTTTACCTCCACATGGGTGTTGTGAGACTTTAATTAATGTTTGTAAAGTGCTTTCAGATCCCCAGAAGAAAGGCACTATAGAAGTGTGTAGTCTGATTATTTCATAGCATACAAAAGTAGAGGTGAAAAGAAATATTCTCCTCCTTACACATAAAACTACTGATCTCAACTCCTGCATTTAAAAAACCCCAAGATGTTAAGAAAGAAAAGAATTCTGGCCATGAACCTACTTCAGGCTTCCCCTTTGCCTTTTTCATCTGATTTCTGGTTGAGTGAAATAATAAGCTATTGTATTGCTGTAAACTCTTTGTAAGTAGATTTGACTAAGACAACAGAGTTCAGTGCCAGCAGCTACTCTGATCATTCTTTTAAATGGAAATTTACCGTCTGCTGCATCACATGGAAAAAATATAGAACTATTTTTCACAGCTTGTTCACTGAACAGATTATTGGAGGGAAGAAAAAATAAAAAGGCTTCATTTTCTACAGATCCCAAATCTCAGCGTAGAAAGTCTTGGCAATTTCCTTTTGAGAGGAGACAGATTTCACTTTCACATTGATTTAACAATGAGAAGCGCGTCCAAAAGGAGGGCCTGATCCTGAGCATTTAAATGGTTAGCCATAGCTGACTCCATAGCTTATCTATGGGAGCAAAATTGCTCACATCCATAAGACTGTGCAGGATCTGGTCCTAATATAGAATCAGTTCTTGATGTCATCAAATCTTTTTTAACGGCATCTTGTGTTACATTTAATTTATTTCACATGGCCTCATAAAATAAGATAAAAGCTTGTAAGTTTAAAAGTCATATTAAAAGGATGGAAAAAACCCCATCCTACCATGTATTCATGTTTATTAAGTATTATCTTCATGCAACTTTACACAGTTTTAACTCCAGAATTTCCAAATTGTTTCTAATCCTAACAGCAGTCATCAAGAGCTGCCAGTGCACAATGTAAACAGATTACAACACACCCACGTTTTGGAGAAGAAACTCCTTCCCAAAGCTCTCTACAGACAGGTCATCCCTTTTAGCTCGTGTAAGCAGCACAGAGCCTTACTGAAGTGCCTTCCCTCTCACTTGGGCAGGGCACAGACAAATGATGTCCTTGCCCTGCCTGGTCCTGGGAAGTACAGCTGTGGGGTCTAACTTTCAAACTTAGCCTAATAAGCTCCAGGATGACAGGCATGAGAAACACCAGCTTGTGCAAAGCGTGGTTTAATCTAATAATGGCCTAAAGAATGCACAAGCAACACTCCAGTTCATCTGTTCTTTAATACTTCAGTCAGAAAAATATCTTTGGGGCCAAAAAGACCTCACCCTTCTTTAAATGGAGGTTATGGAGTGCCTCCCCTCCACCACTGGAAGTGTGCTTTCTGCTTCAGTCCCAGGAGGGGAAGGACAGGACTGCAGCCATGGACCTCAGGATTTAGGGCGAGCTCACCTGAAGCCCAAGGGACACAGCCAGGAGGTCCCAGGAGACATGCGTGGTAGCCTCTGGTGTGTGAGAGGGAAAGTAGGTCCATGGGTGCACCTTGGCACCCACAAATTGCCCACAGAAAAGAGGGTCCTTTTTCAGTCGTTGGGGGACAGTGTTTCTGGATGCTGGGAGGTAGGCGGATTCAGGGATGTAAGTCAGGGGATGAATCCTGGCCTGCCTTTAGGGCTCCCAAAGGTGTGTGTGCATCAGGACTGTTGGGTGCTCCTCCAAGGCTGGCCATGGGGCAACCAATTGCCAAATGGGGCACCTTCCTATTCACAGTATGGGCCCTTCACTTGTGGAAGTGTATAACAGAGTTTATAATGAAGTGCCTTTAGCATCTCAGAGCACGTCGGTGACCTTAGAGAGCTACTGGCAGGAGTACTTGTTTGCCAACAAAATAAAATAAGGTAAAAATAAAAAATTTCCAGTATTCTGGTGTATAAGCGAAGGGAATGTTCCATTAAAAAACCAAACCACAAAACAAATAAAAATACGCACACACACACACAAATGACTTGCCCTTTTTGTCACCTCACATTTCCTTAGTTTATCAATTATAATCATTACCATAAGAAAATGACGAGGTCTTACCTGCTGCTGCTGCTGCTAGCAAAATGGTTTCATTACCAGAAGGCCATCACAGAGTGTCCGTGTTTAGGAACCAGCAGCAGACCCACTGCCTTTCCCCCAGGAAGCACAAGCCAGAGGCAAACCCAAGGGCAATGAGGTAAACAAACGCTGTGCTTCCAACTTAAACCCTGGGAAAGAAAAGTTCCTTTTGATAAAGTAAAAGGTTTCCTGAGGACATCTTTCAGTAAAGACAAACTTTAACCATGATCTGACATGACAGTCAATAAATAACTTCAAGATAATCGCACGTACCTCTTTGGTAGGCAGTGGTCTAACCCAGGCAGAGATGCTTTTAGAACATGGCTGTTCTCACCAGCCCTTGATATTTTTCTTGCGATCCAGGCAACATCCACATTGAAAAACCTACGCCACAGCTGTCAGGGCTTCTCTCCAGCAGATAATTAAATTCCATTGTGACAAGTGAGCTCAAGTTTAGTGACACCATCCCTGCCAACCAAACAAGAATGAGAGCCATCAGCTGCATAGTCGTTGATCGCTTTGCTGAAAGAAGAGGTGCCTGCAGTACTTACCACCATCCTCCCGGGGTAGGTGCTCAGCCCCCAGGAGATACCTGACAATAACATGAGTACGTCTCCAGGGATGATTGCGTTTGGTTCAGTGTGCTTATGCAGGAAGGCCTGGCAAAAGTGGAGCAAGTCAACAAGTTTAAAGGACATTCAAGATCTTTTCCAAACCAGAAAAAGGCAGGGTTTAGCTTGGGTGGTTGCATGGTAGGCTTGCAAAAGATGAAGCCATTTGTGTTTTCTGCTAAGGATTGCCCTCTCAAGTCGCTCTTTTAGGTGAAGAGCTTGTTTTTCCCTCATCATATGCACACCCCATATTCTTGCTGATATGTCTATTGTCCGTAGAATGTAGCTTTTAAACTTAGTTTATCCACCAAAAATCAGACTGCAGAGTAGCTAGTACCTATTTAACTCCCTCGTAACTGCCTTTACGTAGTCATCTTGGTTCATATGTAAATCTTTATTTCTAGGCTAATTATTGAACTATCCACTTTTAAACACAACTAGAGGAAAACTGTGTTTTTTCCCCACAGGAGAAGAATACCACTTCTCTGCTAGCATTCCAGAGAGACTACTCCAGTTAATAAAGGGTGACCAGGTCTCACTTTTAAGAACGGCGTGAGCCATATCTGTTTGCTCACTTTGCTCATTGCCTAAGTGTTTAAAGCTAGTATTTATGTTGCAGTAGCTCCATAGAGGCTAGTGGGATATCACAGTTACAGAGGTATACATCTGCCTCAGACATGCTGTGCCAGCCAAAGAACAGCTCAGACCCCACAGAGCCTCCAAGGTCTCACCCAGTACACAGGAGGAGGTATATCTGCCTCCAGGAGCTAAGCCAATGGCCAGAAAATGCAGTGCATTTGAGCAGGAAGTTAAACCTGACTCTCCCATAGGTTCAACAAAGGGCTCAAACCAACCATCTGTGGTCAGTCTCTGAAAGTCTCTCCATCCCCTCTGAAAACTCAATGCTAGCTCACACTTTCTGTTCCAAAGCTGACTGCCCCAGCCTGTGAGACGTCATCATTGGCAGCTGAGTGGGGAGGTCTGAGGCTTGACAACACATAAATAGTGGGTGTAGAAACTTAAAATCATGGCTAAATTGATTGCCCCCTCTCTAGATCTCACCCTACTCTCCCAAAGGCTGAGTTTATTCATTGCCCTATGTGCTTTGCTAGCAGCACTGGCTTCTCTGCTTGTCAACGCGCGGATTTCTGAGTTCTCAGTGCAAAAGAAGCCTTTCATGGTTTGGCATCCTCTTATATGTTTATGCTTCTCAAGATACATTCTCTAGCCAAGTCTTTAAGTTCTTACATTAGTCCCCCAGCCCAGACATCAATCTGTTGCTGATCAGGTCTTTTCACATCGTGCTGCTTTTACCTGGAATGTTGTTTCTGATGCATTCAGGGAAGCTGATGTTTTCAAGAATGTGGTTAATTATTTTTTTTTTCCTTTTTGTTTAAAATAATGCTTGAGCACAGCTATTTCTTTTGCTGTAAGACTTTAGCAAGAAATTTGCCTTATAAATTCTATTATGCAGGGGAGGTCCTGATTTACATCTTTGTCCTTGGATAGAGTAGATGCAGCACAGGGGTCCACAAACAGACATTGATTGATTTTTTTCCCCCTTTTATAGTCTACAATAAAAAGTTTCTTTAAAGGGGAAGAAAAGAGAGGCACATGCTTAATATTGAAGAATAGCCTGCTTGTGCTTGATACATCAGAGGAATAGTTCAAGAACACTTCATCCTACTGCAACTATTTCCTGCACTTCTGCCAAGGTTAGGGAAACCTTGGGTTAGCTGCCGCCTGAATACCGTAAGCTGGTATCAGGATGAGCAAGTTCAACTGACTGCTTAGATTTTCATCTTTATTTCTCCCCCTGTTGTCTTCCCACTTTGGCAAACAGAAATCACCTTTGACTTTGGGGGAGGCCTCAGCTGAAAGCACTCAACAAAGAGAATTCCCCGAGAAATGCTGGCTGGGGGGTCAAGGTCCTTCCATTGACTCCCCCAACTCCGCTGTGCTGGTGATCAGCCAGCTGTCATGAAAATGAGACTCTGTAGATCAGCATGGTCTGGGATCAGGCAGGTCAGAAAACACAACAGTATAGTCTGATGAATGACTGAAAAAATAGACAAAAAAACAAAACCAAAAAAGCAAGAAAAATCCACCTCCTACATACTTAAACTCCCTCCCTCTTTTTTTCTTTTTTTTTGTTTTCACACCAGCTAATTAAAACAAAGTGGCAGAAAGAAGTAGTATTAGGCAAGTATGACAGACTTTACCTCATTTTTCTTTTGACTTAAATGAAAAACAGGGCTGGGCAAAACAATCCTTGGATGCCGATTGGTTTTGCACACAGCTCCTCTGACGTACAAAGCAGAAGAAGAGTAGCACTGGGATAGAGAACAGACTGACCAAGGGATCCCAGCCCTGAACAGCTGCAGGACAACCAGGCCAGCATGACTCCAAATGAGGGATGCAGTCCTGCTCCCATCCTTGCTTCGAGCTGTCCCTTACACCAGGAACCAGCCTGTTCACTGTCCTTTTGCACTGCTCTAGGGCTAAGGGCTAGATTAACCAAGTGACTGAAAAGACTGTTTTCTGTCTCATGTACTGGATGATTAACCAGGGTTAAAACCTGAAGCATTTGCTTAAATTTAGATTTAACCTTTTTGGGGTTTTTTGGAACTAACAAATATATCTGGAGTGCTTCATGCAGAAATGGCGTGAATCAGATCATTGCATCACGGAGCAGAACCTGGAATGGACTTTGATAAAGTGACAACTGTTCATATTACCATGGAGCTCTTCTGTCATTTTTCTGGATCCAACAGTACTGTCCTGAACTCATTCTGTGTGTCTTACATTGACAGCCACATGGGTAAACCTGACCTGCTGGTTTATGGAGAATGAGACAGAAAAACAGCAAATTCCTCCTCTAACGGTTCTCTTTTTTGTAGTAAGACTCACACTAATCACTGCTTTCTCTCACAGGACCATGGCCCAGGCCTAATTTTAAGAGCTTCAGTCATTTGGAGATAGAAAATAGAGAACACAGGGCTAGGGAAGAGCTCAAGCACCTCAGCAGATACAGGAGAGAAACTTCTGTGTGCTCCCTTGGGGAAACTGCTGAAGGCACATCTCCATGACTACCTACCTTGACAGACAACTCTTCTTCCCAGGTACTTTGTGGCAGCTGAAGGGACCCCAGTACCAGCTTTCTTTTTCTCCTCTCCTCCACGAGGAGATGCCAGCAGTGGCTCCTGCTGGCCAGCCCACCTCCTTCCACGCTGCCTGTACTCATCAGCCTCTCCTAAAGCCTCTGTGAACGTGGAGCTGCCCTGCCTCTGCTCCCTGGGAGCTGCTCTGCTGCAGGTACTCTGGGGTTGAGCTGCCACAGTGCCAAGGGCATGTCAAGGAAAGGGCCTGGGTCCTGCTGTGCTGGGGAAAAGCTTGGAGGCAGGAAACAATGGGAGAAGGACAAGAGAGAATGGGGGAAGAGCACAGGTTTACCAGGGAGGAGGTTTCTGGGAGGACATGGGTGCACTTCATGATTGTCAAGGCTATTTTATGATACCCATTTTTGTCTTTTCTGAGCATTTGTGGCCAGAAATACCCTCACTGGCAGTAATGCGGTCAGTGACAAGGAACTGGCAGCTCCGTGGGCATCTGGCCAGGATGGTGGGGGGGCACAGAGAGACGAGGAGCCATGGAGGGGCCCCTGGCCCTGCCCGCCACAGGGTGCACCCCATGCCCTGTGGTGGATGGCTTTGTGCAGACACCGCCTTCACTGGGCAGCGGCAGGGCCAAAGCAGGGACTGGGCACCAAGAGTCCCCACCACCCCACACCCTCATCCCAGAGCGCCCCGCCTGCAAAGAGCAGTGTGGGGATC
The DNA here is from genome assembly GCA_013396735.1 of Grallaria varia. Lineage (NCBI taxonomy): Eukaryota > Metazoa > Chordata > Aves > Passeriformes > Formicariidae > Grallaria > Grallaria varia. Next base: position 718,521 of record VWZG01003741.1, read on the forward strand.
CTCACAACGCTGCCTGACTCCTCACAGGTCCCCCGTGTCCCCCAACACTGCCTAACCCCTCTGTGAGCAGCAGTCACAGGTCCCCTGTGTCCCCCAACACTGCCCAACCCCTCTGTGAGCAGCAGTCACAGGTCCCCTGTGTCCCCCAACACTGCCCAACCCCTCTGCGAACAGCGGCCACGGGTCCCCCATGTCCCCCAACACTGCCCAACCCCTCTGCGAACAGCGGCCACGGGTCCCCCGTGTCCCCCAACACTGCCCAACCCCTCTGCGAACAGCGGCCACGGGTCCCCCGTGCCCCCCAAACGCGGCCGGTGGGGACACGGGAGGAGCTCCCCGGCACGATCCCACCAGCCCTGCCACTCACGCTCCACCCCGTGAGCCAAGTGAGTCCACTACACACATCCTCATTTAAGGATTACTCAACTGCTGCTCATTTCTAGGTCAATTATTAGCTCGAATCGCATTAAAGTTTAACAGAAATATGCCACTAGATCACCTGTATAAATATATCATGATAATTACACGGCTACAAAATTCTTCTAAAATACGAGGGGAAGTAAGCTACTATTGGATAATAAAGCCTCACAGACTGCTGTGGAGCCCGTGCAAAGAAATACAAAGTGTCCCATTATCTTTGTATCAGCTTCACAAGGAATAATCAACATATATTATTAAACACATCTACAGATTAATCTCTCTCCAGTTAAAATTTTGGCTTCCTAAAAATGCTTTGTCTAACCTTATCAGAAAGGATAGAAGGGGGGTAGAGAGTGAGCAGAGAAAAAAAAGGCATCGTATCATAAGAAGCTTGTAATGTTACAAATGTGAGAATATTTTTTTTTTTAAAGTACTGTTAACTTTTTCACATTTTAGCAAACTTCTCAATTAGGATTTCTTCCTGGCTATTTAAATATGCTTAAAGTAATGATTTGCTGTAATTTGTCTTTTTCCTTTGGAAACATACCGTGCTATTGTCAGCTTTAAAAAAGAAGCAATTTTCTGACTTTTGAGATTGAGTAGGTCATGGAAAAATTACTACTGTGGGAGCCTATAATTAAATAGAAAATGCAGCTGCACCTATAAAAAACCCCTAAGTTTATTCTATTAATACTTGAGTCTAGAATTGTATTTGTCTCTCAGACACAGGTCAGCTTACCTGCAGAACATCACTAGTTGCACAGGTACTTGCAAAACCAGACATGATATAGTATGTACAAACATATTGCCAATTATTTGCTGGTATCTGGATTAGATTCAGTGTAGCATGATTGTAATTTACACTTGTATTCCCTTTCTTTCCTGTTTTCCTAGGACTGGCACTACATCTTTGGGTGTTGATTTCATGTTTAGGGTTTTTTTAAGAAACTCAATTAAAATAAATCTTTGTAAAATCACTAATGTTTATTATAAATTTAACTAGAAGAAAAGAAGTACAGAAAGGGCCTTTTGAACAAAATTATGTAGTACATCTGAATTGAATAAAGATCTCTTCCCAGCGTTTGACTAGTCATGAAATGAAGACAAGATTCTAGACAATACCATGATACAAAACTAGGCTTTGTGTATATATAAAGAAAATTTGTCATAGATCCTGACTGAATGTTTACACGGTACCAGATACAGGCTCTGAATTAAATTCTAAATGAAAATATTGAAAAAAAAATTGTGATCCACAAGAGATTTTAAACCACCTAAAATATACAAAATTAACAAAAGCCTCACAGAGAAAATAAGATACAGACATGCTGATTAACAACTCATGAGACTTTTTCTGGCATCTGATGATAAAAAATACTTGCACAGAAATCTTACAGGAACCATATCAAATCAGAAAAAGAACAAATCAGTCTAATATAATGGTATTGATTGTATTTATTAGGAGTAATAATAATAGCTTTTTAAAAAATAATTCCGTTTAGGATGAGCACCTTTCATGATTTTCTAGGGTTAAAATAGGTGGTTTCTACAACCTTTTCTTATTGGATGATATTGTAGAAATTAATAAAAACAGATGTTCTTTTATATATTATATGATAATTCCTAAAACTATATGTTCTTAAAATCTTCTCTAATTCACTAAATTTAAGGGTTATTTTTTCCTTTAAATAAATAGGAAGGAAATTATCTTTTTTCTTTTCATCAGTCATTTTCATATGTCTGGGGTTTTTTGCTATTATAACGAATGTAACTGAACCCATGCAGTTTACATAAATGTCTATACTATTTATTACACATAAAAAGCTAAAATCCTTTCTCCATGTGCAAACTCAATTTCACTATTTCTAACACACTTATCACATCTAATACAGCTATCCACAACCACTGTATGACAACAGCATATCAAAAACGGTAAAATCAAAAAGATTTGTGAGGAAACATTATGCAAAACAAGGAAAGATTATTTTCCCCATTTCAGAAGCAACTTGTGAGCGACAGTGTTGTTGCAGAGAGAGCCCACAAAACCATCGCATACACCCCGTGATTAAGACCAGAAGTGATTCTAAGAACCAGCAGTTTAATTATTTGATTTCACATCTACAACTTGCTTTCTCTCGGCTGCCTGTTTGGTCAGTGGCATGATTTCCCCCCCCCACACTTCATGCCATGGAGCTGGATCTCTATTTTCCAGCTGCCTGTATTCCACGGAGGAAAAGAAAACTGATCCATGAAGTTCCTATTTGCATAAAGCACAGAAACATCTGTCACAAGATTCTTGCTGGTGGATTGGAAGCATCAGGAGGTTCTGCCGTTGATCATCTGCCTTAATAGTATTGACTTCTGATTCTGTCAATAGGAGCTCTGAGTGAGGGTATTTAAAGAGGCAGAGAAAAGAGAGTTTGCTCAGACAAGATATATTCTATTACTTGAAATGAGTGATCGGTTACGTGATGCTGTCTCCCACAAACAGGTAGAAATGAGCTGTGCCCCAGTATCAGCAAATTCCCTGTTCCATCTGATGTAAGTTCTTTGCAAATACAGGTCTTGTAAAGGTTTATGATGATTTAATCCGCATTCTGCAGTTGCCTACAATGCACAACAGCTTCTTTTTGTTAAACTTCATGCAATCAATGATCCGTGTAGCAAGGCTGACACTGGAAAGTGCTCGATCTGCACTGCTGTTTTGAGTTTTGATTTTGGTTTAGGGAATCAAATAAAAAATCTGGAGGAATTATCTGTGTCTCAGATCAGGAAAAATTTCATTCTGTTTCTGTATGTATATATAATGCATGACTACATCATATATATCAGGTGGAGCAGGCAATTCATTCATACAGAATACATAAGTAGAACATATTCTCAATGAAATATAATAGCAATTATTTAAAAAACAATTACTATGTTAGGTCAAATGTTATTTTCAAAAGCACTAAAAGTACTTTTGGTAATACACAAAATTCAAATTTCTGCATTACATTCTGTTCTTTTTTAATTACAGATGATTTTTAAAATTCATTAGCTCTGGATAAAATCGTACAAACAGATTTCAGACTCACATCACCGAGAGTCAGAAATCAGTCTAACCTACAGCACGCAATGCACACAAAGTGCTCTTCTCTGCTCCTGTGTTTTGTGGAGTTTAACAGCCAATCTGAGAGAAAAACAAAGTTTCTTCACATTTACTATCTGCTTGTGTCAGAGGTAGCGTGAAAGGTGATCAATACAACGCTGTCCTCTGTTTCCTGCCAAAAGCTCCAAGATAGTTGGCTTCCTAAGCTAGGGCAGCTGAGATTAATGTCACATTAGTAACATCTCATTCATCATTGTCAATGTAAATCAAAAAGGTTTTAAGCATTTCTTATTCATAGCTGATCTCTGTAACATGCCCATGTGCTGCTTTTTTTCCCCCTCCTCGATCCTTCACATATTCACAGATACCTCGACTCAGCTGTGAATGTCCGAGTGCAGCAAATACCTGCTCCAGAGCCCAGCACAACACGGTCACAGTGTATTGGGAAACAAACAATTGTAAAAATAGGAATGAAAACCTGACAACTGCAGCAGAAGCGATCTTTGCTCCCATACACATATTTGTCTAAAAAGTTCCTCTGGCAGTGGTTCACCAGCAGGCAGTAATCAGCTAAGATACTTCTTTGTAATTTTTTTGTTTCATAAATAATACAGGAGTTTACTAACAGGAAGTTTGTGGGAAGCAACAGTAAACAGTCTAGCAATCCATCTGTTATTGCGGAATGCAAGAAAGCTGAATCAGATTCTCTGCAAGTGGACTATTTTTGTTGTTTGTGCTAGAGAAGATGTGTGGGAAATGGGCATTTAGAGTCATTACTGATGTGAACTCTTGCGGACCTTCCTTTCTCCCTCTTCTTGCGGAAGGAGACGGCCGAGTGCAATTTCAGCAAGACTTCTGTGGCTACAGAGCGGCTTGTAATAAAGCTGAGCCAAACAGCGAAAGCACTTGGATGTGAAATATTCGGGTGGCAGTTACAAAGGGACTTTTGCTTCCTCGAAATCAGTCTCAGAAAGAATGACTTCCAAACTAAAACACACACAAACTCCTGTTAGCGCCTTCCTCAGCATCAAGATATTTATCAGGAAGAAGTTGAAGGGTTGGAGGGAACTGGAGTGGGAGGAAAGGCAACAAGGAAAAATAAGGTAACGATGGAGGTTGTACTGACAGACTTTCTGTGCCAGCACAAGTAGAGAGTCAAGCAAGGGTGAAAAAAAAGCTAGTATCTTTTCCGAAGACAGGCTGTTCTGCTGGCATTCGTCCACCCTTGATAAACTGCTTATGAATAGAAGGCTGGAAAGAGAGCGGGGGCAGGCGTGTAAATTAGTCACTACTACTACAAAAGCAGGCTTTCCTCGCCAGCGGCAGCGCGGGGTCTCACCTCCAAGATTAATCGGGAATGTGCGTCCGAGGGGGAAAGAAACGAGAGTCAGGCGCCGAAGTATAGCATTAGACCCTGGGCTAACTGGGAATCACTTAATTTTAACAAGCCAACAATTACTGCTTATTCACAGTGTGTCTGAATAATACACATAGCTCTTGGTTTAAAGGAAAAACCTCTGTCCGAAACAAAACCTACTAAAGAGATGCACGAAGTCAGTAAACAGGAGCGTATGATCGCTGATCGCGGCGCACGGCTGCGCCCCAGCAACAGCGCGGAGGTTGCCCTGCGCAGAGCGCAGTCCCAGCGGGATGCCCCGAAGCCTTTCCAAAGGCAAAGGAAGGCGTCTGGGAGCCGGCCGACGCCTCACGGTGCCGGCCCCCTCGGGGAGCACCGCGGAGGTGCCGCGGGCCGGACGGGCGGAGCCGCTGCCGCCACCGGGCAGGGCCGCNGCCCGCCCCGCGCGGAGCGGGGGGATCCCGGGAAGCGGGGCCCGGGGAAGCGGGACTCGGGAAGCGGGACTCGGGAAGCGGCATTCCCGGGAAGCGGGACCCGGGAAGCGGGACTCAGGAAGCGGGACCCGGGAAGCGGCATTCCCGGGAAGCGGGACCCGGGAAGCGGGACTCAGGAAGCGGGGCCCGGGAAGCGGCATTCCCGGGGGGAACAGAGGAGCCGCCCGGCGCCCCACAGCCCTCCGCCGGGCCGCGCAGGGACGCTTCGGAGCGCGGCGCTCACGGCCAAGCTGCCCAATCTCACCAGACTGACCTCAGTTTGGACAAGGAGCACCGGGACATCAGTGAGGGATTTTCAGGGCTCCACTGGAGTGCGAACATCAGCGAACGTGTTTTTGCGTGACAACATTGCACCACTGCGGCTCAGAGTGACAGTTTCGCTTTTATTCCCCAAAGCAGTAGAAGGCATTGCCTAGTAAATGGTACCACGATCCTGAGCGATGCTCTGGCATGGCCCTGGCTGAGCCGGGAGGTTGGGCTGGGGGAGCCACTGGGGTCCCTTCCAGCATCCCCCACTGTGTGAGGCTGTGAACTGCACACTACAGTCACAAATTCCGCGTCCTCCATGTCCATCAAACCTGGACAATGGGCAGTTACCTAATGAAAGTGAAAAGAAAAAAAAAAAAAAGGACTAGGCTTTTGATGATTTGCCCTCACACTGGTGGAAAAGCCTGGAAATCCTGACTTTGGAACATCCGTCTCTGAGCCTGTGGTGTCAGTGACTGCATTTCCTCACATGAGCCCCCCCTGAGGTGGATCACACAACGCCACCACTCTACTGAGGATCTCCCGTAGGGGCCCATGATGGGCTTGGATCACTGACACGGCCAGTAGGAGGGACATTGTCTAAACTTGGTTTAGTAAAGCTGTGGCAATACTTCCTGGAAACATCAGATGTTTGCAGCTTTTTATTTTTTTTTGGAGGGGGGAAGTATGGTCAAACTTGTCAGTGCTCCTAACTCATCTCATGCCTGGTTCCTGCTCTTTGAGCATTCACCTCCAAGTGCCAAAGCACAGCTGTGTGAAGATCCAGAAGGATAACTTACATTTTACCATCTAAATCTCATCTACTTCTTCACAGTTCAAGACATGTGCCACTAGGAGTTCTACAGCAAAAAAAAAAAAAAAAAAGGTTGCATGGTAAGAATTGGTGCAGAATTTTCTAACAAATTTTTTTCGTACTGTTTGGTATTTGGTATTTGGTTAGAGTAGTGCATCTATTTCTGCGTCCTGATGGGGCTGATTTCAACACTTGCCCGTGTAGTGGCACAGCTCAGGTTGCAGCGAGGTTATTATGATGGTCTGGGGCTCCACCTAGGCACACACAGCCTCCCTGCAGGAGCAGCTCACTTCAGCATGGCATGCACTCATGTGCATAGTTTTTCTCTTTCTGCAATCAAAATGAGTCACAACAAGATTAGGAATCTGGTGTTTTCCGTCACAAGAAACTGCCATGAAGAGGGGTCTTGATGGTGCTTCTCCTGGTTATCCACTGATACGCATGTGTCTGCCACCCTGGGCACCCAGCAAAACCCATCCAGCAAGTGTTTGATGTTATAGACATTTGTGCACCACGGGAATTATAAATGTGAGCCAACTGCAGGCTGGCAAAGTGGTCCTAACACTGACGAGTCTGGACACAAAGCCTTCCCTCCCTCTCAGCCTTGCCATTGCCTGCCAACAAGAGTCCAGCACTGGGAGCAACTTGTGCCATTACTTACCTGGATTTCCTAGCAGAGGGCTACTAGATATGTTCTTTGATGGATGCAACAGATCAAAACAGATCCAGCAAATCTCATGTCTTTCTGAAGGTTCTAAAGGAGAAAGTGACACCTCCACAAGCATGGCAAATCTTCACCTCCAAAATGCTCAGCACTTGGTTCACACTGGCAGCAATGAGGTGCAATAACACAAAGGCTGCAATAGTTGGTAGGAAACTCGGATTCTGACCTCTTTTAGGTAGCCTTCCTTAACAACCCTGTTAGGTCTTTTCCTAGGCCTCAACTCCAGGTAGCAAAAATAAGGCTAATTCATGTTGTCCTTTTACATGCCTGTGGAAGTTTGACCCTGGGCAAAACCAAAACAAAGCAACACCACACAGAACTTCCCAGCAGCAGCACAGCTTCCTCCCCCCTTTCCCCAAAAGCACCCCCCCAAAGGGGAGAAAAACGACGAAAAAGCCGAGGGGAAGGAGAGAAATCTTAAAAGCTTCAGACCGTGAGGGGAACAGAGATATATATATATTTATTTACAGAGGAGGAAAAGGGAACTTAGTACTATATGCACACTACACGAATACCGGGCAAATACAGGGAAAGAGGGGTAACTCAAATGGTACTATATAGGTACTATATATACACCCAAGGAAAACAGATCAGGCACTGCATTACCCAAATAGTGAAGTGACCAGCCCCGAGCTGCAAACCTTCCCCCCAACCACCTGCCCGACGAGAGACTGACCCGGCCGGAGGAGAGACTGCACCAAAGAGGCTGACCCAAGGAAGCGTCCGAGGACAGTGTGTGTCCCAGAACTTCCTCCCTCACCTCTATCCCATGTGATGTGAGATAGTAGGGAATACCTATGATTTGTCAATGTATGTCACCTGACTTGTTTCCCAGGAAGGCCTAAAAAACAACAAACCTAGCCAAAGCCTAAAATTTAAAACCACCACAATGCCAATCTTCTTTTTTGGACACATTGGCTCAAGCTGCCATTCCCTGTGAGAGTCTCTGCTCAGATAGGTTTATGGCCCTGTGGTGAGCTCTTAGGATGCCTTCTGTCTGCCTCTCACACCTTCCACAGCAGCCAGTGCTCCTCTCAGCTATAATCCCTGCAATACTTGGAAGGAGGAACTTTCTACAGGGGCTAGAAGTTGGATTCGGGGCTTTAACGGAGGCTATGAGAGTGAACTATCTCTCCTTAGATGTTCAGAAGACACAGGTTGAGTGCATTGGATCCCCTGATGCAAGGTTAATCTGTCTTGATAATTACAGAAACGAATGGTCAAAATCCCTCCATGTCAGACCTCCTCCATGGATGAGTCAATCTGTATTTTATATCACTCATTTTACTGCAATTTCTCTTGTGTTTGTAGGGGAGCTCATGCTGAAAACCACCAGCCTGTCAATTAAAAGTCTTAGAGACAGCTACCTTAGAAATTAATCCTAGACTGGAACCTTTGCCCAGTTTTATTGAGTCATGATGGTAGTTTATTTCCTCCTTACAAGGGAAAATCCCTGCTTCTATAGTTACCTTTTCAGTCCAGTTTTTTGCCCAGTTCAGTTATCTAACTTTCACTATTTTCTCTTCTCCTGTTCACGGTGAATAAAACCACTTTATCCATGGAACAGCATTTCCTATGGCTTTGAAGCTAGTGAAGCTAATTTAAAACACACACACAGATCCACGTCTGCATGCACACACCTCTGCACACACACCCCCATGATTAAAATTCAGTCCAGGAGAAAAACTGTGAACAGGAAATCACAACACTGTGCAGCAGGTAACAAAGCAAAGCCTTACAGTAAACTCCTGGAAAAACAGATGTTGAGAGGGTGTGAGCCGGACGCTGGGAATCACACAGTTCTCCTTTATAATGCATAATACATTTCTAGACAACACTGGGCAAAACTGGCCACAGAAACTCACAGCATGGGGAGAAGCAGAAAAATCTACCATGGTCTGCAAGACAGACTGCAGGCACACTGAGAACTTTTCACAGGAAGAGAGTTTCTTCCACTGAAGAAAATTTGAGTTAATGGCAAGTAGATTATAAAGGAATATTATCTCCTTGGTCAGGTGGAATAAACTCAGTTGTTGGCATGTGCCCTTGGAAGATACACATGCTGCTTTACTGGGAGAGAAACTGAGGGCTCAAATGCTGCTTTCAAATGAGGACTCGGGTGGGATCTGAGCCCCAATATTTCTGACAACCTGAAACCCTCAGAGATGCCAACAGAACTTCAAGGTGCTCAGCACCCCACAGCACCAAGATAGAAGACAGTTGTCTGTTGCTTGACATCAGAGCCTCTTGCACCAAGCAGGGGAAGAGCAAAGCAAAGGAAACACAAATGTCTTTGTGCCCACAAAGGAAGATCTGGAGAATACTGTCAGGGGTTTGTAGGGCTAGGAGTGGAAAAGTCATGATGAACTGTTCCAGGACCTTGGACTCTTATATGATGTCTCCACTTCTAGGTGCCCTGTGGAGTAAAGCCACACAAACTCTTGGAGCCCAACAAACTCCACGATGCTGCCCAAACCTGCGTACGTTGTCAGGTCTTCTCCAAAAGCCACACAGTCAGAATGACCCCAGCATGTACTTGCTCAAGCATAGTCCTACTCTCCATCTCTTTTTTGTCTCCCGAGAGAAAGCCAACCGGTTTATATTCTCTAACCTGAAATTAAGATTAGTGCTGATTTAAAGGGTCCTGAGGTAGCCAGACCTTAATTCCACTCCCTAATCGTCCAGCACTTGAGAGTTTCTTGCTATCACAGGCCATGGAGTATTAGACCAAAGCATTTAAGTGTTCTGTGGCACACAGCTTTTGCAAAGAGACTTACCAAAGCAAGGCCCTGTGGCCAAGAGATCAGCTCTTCCCCTGCTCAGCCTTGTGTGCTCCGCTTGCTGTCACATGCTTGCTGAGGTCAGCTCTTCCTCACCAGCTTTGCTCAAATCTCTTTGCCAGAGCTTTAAAATCAGTTGAATTTTTAAAGATATCCAAGACAAACAGTCCCAGAGAAAAGAACTGGGACAGGCAAATTATTGACGTAGTTGCTGACCAAAAAAAAAAAAAAATTTTCCTTCAGAAATGAAAACATATTCCCTCCAGTTCGGTTACTCACAGAAAGTGCTCTGGAAAGATACCAGAAATACGTATCTACATGTTCTTTACTCTCAAATAATGGCAAATACAACTAGAACTAGAGATGCTGAGCGCTGAGTATTTTCTCCTCCTGGTGGTACAGCTCTGATGCAGGAAAAGTCACATTGAAAATACAAGGCATCTGTATAGGTGACATGGATGCAGAGAGCTCAACAGGTTTTATTAGTGACAAATAGGCACATTCCTAAAGAGCAAACTTAGATCATCAGTGTAGGGTCCCTATGTGTGGTCTGAAGTTAACACAGGACAGCAGTAAGGACCTGTGATGTGCATACCCAGAATGTCAACATCTATCTACAACCTACATGAAATACAGCCACAAAAAAAGGTGCATTCTCAAATTAAGAAATAATTACCTGAAAGTCTGAAACACAGTAACAATAATTTTAAATGTTAATCTAAGCAATGTGCATAATTTTGTTTTAAAGTCTCGTGACGTTTCCAATACAGTAGTTCCAGACAGAGCCTGAGTTTAAAAAAAAAATAATAAAAATTGTCAGATCTTCACAGCTTTGAGTTCTGCCAAAGGCCTTCATGAGGTCAGTCTTTGTGATGTTCTCCCTGAGGAATTTTCCAGCCCTAGCTCTATGGATATGTTTTTCTGTCTTTGGGCAGTTTTTCTACCCAGCCCCTCTCACAACATGCAATAACACATCTCCTGTTTCAGTTTGAAGCTATTGTGTAATCTTCCACAAGTCACATTTTGGAACTAGAGTGCTCAGCTTTCTTCTTATGCCCTTTTATTTTTATTTTTTCCTTCTGCCTTGTTCTGAAAATATCTCCCTCTGTCTGCAGCTGCAGATGTGTTCACCAGTAGTTAGTTCTGTTGTTTCTTGAAGTATTTCTGTTTTCCATCTCTTTCATGTCTTCTCTGTCCACATAACAGCAGCAATGCTTGCATTTCTGAGCGCTGCCCTCTTTGGATGTTCCCATTTCTTACCTCTGCTAGTCCCCAAACTCTGGGCAGTAGCAGGTACCAGCTGCTGGAGACGCTGTGCTCCCGCGGGTAACACCGCGTGTCACGAAAGAATAACAAGCACATTCTTGCGCTCGAGAAATGAGTTGTGAGGTTTCCCGACTCCTCTGCCCCCAAACAGGAACGGCTCCGAGACCCCTGCGAGGCGCAACCGGCCCGTGCTGCGCTGCCGCTGCCGCTGCGCCCGCCGCCGCCAGAGGGCGCACCCGCCGCATCCCGGCGCTCCCGGCGGGAATGGGAGCGGCTCCCGAGCGGCGGGGTGGGCACCCGGGACGCCCGGCNGCCAGAGGGCGCACCCGCCGCATCCCGGCGCTCCCGGCGGGAATGGGAGCGGCTCCCGAGCGGCGGGATGGACACGCGGACGCGCGGACACGTGGACACACGGAAACATGGACACACTGACACATGGACACACGGACTCATGGACACATGGACGCACGGACACATGGACACATGGGGTCATGGACACACGGACACATGGACGCACGGACGCATGGACACATGGGGTCATGGACACACGGACACATGGACACATGGACACATGGGGACATGGACACACGGACACATGGACACACGGGGACATGGACACACGGACGCATGGACACATGGACACATGGACGCACAGAAACACATGGACACATGGACGCACAGAAACACATGGACACACTGACACACTGACACATGGACACATGGAAACACGGACACATGGACACATGGGGACATGGACACACGGACACATGGATGCACAGAAACACATGAACACATGGACACACTGACACATGGACACACGGACACGCGGACACATGGACACGCGGACGCACGGACACACGGACACATGGACACACGGACACATGGACACATGGAAACACGGACGCATGGACACATGGAAACATGGACGCATGGACACATGGACGCACGGACACATGGACACATGGATGCACAGAAACACATGGGCACATGGACACACTGACACATGGACACATGGAAACACAGACACATGGACACATGGGGACATGGACACATGGACACACGGACACACGGACACATGGGCAGAATGTGCTGCTGCGAGTGTGTCAGCGACCACTGGAAGGACAGGGAAACTTTCTCTTCAGAACAAGCACGTCAGGATACGCAGGGACAAAAATAAACAGCTGGAAAGGAGTGAAGAGCAGGTGTGCGACAGTTACAAGTCAGAGCAGGACAAGTCAGTGAGGAACCAAAGCTCCACTAAGGCTTCCACAGTGTGTCTCTGGCAGAATCGGCACGTTGCTCTGCGGAACAGAGAGGCAGCATCCAGCGTGACTGAGGCCGAAATGACCCACACCTCAACCACGTGTTACAGGATATCAACCAAAAAGTGAATTTAACAAGATGCTGTTCTTCATGTTTGTTCCACACAATCCTTGAAAACTCCTGGATTTTCAAGGGACTGATTGAAAATTTTCTCTTAAGAGAACTGCAGGTTTTAAAGAAGTCAACTTCATTAATTGCAATCCAAAATCCTCCTTTCCAGTATATAGGTGGAATCTAGTTATGTGTTTTCTCATTGCTTCTGCCTAAAAAAAAAAATGCACAAAACAAATGTTCCGACATTAAAGCTTTATTCATTCCAGGACTTGGCAATAATGTATAAACCTCAAGTCAATAGCTGTAAGTGAACTGCACACATTTCTCACAGTACATTTAATTAAGCTCCCAAAGGTTTTAATTTTAAAAGACTTTAAGCATTTTATATTCTCCTGTTTCTTTCGTAATATAGATGGGAAGAGTTATTTGCATGGTCTGATGGGAATATCTACAAGAAAGCATTAGAAGCTGCATCTCCAAACACCTTCTTTTCCCAGCTCAGTTACCAAATTAATTTCCTTCATTGGTGCTCAATGAGCTTCAAGATCTGACAAGTGTGTAATGCATTTTCAGCATGAAAAGTGTCACCTGAGTGGATTTAAAAGTTGTGTGTTTATAAAAATAATAAAGTTCAGTGATAATTTGAGGCAACCTAGACAAAGGAATCTAGACAAGGAAGAATTCAGTATTCATGAAGCCTTTCCAATGATCCCACTAAATAACTGTTCCCAAGGCTCAGTCAGGCTGCCAGGAACAGAGGAAGCAAGTATACTGGTATATACTGGTACCGCCCCCAACTCTGTTTATTCCTGTAATCAGGCAGACAATGAGGTAACTGCTGCACCAAGTTTTTATGCACAGCACATTTTCCTTCGCCAGGGAACTCCTCAGCAGAGCACACTGGGGCTGCCCCTGCTCCCTCTTTACGTCTACAGGACCCAGGCAGCAGACAGAGCAACCGAGAGAACTCCTCTGTGGGGTGTCACACAAGCACAAAGTGCCTCAACAGGAAACTTCCAACCAGCAGATTTCAAAACAGTCGCAAACGTCCACTTCTTTTTTTAGGCTGTATTTCTCCCAGGTCAGCATGATCAGTGTTTTCCCTGTTAGACTGACATTTCTTGAGAAAATATATACCTCTCAAAAGGCCAAGTTAGCTGTTATTGTTACAGTAACATACAGTGTCATTTTGGAAATAATGACAAATTATTGTGGAATAATATTTCTGTCAGTGAAAAGCAGCCAGAATCACGGAATTTGGCTCTTTCAGTAAAAGTATCAAACACTTGCTTTATGTTTCACTTTCTTAGGGGAAAAAAAAAAAAAGGCAGCTCATTTTGAAAAGGTCAGAATTTACAGGAGGTAAAGGCAGGCTTAAATCCCTAAAGTGCAGCCCATTTAACTCTGTCCCTTTTAATCATCTGGACTGTAGGAGCTTGGCTGACACCAAATTAAGGAAAACTGAAACCAGATGGTGTAGCTGAAGATTTCTTTACCGATCTTTAAAAGCAGCCCTAGCACACTTGAAGAGAGGTAAAACACAGTGACATGAGGAAAGCAACAACCTGCAAGCCATGAGTGAGACGTTTCAAAGCACTGAGATCTTTGGTGACTGCATGATAGCAGTGGTTGGTAAACACAACGTACAGCGAAAATGCATTCCTTACTCCACTCACTCATCTTTGGACTTTTTCACTCTCTTCTCTTCCCCTTTTCACCAGCAGGGGTCCCACAGACATTGGAGTACAGTAAGAACTGATAAAAGACTTTAAAATGCATTTTCTAGTTGGAGTTAATGAAAAGCCTTCCACTGCAAGACATCATAAAGCTATTTCAGAGATATTCCTCTATCAATAACGAGTTGTCCCTATTTAATGGAAGCTTGAAAAGTAAACTGTCAAGTTAAATTTGTACCCACATAAAAAAAATTTAGAAACCCATAAAACTAGTAGGAATGTTTACACAATTAAAAAACATTCCAGTAAGGACTGTAGACATTAGACAAATCAGCATGTTACAGAGCGTTTGAAGCCCGAGCACTGAAACACTAAGTAGTCAGGAGTATAATTTGCCTTCGCTTTACACACTTTTTAAAAGAGATGCCATTTGTTATCAGCAAAAGTTCCCGTAAAAATAGGTGGGGATGAAGCAATCTCATGACTGAGTTGGCTATAGACAAAGGGCTAGGTTTGCAGGGCAAGATCCTAAAGAGGAGTGGTGCCGGTTGTCATGTCAACTGAGAACTGTGATCATGATTTATAAATTTGCAGTAGACCTTTTAAGGGCACTTTAGGCCTTCAGGGTGCAGATCTGGTGATGAATCATGGCTCCACTCCATAGCAAAAATTCTTCAGTGCACACAAAGCAGCCCCACTTCTTTTGTTTCAAAGACTGCCAGTACTCACATACAGAGACTTTACTAAATTAATTGCTTGCTTGCATAGTACAGCCAAAATATGTTCTAAGAGGTGATAAATTCTTCTCTTTTTTTGGCAAAATCACTTTAGAGGAGCATAGCAACTCAAAACTGGCTCGTGTCCCCTTTCTGAATGGTACCACTAAATATTCCTAGCTGGAAGCCACAAGAGCCCTCAGCATAGTGCTGCTGCTGAGGCATCCTGTGAAAAGTCTCTCATGCAGTGTCCTTTCCTTCCTAATCAAGATAGCAGGAAGATTTCATTCCTAATGGTCAGCTCACTGGAGCCTGAAAGTCAGCTCAGAGCCTTTTTTAGGAGCTATTTTACAGGGAAAATGTGATACCAGTTCTATTAGTCATACACGAGTAAGAAAAGAATACACCTCAGCTTCTCTTAGTGTTGTTATTAGATTTATGAAATAGGGCCTTTCAAAGCTCAATTATCTGTGTTGCTACTTTAGTCAGCAACCAAGACTCAGCATAGTCAAGAAAGAGAACAAGAAAGTGTCATCTTTAGAGGGGCTTTCATCTATCATAAACATAACCAGCACAGCAGAAATTTTCTTTACCACTTTTCCCAACACAGTGCAATCCAGACAGAATGGAGAGAATTGCTCTGCATCCATTTGTGCTACCAGCTCACATCAACGCAGTTACTAGATTTAATGATTTATTTTCTAGCTCTTCACAAGTATGTTCTTCAGGGGACAGGGTTCCCATCCAGTTGAATTTGATAAATACATGCGTATTGTAAGTGAATATCAGGTTTAGGTGTGGATAATTCTTTCCATTTATCTTTTGGGGAAAAAAAGAGGATGAAAGCATAAGAAAGACATTTAGTTTATCATCTAGGGATATTCTCCACTGGGGTCCCTTCATTCCCTTTTATCTGAGCCCAGGAGTCAATATATTTATACCAAAGAGAGCTCCTTGTCTTTCTCCCCCTGTATGTCCTATTAAACTCCCACTCCTGTTCCATTACACCACATTTACAAAGGACATCAGCAACAACGTGAAAGTGTCCTGTAGTAATTTACAATTATAAGTGACAGCATGTATAAAATAATAAGTATCATATATTGGTCTGATTGATGCAGTCTTCTCATACTAATTCATTTTCTTAAGGGCTTTGTGGGGCTTGTGCAGGGCCAAAGTACTTCCTCTTGAGCGCTTGTGGGTACTTAAGAGTAGCTCCAGTGGAGACAGCATTTGAAAAGGGCACTTGAGATATATGCGCAGGCCACAGGAGTGCACTGAGTTCTAAAACCATGGCAGAGGCTGTAAACACCATGAATTTACCATACAAAACAAAATGTTCTCCTCCTCATGGGAGCTTCAGAGCAAATCTGCAACCTGAAAGACTACATGGGGATCTCCATCCTGGTTGTATGTGAATTTTCCCAAGAAGTAAATGCCTTCCTCTTCAGAAACATCTTTCATATCCTTAAAAAAAAAAACCAAAAGTGAAGAAGAATGATATTTTCACCATCCCAGAGAGGTAAATCATGGCAACAGCCCCATGGCTGTTGCAGACCCAGTCACAAGTCTCAGGGCTGTGATGGGGCATACAAGCAAAAGGAACCAGCAGTCAAACTAAAGAGGACCAAAAAAGGAGCATTTCCAAGTGACTCACTACAAAGGATAAAAAAAGGAACTTGCATATATAGCTAAGTTCTTTGGAGCACTAATGATCTCCTCTGTCTGCAGCCCTGCTTTGGAAATGGGAGCCAGCATCACAGCATGTGGGCAGATGACTCTGGACAGCTTTCTCATGACATATCCCTGGCAATCCACCCGTGTCTCAGCAGTTTCCTTGGTCAATATCCCACTGAAACAAGGCACAACAGGGAACACTGAACTATGTTCCACATAACAAGATTCAAACTGTATGCAAACTGATCTTGTGACATAGAAATTCCAGAATCCAAGGCCACCAACAAAACAGGGGATATGTTTGACACCAGATTGCAACAGGTGGATTTTTTTCCTATATAATTTTGCTCCTTAGTGGAGATACAGCCAAATAGGGTGAGTCCACAGGTCTTTACACTCCATACAGATTGCCTCAGATGTCCTGCACATCTGGTGAGCATAACAACCTCTACCTTTCTGGCCTGGGGTCTCCAGTCACATACAAGCCACAGCCTTGCAGGTATCAATAGGGACAAAGTCAGCAGACCTGACCTGAGCTTGAGCCCTCCCTCAGCTTGTTCCACCTGCCTTTGCAGCAAAGATGCATTTCTGGGTAACTCAAATATACACCAAACATATACATCTTGTGCAGTGAGAATGAAATCAAACAAACCTGCACAAGAGCTATTATTAGCTGGGCCTCAACTACTCAATACTCAAATAATAATCAATTTTAAAAGCAGTATTTCCATCTAAACATGCAACATGAATGAAATGTCAGCTAATGTTACTAAAAGACAATGTGATTTCCATAACTTCAAAAATCTCAAGCACCTAAAACCCACAAGACATCCGTTCTCACAAAACCCACATTTTTAAAAGCTATTAAAAGCACATACTTCAGCATAACAGTAATGGTATTTGGACACATTTTTATCAAAACTCAACACTACATACTTTCTTTGCTGTGAAACACCAGCAAACTCTTTCTCAACAAGCAGCAATTATCAGCACTTTCTGAAAAAACACTGGTTAAAGGATATCACATCCCTAAAAGCAACTTGTTAAATCCACTGATCAGAACTGAAGTTGTAAGTCAACAGTAACACTCTTATGTCTGAAGGATATGTTTAAGGTGCATGAAGTTAGGAGTCCTGCGCTTGATCTCCCATGTTTGTTTTCTGTGAGGGATATAACATAGGAACCACACTGCCAATTTAGCAGTTAAATTGTTTGATTTGGAATTATTGCTTTGTTCCAACTCAAAGTTGTCTGGAATTTGTTTCAGCTTTGCTTTTTGACCCACAAAAGAGCAAGATATTTTCTCTTTACACCTAGCTTCCAAGACTCCAATCTGTGGTTTCTGTGTTTCCCTGGTAACAGCTGGTGATGTCACAGATTTACTAAATGGTAGAGGGAGATGCTGTGCTCTGTGCAGCCGTGACAGCCTGGAAGAGAACAGCTAGCTGGCTCCCCGCCCGGCTGCCACCAGTGTTCACCTTCTCTGCCTGCCCAGCTCCATATCTGGATCCATTTGGAGAGTTCCCCGGAAGGCTTGACTCCTTCTTGGCAATGGGAGTAGAAGTCGCAGAAATTATTTCTACCGTCTCAATCCTGAGTGCTTTGTGAGCCCAGTTTGCTGAGAATTGTTTTCTAAGTGAGGTTTGTATCTGAAAGGACACTCGGAGTGTTTGGTTTGTCACCAGCGTGGCCGTCAGCCTGCTCAGAACTGGCAGCAAGCTCTGCTGCCACACACACCACCACAAGAGAGACCGGGGAGCCCCTCTGAAGGGCCATATCCATAGCAGAGGGGTTGGCAACTGGTTCCTGGTCAGCCTGGGTTTCTTTGCCCCGTACTGTGTTATACAGGAATAAGTTGGGAACTGGAGGAACAAAGAGAGCAAGTATAACATTCTGGTGTCTTACCTGGAGAATGACGCCCAGAAAATGTGCATATTTCCAGCAGAATCCATAACACATACAAATGTGCTACTTCATTGAAAGTTTCACATTATTTCCCTGAAGAGTCATCTGCAAATATTATATAAATGAGAGAAAAAAATCTTTCCCATCCGTAAATACTAGGAGGTAAAAACAATGATAAGAAAATTGGATGCATAAAAATTCTGTTGTGTGCTGCAGTCACTTACTTCCTAGCATATAGAGACAATGAAACTGACATTCCAGTCCTGAGATATGGCTCACAACTGCACTGAAAAGAAACAGGTCTGCGTGTTATTCTTACAGATTAAACAAAGCACTATGTATTCTAATTCAGCGAATTTCCCTCTGAGGAAGAGGGTAAAGGAAGAGAAAGGGTTAGGTATGTTACAGAGCTATCAGTGTGATTTCAATGTGATTTATCTCATGATTTCAAAGCGAGATCCTTCTTGATCCTTCTAGACACAGTCCCTTGTCATACTTCAACTGGATACTTTGAAGAAGATAGGAAGTGAGGGAGCTCTGCACAGAAAAAACTCAGGAGGCAGTTGGACAAACTTAGTTGCCCAGGACTGAGATTTTATATTTTTCAAGGTCTGTATTCCTTGCAGGTTAAAAACAAATCTACCAGAAGCAGCTACAGAATTTCTGCAGAAGTTTAATCAGCTCTCTCCAGAGATAATGTGTCTCTCTAGTTTATGCCTGCTTTGGAGTTCTGATGTACCAAGAATGAGGGAACACCACCTGTGCACTGCACTGCACTGCCATCTGGCTCAGGCACCATAAGCAAACCCAGCTCGAGTGTCTGTACATAGCTGTGTGACCTTTAAGTTAACCTTGTCATCCAGGGCTTGACTATGGGGGATGATTGCACAGATAATTGTCCCTGATATCATTTTCAGAGTCACTGCATTGCCCTTCTCCAGACGAAGCACAGAAGTTCCACTGGTGACTGCAGCTCAGCCAGACCATGAGAGTTACAGGAAAAAGAAAGATGTGTAGATGAACAGGAAATTAATGACAACTTTTCCTTCTCCATTTCATTGTTCAGATCCAGTTCTGATAACTGACAGAAGTGTAATGTCTCACAAACTCTTGTCATAGGGGACAGCCCAGGAAAGATCAAAGAACTGTACCCACTGAGAAATACTGTTCTTGTCTACATTGAGTGTTCCTTAAAGTTTGGTCTAAAGATTTTTTTGGAAAGGCTCTCCATCTGACAGCTAGTGTCCCTTCTCTACCTCTTTCTTCTTCTCCTCAATTGACCAAATAATGAGTTTGCTTGGGATTTCATCAGAACCAAAAATTAATAAAGTAAAATGACTTTAAGAAATAATTTCCCTTTTTGCTTATACATCTTTAGCCTAGAGCTAAGTTCTTGCATGAACCATAAGGAAAACAAAACAAAGATCCACAAAACCCAAAGTCCCTAGACAAATAAGAGGAATTCAGAGCAGAGTGATGAACTCTACAGCATTCCCTAGAAAAGATGCCTGGGAAGAATATTACTGCTAGAAAAGCAATCATCTTCCATACTGGCATAGAGTGAGGAAAAGAAAGCCCTAGGCTGAAATTGGTATCAAGCTTATTTTATTAATTTCTGTTATTAAATCACAAAACATTTGAAATCATTAAAAGGCCAAACTGGACAGCTGAGACCAATTTTTCAGGAAAATAAAACTATGGGAGAGGAAACCTCTCCTGAATATTAGCAAGCAACATGGGGTACTGCCCAGCTTCGGTCTCACTGAGGATACAGAAGCATTGTTGGTAGTTTTAACATTTTCAGCAGTGATGGCTAATGGACATCTCTAAACAGAAAGCAATTAGGGATTTAATGCCCCACAAAAATGTTTTGTTAGCTTCTATAATAAACATTGAAGTACCTCGACCTTAGACCCAAGAGTCAAATAAATATATAATGATTTCATTATCTATAAGAAAGGGTGAATTGTATTTGCTAACACAGCATTAAGAGCAATAAAGCATGAAGTGCACCACCACATTAGGCTTAGAACTAGGTAATGTCATATTTTAACATCAAGTGTCCTTACAAAATATTAATGAAGGCAGGTTGTGTTTTTCAAAATATTTGTCAAGTTAATGTTTAACAGCTTGACAGTGGTGACATTGGAAAGCAAGAGCAAGGGGTCACATAACATTAGATAGCTGACTAAGACGTATTAGTTGTAGCGTAAGATGTGTAAGCAATGCATAAAATCTACAAGTACATATGCATATTTTATGTTTTGAAGGTGATACTGGCATGCGTCATGGTTTACAGGGAAGAAATGCTATTAGAAAAATAGATCTCTGTAACCAGTTCAGCCTTCTTGCTTCCATCAAGCACAGGAGACTTTAATTATCAGACAGTGCAGAGTGTTATCCTTAAGAAGATGATGCAGAATACTTGCATGATTTTAGTATAAACTTAAATCCTGGGGCTTTTCTTGTGTAAACTACAAGATTTCAGTAATACTTGCAATTGTGGCTTTGTAGAAGGACAAGGCTATTTAAAAATCCCAGATATTAAACTGTGCTGTCTCCACCTTTAAGTAAAAGGTAACAGCTTGATAGATGGAGCTGATTACAACTTCCTTATCAGCTGCTGTATTTGCAGAATGTGCAGAGCACAGATATGTTCTTCAATGGCCAAAGAGTTGTCACAGAGTACTCTCACCTTGGAGGCCACTTATTTTTTACTATTCTGAATGAGATTTTAAAGCTTCCTTGGCACTTGACAAAAAGGAGACCATTCTTCTGTACCAAAAAATTATGAGAAGTGGATGGAGGTCCAGTGAAAAATACCGTCTTGGAGAAGTTTTGAATTGGTCTCTTGAGTTTTCTGAAGCTGAGAGGTGCTTCAGATATCCTCCGAACCAAGGGATAAGTGCCACATGAATTTAGAGTTTGAGATTTCTCATTTTTGTGCTTTTCTTTAATAAGGAGAACTTAACTCTTTGCTTTGCTAACATGAACTGGCTTTCTCCATGCAGTGTGCCTGGTATGAAGACTGATACCAGAATGACATATCCTGCCCTCCAGAAGCAGCTGTTCCATACAAAGAGAGAGGTTCCATTAACAGAGCCAAATGCTGGGATATGAATGGAAATCTGTTCCTTGAAGGGATAATGGTGGAAGTGACACCATTCCAATTGGGAGCCTCATATCATCATAAGATCATTACTCAAAAGAGACTTGGTTGTCACTTTCTTACAGCTCTGTCTCCATTTTCCCTTTCTCTGATCTTTCATCTCTATCACATATCACAATTCTTGATACTTCGAGATTGTTGTCAGGCATACAATTACCCCCTTTTTTATGGACACACATGTGCCTTCAACAGCTTACCTTTCAGGGCACCCCAGGTCCTGCTACTGTGTAGAATAGCCAGGCAGGCAGGGGGAGGCTCTCCCTCCATCCTTCAGTGACCTACAAAGAAGAAAGGACTTTTACTGTAAATCTCATTCATACTCTCTCTCTCTCACTTAAAATGGCTTCAGCTGGGGGTAACTCTAAATGCATTGTAATGTTTTGCCATCAGAGAAAGGACTCACTACTTCAATGCCAATCCACTCATGAGCTCACTCAGCAACATGGCAAGTTCTAGCTCATGCTGAGTAAGGATACCATAATTTCTAATGCAGACATTTCTTCTTTATTGTGCTTCCAGCAGTGGTATCCACATCCAACAGAGAAGTTTTTAGAGCACTTGACAGCTGGAGTTCTCAATAAGCATATTTCTCACTTCCGTCCAATATTGCATTTCAGTATGATCCAGTTGTCTAAACTCTGCTGAGATCAACACTGTAAACCCCCCAAAATGAAACGGAGCCATCAAATACCACATCTAATTTCCTATATACCTGTCAGTGAAAGCCAGACAATTGCAGGTACCTATGCTCCAGTAGCTACACACTGAAGATGTGCAGGAGGTCTGGAGTCATCAGCACCAGTGAGCAGATTCAGTTGCCCTCAGCGTTACGTTACTCAAGCTAACCTTGAAGAACATCTGATACTTATAATAAAGAGATTAGTCATAGAAATTTTTAAACAACCAAAAATCAAAATACAGTTAAGCCTCAATAGTTCCTATTTTTGTCTGGGAAACTTAATTTTGTTAATTAGTAAGTAACAACTGAGTTGCAATGGGAGCCTGTACTTTATCTGTACTAATAAATTATTTTTATAAGGTCATATTATGTTTGTGTATATCATCAGTATTTACAGCCATAAGAACATTAATAAACTATGAGTTAGTCCTAATATGTACATATATATATATATGCATGTGTGTATGTATATTATACACACAGTAATGCTGATCCATTCCTTTAAAACTTGATTCACTTAGCTTAGAAAAGCTCCACTCTGAAACCTCAAGAGTGAAGTGGAAGTGGAATAACTGTTTTTGTACAGCGTAGAAGATATTAGCAGCTGCCTGCTGTAGTGTCACTCATGCTCCAGAAAAGGCACTTGACAAACCCCACTAGGAGAATGTTAGTAAAGACATAAGACAAAGTTCTACTGGGGGAAAGAATGCTTTTCATCATTAATTGTCACTAACTTCCAGCCTTAAGTGTGCAAGGAGGAATAAACTCTCAATTGTTTCACTTCCAAGTGTTGGCATATATCTTCCCTGGATTCTTGCCTAGGGTTCTTGCCCTTCTCTCATACCTGCCACCATGAATTGGGATTTACTCCACTCAAGCTAAACCAGGATAAAAACCTCAGACACTCCATTTGTTTTTCATTAGGAATATTTGCAGTCACTCTTTACCCTCCTATGATAACAAAGCAATCTCAGGATTTAACTTGTGCAGCTCCTTCGTCTTCTTCAAGTTGTGACATTTGGCACAATTACCATAAGGAAGTTTAAAAAAGAACAGGAACAGCAATAACAGCCATACTCTGAACTTGCTTCTTCTGATTAGGAAAATGTCTTGTAGCTGTCAACAGCTAAGAATGCTATGTAGATTTAACACTTCTTTTAACTGGAGACCTCAGAAGGCCACATACATGACAAAAAGAGTCTCAAAAACAGTTCTGATAGTGAGGGGATGAGCAGGCTGCAGGCAGAACTAGCCCCGGTACTGCTGAGTGCAAAATAACTCTCAGGAGCCCACCGAAATATTATGAATACGCCTGTGCTGAATGAGATGTGGTCAGGATACTAAGGCTGTTTTGTAGAACAGAAATGTTATGTTCTGTTTTCAGTTTTATCTTTTCTCATTTTTCTCACAACAATCAAGCACCCTTGGAATAAAGTTCAAATACTACCTAAATAAAATAAATAGAACATACAATATTCATTGTATACCTTGCATAACAAGTTGCTTTACTTTTAGGTTGCTGGCATTTCTGTACCAAGAGTTTATTTAAAATAAGGAACTAAACTTCTGAGTTACAATGTATTCATGTAACTAGGGGGAGAAAAAAGGCAAAAGAAAAGGAGGAGAGCAAAGTGATGGCTTTGATCAGATTAACAGCAATTTGACACAAATATATCTCTAACTATAATAGAGAAAACCCTTACCAAACCCCATTCTCCAGAACATCTTCCTGGAGATGTGTCTATTTTTGACAGTAGTCAGTGTCTGACAGAGGCAGTTTTCATCCTCACCTTTCACACACAGTAAAGATGGGGAAAAAAAAACCAAAAAGAAATCAAAAAGAAGAAAAGCAGCAGATATGTTTAGTGTTCTCTTTACCATAATAAAGCTTATCTTATTTGTAGGTTTTGGCCTTTAGCCTTTCCTGCTAAGCTGATTGAACTCATCAGGAAATGATGCATAAGGGGAGGTTTCCTGTCAGTTCTGTTGAGGAACTAAAGATTCCCAGGAGGGTGGTGATAAGCTGAAATGATGGGTTATGATAGGAGACATTGCAGATATAGATAGGAAGAACAAACCAGCTTCAGCTAAAGACATCCAAAATGCATAAGCCTGAAAGTGCGTTTGGAAACTACCAGCCTGGAAATCTGCCTGCTTCAGCAGGAATGACTCGTCAGGGGCAAGCAGCCACTTCAGGACTTTTTAATCAGTGTTTCACAACTGCTGCACTGTAGGCATTCCTTCTGGCAGTGGTACTTACTTGGCTGCCCCTACGCCTGATCATAGTGGTTGTTTCTTGGCTGTAGAACGTATTAGTTCTATAAGGCAGCAGCCTTCCAGCTGCATGACATATGTAGCCCACAGGCATGTGCTTTTAACATATGCTGCGTCTTGTCCTTTACACTGTTCCTATTAAGCCAACACAAAATGAGGAGACTGGGACTGCTCTGTCCTCTCAGTAGTCAGTCGGTCCAAGAGCAAGGACTGAAAAGCTTCCAGTGTTGCAAGCCTGGCCTGAAGGATTAGGAACAGTAAAGATTACACATTGTCCTATGTCTAACCAGGCCCTCATGCTGAGTGTTCTTGCCTTGTCTTTTCCTTGTAAATTACCTTGTTTTTAAACCTACTTTCTCCTTGCAAATAGAGAAGTGCTCCAGAGTACTGTTGTGAAACTCATTCTAAATAAATACTCAATGACATTTTAAATTAGATCACATCACTGTTGAGCCCATGAGACTTATCAGAAGGTAAAGTACAGATGTAAGATTTACATGAGCTATTCCTGATTTATACCCATTTAAGTGACAATTGAATCAGAGCAGCATTTTTACTGCAGTCCAAGATCACAGACTTAGTGTTTTACCTGGCTGGCTAAAGAAATTGTCTCATTCCCTTGGTCATTCACAGTCACTTTTGAATCTGCAGTTCAGCTGGGAGACCTGCCTTCTGCTGATACTGGAAACAAGCATTTGGTTGTGGAAAAACTCTTCATCACTTCTCCACTGGGTTATGTAGAAAGCTTCTAATCCCACCATCCAGTATTTTCTCCATTCTTAGCTTCAGGTTAAGAAATGATACAGATCTGTAGTTCATAGAAATAAGAAGTGGAAGTAGTTAGATAGTCACCTCTCACTTTTCTTACTCATGTATATGCCACACACATATGTACCCACCCAACAGAATCTGCTGCATTCAAAACACAGATGACCCAGTGAGTCACAGTCATGTACTAAAAGATTTAAAATAAACTATCCATTTCTGAAACAGCAGGTCATGAAGATTTACTTTCTGCTGGACATTAAACAGGACCTGAACAACCTGACTTTCATGCTACAACGTGTTTCCAAACAGTTTGGGCTTATGGATTTGGTAGTTTTCCACTCCTATCTATGCACAGTCTGCACAGGGAAAGAAGCAATATACAGAAGGGGAAATTGCTCTCCTATCTCCAACTGACTTCCCCACAAAGGTGTACACTGTGGTTCTCCGTGTCATGATAAGCTGCAGCTTCACTCCTGATAGAGCAGCGTGCACAGGCTCAGCATTACTTAGGAGAACTGGTCTTGGCAAACGGGGAGAAAAAAAGAGGCTTTCAATAGCTGGCAATGTTTTAGCAACTTCAGAAGTTCTGGGAACAAAAGATCCAGCCTGGCTATACAATTGTAAAACTGGAACGCAGTTCATGAAAATCTGCTCTCATTAGGAGCTCAGAATCTCCTCTTGAAAGGCTGAAGTCCTCTAAGTGCTGGTGACAAGCAGCTCTTTTTCTTTTTCCAACATCTTTTTTTTATCTTTACTTCCTATTTGAACCTGGGATCAATGCCAGGCTGTTCCTGAAGCGTTCAGACCTGCTGACCATTTGTCAAACCTCTAAACCAGAGTAAGGCCACAGTGCAGAGAAACAGGGTAAACTTAGCCCATGCTGAAGTCCCACAGCTGGATTGATCTGTGATATCCAGTGCACTTCACTTAAAACTAGCTCAGGAACCTCTATAGTCTGCTGTGACACAGGCACGCTCCCCTGAAACACACTGCCTCTTTGAAGGGGAGTCTTGTGCCCTTGACGAAAAACCATCAAGCAGGAATCATAGTTGTGTCCCCTTTAGCCCAAGACCCTTCTGGATTAACCTTTCTTAGCCGAAATGGTGAAAGGGCTCTCTCCACAGTGGTGTTCAGAAGGTTGGACTCTTTGCAGAGAGAGTAATCTGGGACTGGAATGGCCTGCTCAGAGAGGTGGTGGATTCACCATCCCTGGAGATTTTTAAGATGAGACTGGACATGGCACTCAGTGCCATGATCTGGTAATCACAGTGGTGTTGGGTCAAGGGTTGGACTTGATGATCTCGGAGGTCACTTCCAACCCAGCTGATTCTATGATTCTATGATTCTATGCATCAGGGCACTGTGAAGACCAGAGGCCGTGCGTGTTCCCCGGGGTACCTGTCCTACCACCCCACCCAGGGACCAGGGAAGCCTGGGGGCAGCTCCAGCCATCAGGAAACTCCCTGGGCATGGGGATAGGACAAGGCTAGGCCACGATGTACCCCCGTGGGTGGAGGTCAGGCTCAGTCCTGGTGCAGGGAACCAGGGTTGGACACAGTCCCAGGATGGCTGGGCAGGTCCTTGGGGATGGAACTGGGCTTAGAGCAGGCCAGGCTTGGCAGACCCAGGGCTGCACAGAGCTGGAGATCAGCTTCCCATGCCACCAGGGACTCAAGTGGGTTCTGATCCACAGGGGTTGGGCTGAGGAGAGGCCCCAGGGGAGGCTGGCAGGGACAGTGAGGGTCCACATTAGTGCCCCATGGCCCTGACAGCGTGGAAGTCACACCATATACCCTTGGGGCTATCACAGAGAAAGGACTGTGCAGCTGCCTGACACTAGGCTGGAACCATGTTTGAAAGTTTCAAAACACAAGGAGGAAAAAATTATAGGGAAGTCTGCAGCAGGAAATGAAGAAGCATTTGGGTTTGGATTTTTTACATTTGGCAGGCAGAGGGCATACTCGGCCCAGACCTAAATATAGCCTTCTGTCTGCTTAGAGGCTATTTATTCTTTCTGTCTCCTGACACACCAGTACAAATAAAATTTATTTAACATACAGCAAATGCAGCACCCATACAAAACTATACAACTTGTTTTGGAGAAATCAGCAGTCATTTTAAGTAGTCATCAGTGTGCTGGGGGTGCAGGACTGGCCAGCAGAGTCACCCATTTCCCAGTAAGGAGCCACAGTTCTCCCCCTAACACCTGAAACTGGCACTGGGAGTTTGGAAATAAGATGTTCAGAATCAGTTGAGGCAACACTAGGGTATGACTGATCAAGCATTTTCCACCTGACTGATTTTTCCAATGAAAAGTCACTGCTCCCCTCCAAAATTACTTTTTTTTGTCAGCAAAGTCAGAACTACAGCTCTCTGTCCAGCTGCCTCTAAAGCTTTTGCAGCTTTGTTTTGCAGCTTTTGCAGCTTCCAGGTAAACAGGGTTTTTTGGATCCTTGCATGTATAATACCTGCATGGGAAAATTAGCAGCAATGAAAGTTTCAATGCAAAAGCATTATTTTCCACACACAGAGACCCTGCTGTCCGTGATCAAATTAGCTGCCTTAGTCTTATCTCACATATTCATCAAAAGGATTTCATTATATATTAAATAGTTCAGCACATAAATCTTCACTTAATTTCATAACTATTCATCTGGTGGAAATCTGACAGATCCTTAATTGTTAGAACTAAAGTATTTAACACAGAAGGCTTTGTCCCTTTGCTGGCAAAACTTGTTACTGAAT
The DNA here is from genome assembly GCA_013396735.1 of Grallaria varia. Classification (NCBI taxonomy): domain Eukaryota; kingdom Metazoa; phylum Chordata; class Aves; order Passeriformes; family Formicariidae; genus Grallaria; species Grallaria varia. The sequence continues at coordinate 746,699 of VWZG01003741.1, forward strand.
GCAGTGAGTCAATTCAAATATATACTGTATGTAGCACAGAGAAACATTATTCAAGTAAATATTTACTAAGATCACTTTTTTTCTTGGCAATATCAGGTTTTTCTATAAATAGACATACTGTTAAAAATGAGCTGCACAACCGAGTCCCCAGAGGTGGGGTGGGTGCCCCAGATGGTGGGATCCCTGACATACTCAGATGACTTGGTCCTGGGAATCCCTATGTAGCCCAACTGTGGGGGTCCTCAGCCTTCCCAGGCACTGGGGTCCTTGCCTTTGGGATGTGGTGGTGACACTGGAGATGCAGACCCAGCCATGGCTGCACTTACTGGGCTGAACCCAGACTAAGTGTCACCTTTGCATGGCCCAGGGGAGCACGGAGACATGATGGGGTTGGGGCACGAGGTGATGCTGCAGCAATGCTAGAACATACCAAGAAGCAGTAGTAGGCATAGGACTGGGACAGATGGGAGAGAGGGGGTCATGGGAGGACACTGGGGATAGGGGGTGGGACAGGAACATGGGGACACATGATGTCTATAGGATCCCTGAGTGATTTTGTCCTTCTCAAAGCACAACAACCCTGAAAGATTCCAGGATACGTTGGTGAGTGAGAGTCCAGGAGTTTCAAGGATCTGCCTAATATCCATGGTAATTAAAGAGGAGAAGAAAGATCACCATGAGCATAGTTTTAGGAGAATGTACCAGATACAGCTTGTTTCTCCAACAGAAAATTGTCTTCAGCAATGATTTGTGCCAAAGGAGGCACCACTCCAAATTAAAACAGAGGAATCTGTCAGGCTTGTCTGAAATTAGAGGCCTGGGCTCACAGCCAACACCCTCCAAAGCAAGGAGTCATTTGGGGCATCTCAGAGGTGAAATGGTACCCCGCTCACTGAAAAAACAGACCTCAGCAAGGCACTGAGGGTAGGCTTTCCAGACCATGTCCCCACCTGCAAAGGCTGTACTAGAAAACTAGAACCAGCCTATTAAAGAAAGCCTACTAGCTGCCATGGAATGCTTCTGTGAGGCCTCACTGTCACCCACAGGAGTCCAGAGATGGAAAATGCACCACTGTCATGACATGTTGTACTTCTCTAGAAAAAAAACCCTGCAGAGAAGATAACTATATAAACCTGAAGCCTTATGTGGGAACAAGAGCTTGGGCATCAGAATGACACAACCTGTTTATCAAGCTAACATCTAAATATACCAACACAGCAGGGATAAACCCCACTGTCACTGAACATGGGAGCCCATTGCTGATTTTAGGAAAGGCGGAATTTCTCACAGGGCATCAAAGAGCATTGGAAGAAAAGAAAAAGACTATTGCAAATCCTTTGGAGATTTTGCTCTTCATAGAAGAATAAAATGTGAAAAGTAAGTGCTTCATTTAGTGCTCTGGAAGATAAAAAAACCCAAAGCCTTAATCTCTCATTTTTAAGAACATGAATGTGAACCTAATTTTCATGAAACATCTATATCAATAACTTCCACTCTATAAATTCGTGCTTCCTGCAGAGATGTGTTCCAAATTCAGAGTACAAAGAGAATAGACAAGGCAGGTACTTGGACGAAAAATTAAACAAAGCAATGTGAATGCATTCTGTGGACAAAACAGAAGAACTCTTGAATTCCTAGCACATCAATATACCTGTTAAGAAAATCATAGTTGTTTATCCAGGCACTTCTTCAATGCCTGAAAACATGTGCAGGTCTAGCTCTTCAAAAAACATTTTTTAGTCTAAGAATATCAACAATAAACAGGGTTACAAAAGAGAACTAACCACAGAAAAACCTAGTGCTACTGGGAACGACAGCAATATGTACACCTCTGATGGTCCAGCCAGCGGCACAAATCACAGATCAAGTCTGCAGGCACTTCTTCAAGAGCCCCATGTTGTCCCTCAGGTAGCTGCCTTTTGCCTGACAGAAATTAAATTAATGGGTATTTTTAGTCCAAATCCATTCCCACATCAACACTTGAATTTGGAGATGGCTTGGAAAGTGCACAAGCACTTTTCTTATTCCACACAAGAGTTTTAAGGTGGTTCCTTTTGAGTAAAAATGCTGTGTTCCCTTGAAGAGGATTATAAATAGGCATAGGAAATTCAGATATGCTGTTTAATTTTATTTGACTGTGCTCTCTGTTCCAATAGCAGCACACAGTGGGTGTGATGCAAAGTGTTCCAGGACTGGGGTCTGCTCCCAGTACAGGATGGTTATGGAAGTAGCTTGGCATGTTGCTGTTGAGCAGCAGGTCCACTGACTCCTGATTCTTGAGCTGCATTCACTACTGGTTGGCACTCACAACTCATGTTCAACCAGTCCTTCTTTGCTCTTTGTCCAGGTTCTTTCTGTCCATTCAGTAGGTAAGTCTGGACTTCACATTGCTGAGCTTGGGTCCGTCTGGCTACATCTGAAATGACCACTGTCCAAGTGCACAGGCTGCACCATGGCACACACCTGCTCATCCTAAGATCTCAAAACATATCCATGGCAACTGCAGCTTCTGATTACAACAAAACAGAGACATCAAGAAATGTCTAGAAGCTCCTTCAAGAGTTTGGCATTGAAACATAGGATACAAATTCAACACCTCTCAGTTCCCTGGGAACCGTGATCATCTCCCTGGTATCAATGGTCTTCTCCTGGGACCCCAGTCCACTAGAGCACCAGAGTTAGTCTAAATACACAGTAGCCATCAGGCACAGCACTTGGCTTGAAGAGATTCCTGCTTGAAGGATCACAGCAATGCAGAAAAGGTGTGACAGTAGGAGGAAGACAGTGTAGAAAAAAAATAATAGCTCATTATGATCAAAATACAAAACAGCTAGCAGCTTGCATTTCATATGGGCAGAAAGGTGAGGTCTAGGAGAAAAAAACTGATGTGTTGGAACAGTCTGTTCCAGCAAAGCACAAAGCTAAATGTGGCACAGAGACATGCTATTCACCCACAAGCTCTAAACCTACAGAGGAAGCATACGCTTGTCAACATTTTGACTTATAATAGAATTAGCGTCACATTACAGCAAAACCAAAAAAGGCTTAAAAAGACAACGCTGAAATGGAAGAGAAAAACAAAGGTATTGAAGAGGACTTGTTACACTCTGTTGATGCTGGCTGACAAGTACTGAGAACAAAGGTTAGGGGGGTTGTATTTGTAAGAGAGTCTGCCACTCCCCAGTATTTGTGTGCATTTACAAACCCAACTGATCCTTTGGGGAACAACAGAGTGAGATTAGAATGACACATACCTGGCAAGAGAGACTCTGGATTTGCTGTTTGACTTGTCAGCAAAATATGCACAGTGTCTTTTTCTTTTCTTTTGTTTTTGTTTTTTAAATTATTGCCCAGACACTTAATCAATGATTCATTTGTAAATGAAGGTCAGGCTTCTTCCTTTCTGGGAATACTGCATATAAACAAAGAAATGGGAAATTCTCATTCTGGAAACAAATGCAAAAAGGATGTTCCAAGACATCTTACTGTAACATGTGTCTTGTTCTGTAAAGTTGCAGGGACTACATCCAAGGCAGATGTTTTAGAAAAGTTATGCTTGTTATTAAACCAGCTGATATAATAGGGAAGAAACAGACTTCTCTCAGCCTTCTTGTGTACTTTAGAGCCTCTGTTTTCTTTTTCCCAAGACTATGCAATTTTGTTTTTTATTTTTATTACATCTCTCTACAAAGCTAGGTAGATCATGCGAGTTATAAGAATGCTACTAAATCATTACAAATTCTCCATGAACAGACATCACAGACATTGAAGTTAAAAAGAAGTTTTCTAAAAATACTTTATCCCTTTGTGCTCATTTTGCATCAAGCCATAACGGCTCAGCACTGATGCAGTAAATCTGGCTGAAAAAAGGAGTCAACAATAAAAATGTAATCCTTGGGTGCCTGAGTTCAGGTAGGAGACAGAAACAGTACCAGTTACAACCCACACAGATATAAAATGCTTTTTGTTTTTTTTCTCCCCCAAAATTTTGAATATTTAGCTTTGGTATCCAAAAGAGGAAATCATCATCCTTGTTGGTTCTTAGTGTCACACGTCTGATAAAAATGAGTAACACAAATAACCCATGACTTAGTAAGCTTCCAATTGCATTTCCCACACTCTTGGTAGTTAGATGTTACAGAAAGTCTTGTTAGCTTTGGGCAGAGGTAAAGTTAGATGTTCAGCAGTTACTGGCATCTGGTGGATATCGCATGTGTGCAACCATCAGAAAAGCAATTCATGAATACATTTCCATTGATTGTAACTCCTCACTATCACTATTGCATTGGCTATCACATTCATGGCTTGGTTTCGCGAACGAAGATTTGGGAAGGGCTCTCCCCACGCTTGCTGCAAGCGCGCTGATGGCTAAAGAGGCCGATGGGAGGTAGGCAAGTCCGGTTGCAAAAGGCACAGCAGAAAGTCTCCATAGGCGGTGTTGGTGAGGCACGGTTCTTTCTGCGTTGTCTTTTCTCCTCCAGACTGATTCTGCGTGCATTTTCAAAGGAATCAGCAGCGTTATGGATGGTGTGTCTCCGCGCCTCCCGATTGGAGGCCAAAGTGGACCATTGATGGTAGTCAATATAATGGTTATAACTATTGCATATTGCATATGAAATACCGAGTGGGTGAGCTTTTCCCAGCTGCTGAAATCTTTTTCCATCACAGAATATGAAAGTGGTATATTTTGCTTGCTGGTGGCTCTATGATGGGCAGTAGAAACTGCTGCACAAAGGAGTTAAAGCTTCATAGTGTTCTGCCACCGCTGCTGCTGCTCAGAGGGAACAACAGAGAAAATTACCAGTGAGGTTCACCAAGTTCTGATGGGGATGAACTCCCTTTAACATATGGTTAGAGGAGGAAACCCCTAGCGCTGATTACCAGAAGCATGCACAGCAACAAAACAACTCTTGCTTTGTACCTTCCCATCAGTCAAGACAGTGAGTAATGACCTTTCTTGGCATTCACAAAAGAGTCTCTGGTGGTTACAGGTTAGGACTTGTGCTCATATAGAACTTAGAAGCAAAGCCATTCACACCTCAACAAACACATGGAAAACCTTTGGTTTAATGTGACTTTCAGTAACAGCATTTATGGCTACACAGTGGCATCCTTTGGTCTAAGATCTCTTTGTGTTTTATGATGCATATGCAGAACTAAACAACCTTCTGCTATTCCAAGCAGAAAGAAACATGAGCCTACAGAGACAGGGCAGTGCTATGGAGAAGGGGTCAGACCAGCTCCCAGTGAACTAGCTGAGGTGTCCAAACAAGGGCAGTCACCTGGTGTGATCAGCCCGTTACAGCTTCCAATGCTTGAGCTGTTTTACTCAGTTAGTCCAGACATCTCCATCATGTCCTGGAGCCATAACCAAGAAGTTATAGCAGGTATGATGAGTAACACCAGTCAGCAACACTGCTTGTCTAATTATTGTCTGGCTTATTTGAGCTACAGCCCTCTTCCCTGCCCTTCCATCATGTTTGCCAGCCACAGTTATAATGAAATGGAGGCCAGGCCCAGGAGGGACCTGTGTCAATCCGTGATGAGGTAGGCAGAGCTAAAGTACAGCAGTAAATTGAACTTTGTATTTCACAGAAAAACTTGCACTGATACAGCAGACAGAGATGAAGCACTGGATGGACTTTAAGTGGATATCTGTCTGTTTCTCAGCCTGTTGCTGGGCACTGAGTGTAATGAGAAAAGGCTGTTCTTCCTCCTATGAGATACGCTTAGAAAATACTTACAGAAGAGGCATATACAGATCTGTCTAGAGACAACTGATCTCCTTGAACATCACAATTCCAGATAAGCAGATTAACAATGCACAGGATCAAATTTTCTTGAGGAAGGCTCTTCTGGTAAGAAATCTCCAGTAAAGACATAAGGGAGTCATTGGCCAGTTGTATGGGGTGTTTACACTTACATTCATTACCAGGAGCTGAATGTGTTCAGCTCGTCACAGACTCAAGTTTTTGTATCACAATAAAGCAGCCTTGATCAGCTTGGTCACACCACACAGCACAGTGGCTCTGCCTGCCAGCACCAGCTTGCCAACAGGGCTCACTTGCCCAGTGAACTGAAAGCCTTGCAGAGCCGAGTGGTCCTGCTCTCTCACCAGCAGCCCAGCACACTGCACAACTCTGTCCCTGCCATGTGCAACCCCTCAGTTTGCTTTTTACTTGAGAGTGTGCAAATGTTTATTGGCCTGAGAGTCTGAGTTCATGTGCAAATTCTTCTTAAGGTGTCTCCTCTCAGGCTGATAAAAAGAAAACAAGAATATCTACTAAAGCAATTTTGAGAGCATTTATGTCATTGAACAGGGCTTTCTATCAAGGGTTTCCCTATGAAACTCCACAGTGAGAACATTGCCATATGATAGCTCAGCTTTATCTCCAACCAAGCTATCCCTTAGTATGATGCCAGTAATAACAAGGCAATAGCTGGCATAGCACAGCAATCGTGGCTTGCACAGGAACCAAGTATTCCTGCTAAGATCTGAGAGGAATGCCAAGCAAGAACCCTTAGTATTTACCTTTGGATTGTGATTAAATACCTTGTAATGATTTTACTTATAATTCTCATCACAGAAATGTGAAACAGGTAAGGGTGGCCCAAACATGGTTGCTTTCCCAGCGCTACATCACTTTTGGAATATTAAAATCCAAGTTGCTGTTTAAGAAAAAAGTATTACAGCACAAGTCAGAAAAGCATCTGGGATTACTTCTTCTCTAAAATTAGATACCTAGTGTTTATTAGATTGGCACAAAAGGTTGTTTGAAAACAGCTGATGGAAGAGCTAAGGGCCAGGAATAGGAGGCCAAACACAGAGCAGGATGCACAAGGCCTCCTAGGAGCAGACTGCAAGAGCATGCAGAGAGGAGGGAATCAAAATCAGAGTGCTTGAAGGGTAGCAGAGGTACTGAAGAGTTTTTCCACAACACCATATTGGCACAGGCTGTTTGCAAGGAGCAGTTCCCAGCTGCAGTGTTGCTATAGCTAAGCCATCGTTTCCAGCCCTGTTTTTCATTTCCAAGCAGTGTCAGGACTCAGAAGAGCTCAGAGAGACTCAGCTATCCCAATCCCAAATGGAAAAGCAAACAACATTTCTTTCCCATCTCCTCCCATCCCTCTTCTTCCAGCCTCTCTGCAAAGCAAGCAGCATTTCTATCCCATCTCCTCCCATCCCTGCTCTTCCAGCCTCTCTGAACACTTTGCCATTTACCAAAGGTAGGCATTTCCTCACTTTTGCAGGGGACATTAAGATATTAGGATCAGTGTGCAATAACATATCACCACTAAGAGGAAGGAACCAGGGGAATTTCCAGGGGATCCTTCTGTTCCAAAACCAGCTAAGACTGCCAGGGAAGAGTGCCCAAGCTCTGAAGAGACTGGGGCCTTGATGACTTTAGACCAAAAAAGAGCAAGAAATGTCAATGATCCTCCAGGGTTTATAGACCTTCTGCTCATATTGGGTGTTGAGAGATTATTTTGCCCTTCACACAGCCTGCTTTAACCTAGCCAGAGCCCAGTGGAAATTTGTTGAAGGGTCTCTGTTTAACTTGGAATTTCTTCAAGTTTCTCTGGCTTCTTACCAACTACCTCTGCCCATCAGACCTCCTCTTGTGTGCACCCTAGCATTGTGAAAGCACTACATGGCTGCTTTATAGCTGGCTTTTATCAGGCCCGAGGAAGAGAGGGGCACCTGAGCAATGAAAATGTACCTCTGTTACAACAAGTTCTGAGAAAGCCAGAAAGTAGAGTGCACATGAATAAAATATAAGTTACCACTAATGTAACATGAAGCTATAGGTTTCCTCTTTTCCAGATATAGCAGAATAATTCTTTAAAAGCCTGGTAAAATGAAGAAGGTTTTAAGAAGGAGCTCCTTTTAGAAAGGCACTACAGCCCATCTATATTTCCATCAGGAGTGCACTAAAGGTGAACAATGTGAACATCAATGGGAAGCTCTAAACATTATAGATCTACTCACACAGAGGCAAAGACACACACACACACATTGCCTGTACAAAGGCTCCAAGCATGGTGGGAAAACACTGCAGAGCTGTAAAGACTACACAGGAGTGCCAGCATGTGCATGGCTCCACTTCAAGTCAAACAGAGACAATATTTGTTGTTTTTAGCTAGTTTCTTAGCACTCAAAAAATCAAGTGCCATGCTAGTCTTTCCTTTATGCATGGCATTTAGGAGGCTAGTGGTCATCGGAGTGCTATCTGTTAGGAAATTTTAAGAGGGTTTCTTTTCTTAACAAATTTTATCTTTTCCAAGAAATAACTTCAATGATTTAGGAGCAGTTTCTGGAAACCCATATCTGCTTGATAAAAATTTGCAAAGTTCACTAGACCCTGGAAAGCTGACAAGCCTGTGGAAGCCTTTACACTGGGTTACAGTGGGAATGGGATCTGATCCTACGCAGACTGCCAGATTTCACACCAGACAGCTAAGACTAGATTGAAAAAACAGAAGTAAAAGAAAAAGCTTTTAAATTAAAATAATCAGCTGTTTGTAACATACAGATGAAAACTGGGTTAACCCCTAATCTGCCATGGCTCCTTTAAACTCCTAAATCACGACTAAAACTACTGTCCTCTGCCCCGTAACCCTTCCATATGTCATTCAGGTCCACTGCCTCTGCTCTATTTATTTAAGCCTACTTTGGCATGTTTTTTTCCCCTGATGCCATTTTTACTGAGTGAGCCCAGCATAGCAGGAATTTTGATCTCCTTGGGCCAGTTACATAACTCCTCCCCCCCACCAAGAATTTGGGACACAGGCACACACTGCTGCAGATCCTCCTAAGGAAATAAAAGCATAATTCACTGTAGAAAGTTGAAAAAAACCCCAGTGTTATTGAAGATATAACATGCAGATAGTTCTGTTCTTCTGAAATACTTGGCTGGCATACTAAAATCTTCCTTATTTCACAACATATAAACTGGACTGGAGATGAGCAAGTTCCTTTTCCTACCCACTCGCTTTTGCCACCTTTGCTGATTTGTGGTTAGACTTTCCTCATAAAATTTTACCTAGAGATTTTGCAGAAAACTTTAAGATAGAGCTAAGAAAAGATGTTGCCTCTGAGGAACCGCCTTCATAGTCAAATTCCAGTGCCCTCAAATCTCCTCAGCACTGAGCGGGGAGGCAGGTGCAACGTGCCCTTTGCTCTTGTGGAGTTACTCTCTGATCACACCTCAAGGTCACCAACACCTTGCCTTGGACTTCTATGGGGAAATAAACACTGAGCAGAGTTACTGGAACAACACCAGAATCTTTACTCATGTGATGGACATCCAGCTGCTGGGTGCACAGAGTGCCCAGGAAGACCTCATTTCTGAATCAGTAGTGTCAAAAGAAAATTTTTAGTAATCAGGTCCAAAAGATGATTTTGATCCAACTTCTTGTTCAGTTTTTTTTTTTTTTTTTTTCAGGAGATGGATTATTGTTGCAATCAGCATTTGAATACACTGGTTTTTGGGGCATTAAACATTGTGTACAAAGGGCACATTTAACATCAGTGCTGAGCTTTGCACACCTGATCACACAAATCTTTCTACTCACCAGATAATCCCACTGAACTCTGTGGGACCCTTCATGAAACAGAACCACCAATACCTCTGTGTCCAAAGGCAGAACATCTCAGGTTTCTGCTCAAAGTATGGCCCAATCTTTAATATAGACTGACACTCCTTTGGAGTTACTGCAGAGCAGGCTTTTGCCACATTGCTTGAATATGACGGCCTGTGAGATCTGGTAGCAAGGTCAGGGTAAGTGAAGCATCCAAATTCTTTCCCAGTTTGTCTGCAAAATGTGATACATGACATATTTTACTTGTGATGATCTGCTTTCTGGCAGGCAAGACAAAAGGATTCAGTCATTGTCCAGTAAAGCTTTCAAGCAGGAATAGCCAGGAAATCAGTGCAAGAAGAAATAAACAGACACACAGAAATCCCCCCAAGATTCTCCAACCCTAAAGCAAGGCTCAGTTTGTGCTCAAAATGCAATTATTTTTTTCCCCAAACAATATATTGGCAAGGAGAAGTGGAAATTTATAAGCACCTTTGGCTTCCCTCAGATGATTTCCATTGAAGCCACAAAGATGCTTGCTCGGTTACTGGTGAGATGTTAATATGGGACATATTCATCTTGTTTGCTTTCTGATCTGTCTCTGTAAGAAGCAGACGCTGTGCATGCTAATTCAGCCAGGGAAATGGTGCCACAGACAGCTGTGCTGGGCCTTGTCCATCAGCACCATATGGTGGGGGCAATGAAGGCACCACGGGCATGAATAACAGGGCAGCCTGCACAGGTGAGGTCACTACGAGTTTCCCAAAACGAGCCCTCTGTAAGCTGGTGCTCAGACTGTCCTCGAGGCTTGCCTGGTGCTCATGCTGAGCTGGGTGAGCCTCTGGCTCAGTCGCAGGAGAAAGACGTGAAAAATTCTGTGTCTGCTTCAGACACAGATGCACACAGACAGACTTCTACGTGTTTAGACTAGTTTTCCTCTTAGGACTAGGGCTGCGTTGGAGCCGCTGGCCACCTGTGTCCCTTTCTGCTGCCCTGCAGCTTTATTTCAGAATACTCTGGCAGAAGAAATGCAGATATATTTCTGGAAATTACACAGTGATCAGTACAGCTGGAACATCCTTCACCCAGCCAGCACAGCCGCTGGCTGCAGTCACTTCAGTTTTATTTCAGCTCCAGCAACATCATTCAGCCGAGCCATACCAATATTCAACCTGTCAGTCCCCACCCTGGTGCTGCTGCAGCCACCAGGACACCGGGTGCCAGACAGGCTGCTCCAGTCAATGGCTGCTCCCCCTGGATAACGGGTCAGTAGGGCTGGAGGGGACCTGCACGTGTACAGCTGCTGTGGTCGTAGACACATGCAAGGCTCCAGTTCTGGGAAAACACATCCACATCTGGGTTATCTCAAAGCTGTTACCTGTTGGATCCATTTTTTCTAGTCAGCACCAGGAGAAAGTAGTGACTTCTTTTTTTTTTTTTTTACTATTTCATAGTTATAATGCCACAGTTTTGAGGCCCAAAACACTCATCCATCCACAGGACAAGCAGCAATCTCCAAAAGCAGTAAGAGCCTGAAATCCAGAGGCAGTGTCAGTTGGCACACAGCTAATAGCCTTAACCCACAATCCAATATACTGGAGAGTAATTTGATGACGGAAGCTGTTTCTATATGAACTAGTTTTGTAGTCTCCACATCCTGCATTTCAATTTTTATAGCTATCCTGCAGTTGGAGCAAAAAGTCTCCAGACACGAAAGATCAGGGTGCTGTGGTGGCAGGATCTCAAACACACAGTATTGTCACTGCTAGGAAAGGCTTGTGACAGGAACGGGCCAGCCTCACCGGAAAGTATCAGTCACACTGATTAAAGAGGTGGTCAAGGATTAGGCACTTTCCCAAAACAAGATGGGATATCTCAAACTCAGCTTTAGGCTTCAGAGGGCCGAGTCAGTGCCTTCTCTAGAGGCAATGCTTTCTCTTTTGAAGGACAGAAGCAGATTTTACAAAGTTGCAGCAGATTTTTCTTAGGGTTCTGACTGATTGGTAAAATTGCCCTGCTAGTGGCTGCTTGGCAGGAAAGCAAACACTAGAAGCAGGCTGTTTTCCATCCTTCAGATCTTTTAACATTTTAGTGGTGTCAGTAGGGAACAGGAAATCTCAGAAGTACTGAAAATAAAACCCCTACAACTCCCTTATCGCAATACACAACTGAGTCATCAGCATAGTTTGCCCTCAGCTCAGAGTTTTCCCATTAAAATAAGCCCACTGAAACCAGCTGCGATCAGAAGGTCTTTGTCCTGCATCTAATTTACCCTCTCAAAGTGTCTCTTCCATCTGAGTCTCTGCAGGGAAGACAGTCATCTCCCTGTGATACGACCTCTAGTCAAATCCCTCATGCCCTACTGAAGGTGACAAAGATGATATTTTCTGTAGCATCCAACAATTAACTGGTACTGCACATTAGGAGTACCACTCAGTTCATAATCTCCCTCCTTTATTCCAGTTTAGGTGGAAGCAGGACAGGTTTTATTCTGCAGTGCTTGAGAAACTGTTCAAATAGACTCCCTTTTCTGAACTTCCAAAGTTCTCCACTGTTCTGTCCATTTTTGCCATATAAAGACACAACATTTCCTCTAAATGTGAACTCAGGAGGAAAATACAGGCACTTCAATACCTCTGTCTGCATCTCATAAAATCTAGGCTCTGAGTTCAGAGTGATCATGTAGCTATTTCTATTGCACTTCAAATGAGCAAAGCTTCTCTTCTGTCAGAATTTCTTCTTGGGAAAATGTAAAGCAAAATTAATATCTTGCATACTGCATTCCCAGCAGCCAAGGTTTTGAGCAGTGTAAAGTCTAAGTTTTCAGAAGAGTTTGACTGCTCAAATTACTTCTATTAATAATTTGTCAGAAGCATTCAGGACAAGCTTCTCGAAGGCATATTGATCATTGTGAATCAACGTACAAGATAATAGCTCTGGAACAGATGCACAAAGCTGCCAAGTAAAAGTCATCCTTTCGGATAATCATATTCATGAGGTCAGCAGAGGACAGTAACTCTCAGCACTTTGCTTCATTTCCACATGATCTCTTCTCCCTGGGGTGTGAGATTAGACTTAGAGAAAAGCCAGTTATCTCTCATCTCCCGACCAGTCATCAGCACTGAATCCCTCAGTACTGCTACTGAGTCAGCTACAGATGGCAGCAACCTGAAGTCACGGCCAGGGCACAGAGGGAGGGAAATGAAAGGACCGACCCTGGTGAAGTCCCTCACCCCTTCCTTGCCTCTGTCCTGCACACCCCACCCAGGCCTGCAGGGGTTCCTGGCACTCTCACTGCTCTGGCCATTGCGCCCAAGGAGACCAGGGTCCCCAGCAGCTTGAAGGCAGAAGATGGACGGAGATTTAGGGGCATGGAGATGGGAAGAGCCAGCAGGATCTTTGGGTCCTGTCATGCTATAGGACTGCTTGGAGATTCAGTGTCCTGCACAGTGTGACTTACTGAAGAACCTGAAGTGCAGTCTAATGGCTCAGCCACCCATCCGGGGATAGGGCTACGGAGCTCATTAGTCTGCAGGACAGCCTGCTCACGTGGCAGCGAGCAGGGAAGGCTGGCACATTCGAGACGATGTGGCTGGCTCAGCCAGAGCGGCAGAAACACCTTCTGAAGAACGAGAGAAAGGTAGAGGTAGAGATAAGGCTGTTATCTCTAAGGCGGCTGCCAGGGGCAGCACCATGCCCACGCTGAGAGAAGGGAAGAAAGAGACAGGGAAGAATAAAACTCAGGAAGCACAGTCAAGAAAACGCTTCGCAGGGAGAAATCCACAACAAAATGCTTAATATGGAGGAATCCACAGCACAGGGGAAATGGAGTGGCAGAGGAGCAGCCCAGCCCAGTGTTGCTGAAAGGGAAAGCTAAGGGCTCACAGTGGGTGTTCAAGGAGGAAATTTTTCAGTTCCCGGAGGGGGCAGCTCCACCAGCCTCCCCATCCACATTGTACAGGACATGGTCTGCTGCAGCCAGGTATGGCTCTCTGGCAGGCCAGCAAAAGTTCCCCATCCTCTTCTAGCAGACACCAAAAAATGTGTGAGACTCAGGTAACCGCACAGGTCTTTGAGCCTGAGATGCCAGCAGTGCTGGCATCATGCAAAATGCGCATGAATAATTTAAAGTTTGAAATACTAATTTTACTCAAACCACAGGTAGATATTAAGCTCAGATAAAGATGCCAAGTGGGTGGTGAACAAATTACATTCCCTTAAATCCATCTGAAACAATGCAAAATAAATACTGGAGAAATTAACAGGCAGAGGGTCATGCCAAAGCTGCACAACTTGTTTCATGTTTGCATCACAGTACATGAAAAGGTAGCTTTGACTCAAAGCAGTCACATTTGTTCAGCTTTCCCTCATCCAGGAACGCTTCACCCTACAATCTGGAAGTTCAGGTGAAAAATTCACTTGTTTCCCACACGGACAGAGTGGTAACTCTCCAAGCCTCCAGAAGACTCCTGTCCCTTCTCATCTCCCCTCTATTAGCAGTCATTCAGATGCCCTAATGATTTGAGAGAAAGAGTGGAAACCAATCCCTAGAGATTTCTCTTTACACAGATCATAGAAAGAGCTCATTCTACAACCTTACCTGTGTATGCAGTATGGACTCTCCAGCTTGCCTGAGTTTCTGTAACAGTGACAGAGTGGTTTGTACCACTGAACTCTGATTCAGAAGAGGACATGAGTGCAGAAGCCTCATCAAGCAGAGGGATTAATGGCCAAGCTAGGAGGGCATTCACTTAGCACAGAAAATCTCTTGGCTGCTCATGCAAACTGAACAGGCTGCCTGATCAACAGTAGGTCGAGTTGAACAATTTATGAGACTTGTAAACTCCAGGCTCAACCACATCCTTCCCCACGAAATCTAAAGTGTGGCTTCCCAGGCTGAGATGTATCTATGCTATGCCCCCAACATCTCTCCAAGATGAAGGCAAGAAAAGCCTTTCCCCAGAGGTGATGGGAAACATCGAGGTTCACCTGACATAGGTGTGGGAGATACTGCCCTCACCTTGGTGCCAGAGGAGATGGAGGCGCTGAGATAGTCACATCCCTCAACATGACCATAGGCTGGCTCAGGTTCCCAAGCTGTGCCTTTGCTGCTGCAACCTCCTCAGCAGATGCTTTTCTGCAAGGGACAGACGCTACCCTTTGATGAGGGAAGGCTTGGGCAGGGTGTCCTCAGCTCCTCCAGAGGCTGGGAATAGGGAGGATGGGATGGTGGGTGGTCTACTGAGAGAGCCCTGACCACCAGTCAGCACCTCTGTGCTCCTCTCTTCCTTTTGGCAACACTAGAGTGATGAAAGCACACCACCACATTGACTGCTGGGGAGTAAACTGCACTAATCTGCTGGCTCACACTGCCATCCAGTTTACCAGTGCCCCAGCTGATCTACCAGCAGGAGATGGACATTGTCTGTGCCCTGGGGAAGAGCTGTGAAAGGAACCACTGCCACACAGCTAGCCAAAGCACGAGGGATTATAATGACAAAACCCAGTCTCACAGACTGGGTTTTCTTTATTTTGGTTAACTGCCCTGTCCTCTCACCTTGTTTCCAGTTTTCAATTGCTGAGCAGCACTCATGCATTAACCCACTGGGAGCTGCCCTGAAACCACGGGCAGTTTACCAGCTCAGCCCTTGTCAAACAAGAAACTTCGTCTCCATTAACTACAGGCCTGAATTAAAGGGAAATCTGTTAAACCTCATCAAATGCTGTTTGGGACACTCACATTCGTAACTACTTTAGCCTTTATTACATTGATCTTAATTAACTTTCAAATCTAGGCTATTTTAGCTGTCCATATATATTTAATACCATTTCAAACACTGGGAAACTGAATTTAGGGGTTTTTTTGGGGTACAAACAGACAGCCAAGTTCCAGCATACCAGCTGAATCACAGTCATTGCTTGTGCTCACACTGCAGCCCTTCACAAACGTGACATCTGGCACATAAACACAAGTATCTCTCCATGCTGTGGTGTGGGAGTACCTGCAGCATTGGCTCAGCTCTTGGGAATAACAGAATTTGATCAAGCCTGGAGGATGAACAGAGAAATGGCCCCGGTAAATACCTACAGGATGAAATTACATGTATGCTCTGTGGAAAGGACACTCTTGTCTCAGTCAAGAAAAGTCAGATGGAAATCACTTTATCTACAGTGAAAGAAACTTCTGTTCCATGAAGTGATGGCCCACATGGCACCAGGCTTTGGCTCCCCTCTCCAATGGGAAAGGGAACACAGTCGTCAAGGCTATTGGCAGCCCTCCCACAGGTTCACACGTGACCTCACACGTGCAGCCCAGTTCACAGCACACCATTGCCAGTGCAGAGCCCTCTGTAAGGATGTCCTATCCATGGTGGGAAAGTGCTTCAGCTGCAGGAAACCTTGGGTCTTCTGTGTTCCCCTTCAGCACAAAACTGTCACCAGCAGTGCGATACCTGGGTAGTGCCACCAGTCACCAGTCCCCGGTCCACACACACTTTGACGACTTGCAACCTGTGCTCATTCGATGCAGATCAGGGTTCCCATGTAGAACAATCTCCCAGGAAAAAAAGTACCCGTGATTTCTTGTCCTAAATGATGGGCTCAGATACCATTCCAGAAAGGGACCAGGAAAATTTTGTAACCGAAGCATTTTGTGCAACTCTCCATACAAGCATCAGCATAGCACAAGAGAAGATATCTTTGTGGCTTCCTCTCAGAGGACAATATAGGTTCCCTTAAATATTGGAGGCAGTTTAGGTGCTGGAAATAACTCTAAATCCCTTTCATATGACAAGTGAAACTCCTGAACTCTCTTGTATAACCTGTAATTTTTTCCATCTTACAAGAAGATTCATTGACCTGAAAGAAGGATTACTAACTGAAAGACACTAGATTTAGGCTACCGGGCAGAAATCCTTACTAATCTTATGCTTGCTTAAACTCTGCTTTCAGAAATTTCTGTCCAATCACCGAAAAAACAACCTACATTTGAAAGACAGACTGATGTAATTAATTACCTTTATCCTTCATCATTATGTCTCTCATCTGTCTTAAAGAAAAGCTTAACCTCAGATAAAAGTTTACCTTGGGCTTAATGGTTCACGGAGGACAGGGCTGCATGAGAAAGGCAAGAGCTGCACTGAATTCCTGGGAACAAGATCGGTTCCCTGCTCTGCCACAGACCTCAGGTCCCCATTAATTGAGCCCTGCACTTTCTGCCTCCATATCCCTTGTGTGTCCAGGGAGGGCACGCTGCCTCACCCCATGGATGTGGGAAGCAGAAACATTGCAGGTTGCAATAGTGTTAAAATCACGACAGTCCTAGCCACAGGAGTCCAGAAGTCTCACGGAAGCTCTTCCAGGAAAAGAAGACTAAACTCTCCATTCCTTGAATGGGCATTACAAAGACGGTGCTTTTATGCTTATTTCACTGCCATCTGGCACAAACCACTCAGCATGGATGTCTGGACTCAGGTGCCTTTTCCAAGAGAAAGGCACTCACTTGCTCAAACACAGCATGAGATCAGAGGCTGCACACCCTCCTCTTGAGCCCTGCTCTGCCTGTGCACTGTCCTGCAGCGCTGAGCAGGGCATGTGCCAGGCCCCACTGCCCCACTCTGCCCATCCTCAAGGGCTGACCCTCCACCACGGCAGGAGGCAGAGGCATGGCTGTGCTTCACACCGAGTCTCTGGCAGACGTAATCACACAGGGCAGTGGCCCTAAATCCCTGTATGACGTCTCAGCCGTTCTGGATGCCGTTAGAGGCAATTTTCTGTCCAGCCGCCTGTTTTAATGGGATGTGCAGTTAAACAGATTCATCCTTTCAGCTTCACTCTGCAGAGCCTTCACTCTCCAGCTGCCACTGTTCCTGTCCCAGGGAATTAAGAGTGCTCTTAGTGCTTCTCTTTTGCAGGCAGGCACATTGCTCAGAGGAGCAGCTTTTGCCAGGAAAAGTGTATAATCTAGAAAGCCACCTGCTCAGCTTTTGTTCTTTGAACTCCCTACAATCAATTTGCCTTTCCCAGGAGAAGGTACAACTGTTTTCAGCGAAGCAGGAAATAGAGGATTCATGGTGTGCTATAAAAGCATAGCCAGTCCCAGGGAAAAGGTTAATTTGCCTCACTGAGGGGGCTGAAACCTGTTATGTGGGAACAGCAGAGACACCCAGACTCACGCAGGATCCCCAGTGCTGACCTTCCAAACATCATGAAACTGTCCTTGAGCCTGCTTCAGTATCTTGCAGATTATCGCCGTGTTCCTGTCAGGCCAGGCTGCAATGTTAGTACCATAAGAAAAAAAAAAGTGGCACTTTACCTTCCTGACAGGTCTCCATTTCCTCCCTGTGACTTTGCTCCTGCTGGAAATGCCACACTGCTTGTGACAGAAGTGTCTGGCATTTGGTACAAGAGATTGCCCCAGCTGGTCACCCTGTGGCAGGTCCATGGTCCATTCATGCTATGGCAGGGCCACAGTCCATTCACCCTGTGCTTTAGTTTTGCAGATGTGAGGTTTCAATCATTTATTACCACAAACAGCAGCTGCATCTGCCCTACGTCTTTTCAGGGTAACCTGAATCCCCACAACTCTGCCACCAGCTTTCTTGCATTTTCTTGGTCAAAGAATCCAAAAAATTACCCCAGAGATACATCACTTGGTCTTGTACAAGTGTATACCTTGTGGCAAGCTGTCACAGCTAGCTGTCTTTTATGCAGATAAAAGTTTGGTTTTTCTACTATAAATACTTGTACGATATGGCACGAAACAGGCCCTCTTAGGATAGAACTATTCTTCTCCTAAAGTGCACACCTGAAACAAGTGGAACAAATGGCTGCCTAAAAACACCTATTTCAACACAATAGAGAGGGTTTAGCTGCCCAGGAAAACCTGCCTTTCACAACAAGGCTGGCAGCTCTGTGTGCAGAGCTGCTGCTACAGGCAGTGCCCAGCTCCACTGTCCCCAGGAGAACACCCCTGCTCTCCCACTCAGGCTGAGATGCTGCTAAAACTGTGTGGTTTCTCTGAGCTGGAGCCCCTCTGTCCCCTCCTGGGGAGCTCCCAGTGGCTGGAAGGTACCACACAGGGATGCATTGAGCCCCTTGCAGCTCTGAGCCTCTCCAGGATATGACTCAGAGCATTATCTGTGTCCTGCTTGCCTTCTAGAAAAAAAGTCAGGTCTTATAGCTACCTGCTCCCTTGGGGACCAGGGACACACAGGCTGTTTTTAACTTTCTGGATACTTGGGATCCAGAGGCCCCAAGATGTAATGCTACCCCATAAAAATTCTTCACCAGGCCTAAGACTTTTTCCCATGCACATCATTAATAAATACTATTCAGTCAATTTTCATATCCAATTCACAAAAATAATGAGAAATCAAAACTGGTGCCATTCTGTCTTCACTGATGCTGTCACCTGACTCCACACCAGAGACTTTCCTCTGTCCTTAATTTTGATGCCGGGTAGAAACATTTTTCCCGTGGACATTTGTGTTCATTTGATGATAATTATGACCTTTAAGCATTAACAAATAAAATCCCCTGGCAACAGCCTTTATGCACAAAGAGAGTGTGACAGACCATAGTGACAGTTTTCACATAACATATCTCCGCAAGACCTGGGGGGACAAACCCAATTGAACCATGGCTATTGGTTTATTGCAATCGCTTCCTTAAGAAATATCAAGTTAGAATCAATAACCAAAAAAATTTTTTTTTAATTATCTTCTATGGAACTGACACAACCCAGCACAAGCAGAAACATGACACTCAGCAGCACCATTGGATGACATTAAATCTCTGCTCTCATTGTCATTCTTCCAACACATCCCATGACGGGAGAACGTTGTTGGAATAAAAGTCACAATGTTTTCAAAGCACCCAGTGACAGGGCCAAGCTGGCCACGATGAGAAATGCAAGCATCTAACAGCAAACAATGGAGATGCAAGTCTGTGTGTGGGATTCCATTGCTCAGCAAAGAGGACAACTGTGCCAACAGACGGTGTCCAGCTCGCTGACAAACAGCTCAAGGTAAACACTGTCAAGATGCAGAGAGAGCTCTGCCTGGTCAGTCCTGCTGGGCCACCGCAGGGGATGAGCTCTGCAAGCAATCTTGGCCCAGGGAAAAGCTCTCCTTTGCCAAATGGTTGATATGGCACAGGTCTGAAACACCAGAGCAAAGAATAGTGGAAGTTTTCATACCTTCTGACCCACAGATACACCTGGGACTGCTGATTCCCTTAGCCTGTTGGATTGAGGGTGGTCACTCACACGCATCCTGCCTCCCCTCAGAGCCTAAATACCACAGCAGACTTTCCAAAAACACAGGGTCAGCTTCTGATTGTTGTAAAGGGCATGTGCCTCACAGCAAACCCCAGCCAACCTCACACACAGTTTGCAAATCTGCGCCAGTCTCATGAAGTTGGTATTTTTGGTTTACTCTGATGACAATTCAACTCTGCACTCAATGCCTTCCAAAAACGTGTCGGCTGATCTGACAAGGGGGTACCCTGCCACGTCACCACCTGCCTGCTGCTGTACACCTCTAGACTGTTTTCTTGGCCAATGCATCAAATACCTCAGACTAACTCTGTTTCCAAAACACAGTCCAAGGGCAGTCCTGAAACAGCGCTGCCACCCTCCCCTGAGGGCTGGGACACCACACTGTTTGCTTCGGCAATACAGTGGGTCTCAGCAGGAATCAAGAGAGCAGTTTGTGTGCATGTCCAGACACTTACAGACAAAACAGCAGCAAAATCACAGCATCAGCAGGTGCAGTCACAGTTCGGCTTCAGTGGGAGCCGAGCCCACTCACGCCGTGGTTGAGCTGAGCCTACGAAAAATGGCCTCAGCAGGCAGGCTCTGAGGGAGCAGCCCCACAGTGAGCTGTGAGCAGCCCTGGGCAGCCCCACATACCCCAGGGGTGGGGCCCTGTGGCCCTGGGCTGGGTGTTCACTGGCCCCATACAAAAGCATTGCACAAATAATTTCCTTCCCGCTGTTCAGACTCCGTACAAACTGGAGTCCATCAAGGAGCACAAAGAAAAGGAGCAAACCAGACATCCTCTGGTGCCAAGGGGGAGTCGGTGGCACAGCCCTGCTCTAGCTGTGCTGGCCTGGCTTTGGAAGCACCTTGTGTGGGAAGGCTACTGCAAACCAGCAAAGCACACCTGAGTCAGGGCTGGTGAATCCTGAAGGAAAAGTACATCAACACCAGCAAACAATGGATTTGCCAAGGTCAGTATGCTCTTAAATGCTTTGTTTCTGCCTCTCCAGCAAATTCATTTTCCACCTTGGAAGAACCCAGCTATGAAGTGCAGCAGCCACTGATACTCGCCCTCTTTGCTTTGTGCAGGAGGAGCAGCAGCGCCGCTCGCCCTCTCCCCTGCACATGGCACACTAGCACTGCAACTGCGCCTCACTGCCAGCTCCCTTCTCCATCCATCAGCATCATAAATAACTACAGCAGCTCCTGCTGTCTGAATCATAATTTGTATCTCCTTTTTAATTGCATTATGTGTAGCCGGTCCACCAGACACTATCTGAGGAAGCATACAAATAATTCATCTGTATCCTCCATTCTCCCCATACGTGTTTCCAAAGAAGCCAGATTAATACTGGTCTTTGTCTGCCAACCTTACCTCTATCCTGTATACCTAGTATCTTTTTTTCAGCTGCCATCCAAAATTAATGCTTCACCTGGCATATTCAACTTCCTCCTGCAACCTAAACTCATTATTAAATACTCTTCAGAGACTGAGATGAACTATGGACATTCAATCAGGTTTGGGTAAAAAAAAAAAAGTGCTTAATTTTGTCTTACAAAAAAATAACACCCGATACAAAACAGGTCAGGGATCGGACCAATTGCTACATCCCTCGCTGAGATCTGTGCAAACTTCTGCTGGTGGAAACCAACCCCACCAGTTACCAACTGCTCCTGCCCAAGCATCCCTTCACTGCCACTGCAGGGAGGCTGATGGCTCCTTCTGGGGGCTCTCAGCCAGTGCTCACCCTGCATCCCCCCCACAAACAACATCCAGACGTGTCACCTCCTCTCCATGCTCACTTTTGCCCTCAAGTATCATAATTGCTTCCCCATCTTACTATATTCATGTCTTCATATATGAATGAGTTTCTGCTGTGCAACCTAACAGGGAAAAAAGTTCTCACATTGCCAGTAACTCAAACTTGCCTTTGGAATCATTCATTTTCCTTCCAGTTCCCAGAGCTGTGCACAGCAAACAGCTGTCGAACATAACACTGCCTCTTGCTCATGTGTTGTCTGCCGAGAATTTAATTTCTGCACATGTTCTTGAAATTGCTCCACGAATATTTTCTGCAAAAGCAATTTATTCATAAGCAGTTTCAAATAATCAAAAATGTAGAACATTCTCATTTAAAACACGACTCGTTTGACTGGGGGCACGTTCTCTGCTGCAGAGGAACAGCTGGTGAGACAGCACTTGCATCACATTTCTGGTCTGGTCAGTCACATCTTGGTTACTGAACTCACACAGTCCTCAACCTTACTTTAAAAAGGAAGTATTTTTTGAGGGAGTTGCTGTGGAAAGCAATGCAAGACTGCTCAGGCTGAGTCTGTGCCAAGGTGACCTGACAGGACCGTGCCAGAATAGTCTCAGCCAGAACTCACACTCCACATCCCAGCAGAACTCACCAGCCTCCTGGGGAATGTATTGTCTTGTGCTTGGTGTGCCAATTTGGGGACAGTTTTACGGGTACAAGATTATGGAAACTGTTGGATTTTCATGGCCACCCAGGGAGGGGAGAAGGGTGGACACGGGAGGGCATTTGGGTACCTGGTGTTTGCTCCATTCTCAAGCGTGCATTCACTGTCCCTAGATGTTTTCATCCTTTCCCCTGCTAAGCAGTGCACTTTACAAGAAGCAGATCTCAGATTTATTGAATGTGTACATCATCTACCGCTGCTGCAATGTGAGCCAGAGCCACCACATTCAGCCCCACAGCAAGTGGTGGAGGCAAGAAGACACTGCTCTGTGACCCCCTCACCTTTTTTTCATCTGAAGCTTTCTGAGTTAGTCCTTGTCCGAGGCTGCTGCCTCTCCCTGTAGGAGTGGGAGGGAGGCCAAGGAGCTGACGACCTAATATTTTAGTCTGAACAGAGAGATGGAAGAGATGGATTATTAAACAGGGATGCTCTCCGTGCATGCAATTATCTGATAACAATCTATTTCAGGAGATGAATTTCAGGAGGACGAACAAAACTCTCACCTTGTTTGCACAGGAAAGCTGCATTATCCTTTTAAGAATAGAGAGCTAAATGCGTGAAAAGAAAGTAGCAGAAGAGCATGGTGCTTTAATTCATGGTGAGCTCAGGACAGGGAACGGAAAGGAAGGTCAAAGGGGAAGGTCAAATCCTGCTGGTCATGCCAGCACATGAAATTTGGTAAAAACAATCCCTGCTGATTTAAGACTAATTAGGTCTGTGAACAGCTGGACTAATTCAGCTTCTTCCCATGTCTCATGGCAGGATTCCTTCATGTATGTACATAAGAAGTAAATTCCAAGTGAAACCTTTCTCTCATGAGCCCCAGTTCCCAGTGACAGGCAGAGGTCATGCTGCAGCCTCGTGCCACAGGGAAGGTGCTGCCGGGGCCTCTCTGAGCCACCCGCCCCACCCCTGCTTGGGAAGTCTGCAGGAACTCAACACCCCTGAGGTGGGGCTGCCACTCTGCCGTGCTTGACCAAGGGTGCAGTTTGGTAGGAGCCGGACACACAAGCATGTGGACAGTGTAACCCTGACCACTGGAGGAAGTGATGCCCCCAGGAGAGGGGAGCAGGTCGCGGCTGGCTCACCCGTGCTCACCAGCAGTGGAAGGACTTGGCAGACACTGGTGTTACAGGACAGCCCAAACACAGTGCCTGGTTGTTCTCCTGAGAGCAACAGCAAATTTTAAGCCGTTTCAGAAATATGTAACCTTACCTGTGCCTGGGAAGGAAAACATAATCAATCTTATCTTACAGATGAGAGAATGACACAAGGAAAATAAATACTGTAAAGATGTAGGACTCAGTGGCAGAGAGAACCCAGGTAGATTCGCTCCTGTACTCCCTCTGGCAGACACCTCCCCACTCCAGTCCCTGAGACCTTCTCTGATTTCTCGCTGTTCAAGTACACTGTAAACAGTTGCAAATACCTGTAACACTTTCCAGACATCACTTCCACAGAAGTGGAACAGATAATATGCACCCATTCACACAGGACATCAGGCAAATCATACCTGCACAGGGCCCAGAGAAGGCTGCTGTTCCACTGCAGGAAGCCAGGCATGCCACAAAACACCTCCCCCAAAGGCCAGGCACTCAGTCCCCTGCATGTGTTTTGCTGCTGCTGCTTGATGTGATTTTTCCATGTGTTCTCCTTCAAGGCTGAATTTTTATTATGCCAAATGCCACTTCTATCATTCACTTCCATCCAGTGACTTCAAAGGGGCTCAGAGGAAAGTGAGATGAGCTTTTGCTGCCAGCCCCTATCTTGGTGCAGGAGGGAGAATGGAGCTGCTCCAGTGTGTAGTTCTGGGTGCCAGTACCAGGAGTGGTTCCAGTAGCTTGGGGCAATTCAGGGTGCCCCAAATTCTCTGCTCCCTGTATTTTGGCACAGAAAGCCACACAGCATGACCTTGTCACAGGACCTGGCATGCATGCTGAGCATGGCATGAAAGGTTTGTGCGTGCATGCTATGGGATTTCCATCCAGCCACTTCTGGTTCTGCTAATGCTTCTAGAGTGAGAGCTACATGGTACCCCCTTTCCATGTGATCACAGAAAGAAAGCCCTTCTCTATTTAATTTTATGTTAATTTGTTCATAGCATCAGAGAAGGCAGGAGAACTAGAGGGTATTTTGCCAGCAGCTTCTGTACAGACATTAGGAGAGCCTTTTAGATTGAGAAAATCAAGTTATTTCTAGGTTTAAATGAAGCACCAAGAGGCAAGCCACTCACCCTTCTGGAAGCAACCTCTCCCTTCTGAAGAGATGCTTTTCAAAGGCTGACCCTTTGCAACTGGTGGTGCTGGATTAACAGTTTCCATCCTCCCCAACTGTAAATACTGAAGGCCAAGTGCTGTTTTTATATAAACATAAATCATAATGAAATTAGGAAGGTAACCCAAGAGGGTAAAGTGTGAATGTGCACACTCGTAACAGTGATCTGGGCTTCATGCCTTGCCTGAAACACAACAGACACTTCTCCAGACCTCAGTGAAGTCTGAATACACACTCATAATGGAGAAATAAACAGAGGATTTAGGGTTGGATCTGAACAAGTATGGCAAACTTTACTGAAATGGTATTTAAGGCATCTGAGTTATAACCTTTGCAGTAACACAGTTCCTGTTAGAGCAGGACCTTCTCCCAAGCAACTTATCCCCTCTAAACACACCTTTATCCAGGATCACTGGTTACCTTCTGTGTTAAATCACTGTAAAAACATGGGTCAGAATTGTTTTATAGCTTTACTCTCTCAGTAATGTGCAACATGAACATAATAGTGTTATTAAGAAGTCAAAAATAACTTAACACAATAGCTATATAAGATTTTTCCAATGATCAAACTTTCAGCAATTACTTTTTGTTAAGTTCAGAAAATTAGCATATTTGTTAATCAAATTAATTTAAAAAGTAGCTTTTAAAAATAAAAGCAATGCTTTAAATAAATATAGTCTTTTTTATAACCATAAAACACTTAGTCCTGTTAAAGGTAACACAAATACTACACTCAAGCACAGTACCTAAACGATTGAAATGAATGTTGTGAGCACACATGAGCCGGACACTGGGAGGGATGAGGATGCATTGCTTTGTGACATTCTCCATCTCCTTTCTACAGTGGCACTAAGAGGCACCCAATTTCCAGAACCACCCTGAGCATATGACACGTCTCAGGATATTTATAACTGCTGCACAGAAATGCTGGTACCCTGTTTTTCCCCAAGCTATTTCTCCACACTACATCTGTAGCAGTTCTGTAGCCCTGCTTTAAATTTCTAACACAGCATGATTCTTAACCACAAAAACTTAAGGCCAGATCCTGCTTGCTTCATCCAGCTGACTTCAACATCTAAGCAGAAGGCATCAAGTGCGGTCTGACCTCTCACACCTCTTGCACTGCAGCTCACATTCTGTGAAATCTGGAAAACCCTCCCTCCAACTGGCACCACTGGATGTTTCAGAACGGCCTGAAGCTCACCTTCAGAGTTCATGACCACCAAAGGGATTCACAGCTCCTCTCATAACTACAGGGCTGACTAGCTATGTTCATTACTACTCAAGTTAATGCCTATCAGCAAAGACTGTAGCTACCCTGCAGACCTACAAAGTGGCAATGTTTTGCTGGAATGAAATAAATCGGCTAGTTCTTACGTTAGTATGTGCTAGCTGGGTGTACCCTGAAGAGCAGTTTGCTCAAATTCAGAGAAAGATACACCTCAAATCTACTGATAATCTACTCAGCAACTCCGACCATTTAATATCCCATTTACTTGGTTGCAGTTGTTCATTAAAAATCACCTTCAGGGTCTGCAGCAAACCACTGGTTTCATCCTCACAAAAACAGCTGTCAGTGATATTTGTTGTATGATGTTTGTTTGAACAGCATAACAGTAACGCAATCTATAAGTTAAATAATAAAAGCTGGAGAGTAAAATAAAGCCCAGAACTGATACAAGCGCTCTCAATTTGTTTTGATCTTCAGAATGAACTATTCAAAGATGACAAAGGAATAAATTAGCAAATGGCTAATGCAATGCATGAAAGGGCGTCTACAGGATTTGCATGTGTGCGCACACACACACATGCACTTGCATACAGACAGCTTGGCTTCATTAGAAATCTCACTACCAGAGCTTAACTTAGATAAATTAACTGCATTAAAATACTGACACTGTGAGGATTTTAATACTATCACACCCTGTAGAGGGCATTCCCGTGTGAAATTTTAAATGCTTTAAAAAAATAGTTTAGTTATTGAAATCTGTGACAAATGCGACAGCTCTGCCTCCCCTCACAGCCTCCCGTTCTCATCTCCGGTATCCTTCTCCTGTATCGCCTCCAGGCACCGTTTCGACTTGGCATCCGCATGCCCGCTGCCAGTTTTGCTCAGTCCGCACGACAGGCATGCCAGCTGGATCTGCTTCATGTTCTCCAGGGCTTCATTCTTGGCGTTCTTCAGGAGATCTCCTTGGCCCTGAGGATGCACAGACAGACATGCAGGAGAGAGTCAGGGATTGCACACATCGGCCGGCACCAAAAATGGCAATGCTGCTCTCATTGTCTCTGGGGCATATTGCTCAGTGCCAGGGAACAGGTTTCAGATCCTATCTCCGCTCTCTCTGAACGGGACCAAAGGCCCTTCTGCAGCCTGGCACTGGCTCAGTGAGGAAGGCAGCAGCCAGCACACTGGACAGGGTGAGCAGGGCAGACGCCAGACTCCCACCACTTCCAGGTCACCACCACCGGAGAGGTAAGTTGTGCCTGGACTGAAGGAGGCTGTGGGGGAAGGCATTTCCTCTTCCACAGTCAACAGTAAGGACCTGCCATGGACAGGGCAGTGATGGCACATGGCACCCCTGTCTCCATGCCGTTGCTCCATCCTTGCTCCCTGGCATCAGATACCACATGGCAATGGCCGTGTGTCCCCAGTCAGGACCGCCTATGAGCTGTGAGTCCCTGGTAACCCAACCCTCCTTGCGCCTGGATTTGCTCCACAGCCTTGAGCCCTCCTTTAGCAGAGGTGGGCCAAGCTGCATGCCCTTATGAAACACATCATCCTGTACTGCTACAGGGAACACCTCTGATCCATTTTGTTTGGGACCTTCGAGCTGGTCATGGAAATGAGACTTCGTGAGCAAAGGGCTACTTCTGTATCTTCTCAGGGCATGTAAAGGTGAGGTGACTAACAGGATGTCAATCCAATTTGCAACAATCAGGAAAAATGTGTTACATGAAATTTGTATTAAGGAGTTGGTGTTCAGAAATGTCAAAATGAATATTTATGCAATATTGGTATCTCGAGTGCTGCGAAGCAAGAAGATTCTGGTGCCACAGGATACAAATAAATAAAAGCCAGGAGGTGCATCTGGTCATTAAAATTCAGTATCACTAAGAACTTGAGCTCCTTTTTTCCAATGTCACCCAAAGTACAGCTTACAGTACAGCACCCACTGCAGCTGGTTACACACATATTCACAAGGAATATCTCCACTGACTGAAACGTCACATTCACATCCCTGCAACTGACCTCCTGCGAACCGCAGGCACTTCCACAGGTCTCAGAGGAGACAACAGATACTACAGCAGGACTTGGGGCTCACTGGAAGGGCAACTGATCACTGCCCCTCCTTTGCTTTTCAAAATATTCCGGATGTGTTGGGTGAATCACAGCATGACATCTTCCAGCAGTGGGCATATCTCTCCCTCTCCCTTTCCCCAGAACTAAGAGGAAGGATTTACCCTACACCAATGAGCACAGTTCCCTTTTTGCCTGCGCCAGGCACTGGACTCCCAGCGCCTGAGCCCCTGTAAACAACGTTCACAATGAAGAAACAATGGTGGCTTGCAAGTCTGCTGCACTGGCAAACACCACGTGGCAAACCACGTCACCCAGGGATGGCAGTCTGTGCCCGAGAACATGATTGCCTCATCTCCTGGTGCCATGAATTTGTCCCCTCTGAACAATGCAAATCACTACCCAGATGCTGGAAATACAACTCAGTGTGAGAATGACAAAAAGCAGTGGGACTGCATGAGCAGCTCTGTGCTCTTTGGTATGAAGCTCTTTTGAAGGGATTTGTATCTCCACAGCATGACAGTTATGTGAATACACAGACAAATAGCTTTCAATCCAGTGAGAAGGCAGAGTTTGAAAAAAACAGAACAAGAATAAGCAGATATTTCACACCTGTGATCTTGCTTTTAGGTCAGAGGTTTTGCTTATGGTTAAAGACAGTAGGCAGGAATTCAAGAACCCCACGGCTGGCTCAAGCACCCAGCCCACCCCACCTCAGTCTCCCTTCCCTGCCTGCAACTGGCACAGGAATAGTGCCAGTGCTGTAGTGGCACGGACAGCACTGCAACATACGCAAAGTACGTATCACTAATGACATCATAACATTATCAGAGTGTATCTCAATACATCTTCAAATGCAGTTTTAAATAGTTTGGTTTTAGGATGAAATAACCCTGGCTGCAGTGGGGTGGCTGCTTTTTCTTATCATGCACACAGGATGAAAGGAACCAAAAGCTGCACCAACGAGCTCACAAAAATCAGTGTTATGATGCTTTGCAGCCTTAACTTCTCCAACTCAAAACCTGGCGCAATGTATTCACACCCCTTAGTGCAAGAAGCAACTCAAAATAGATGCCACTACAGCACCAGGAACAATTAAGTCCAAAACCTGGGACAGCCACTGCAACAGAGGGCTAACATGATGATGATGAAGGCCCAGTACTCCAAAGCACTGGTGCCCCCTTAGTTTGGGTGTCTGGAGAAACACTGGCAGGAGCCCATCCTCTGCTGCAGCATGGCTGGTGTCAACCTGGGCAGTGGGAGCACTCACCCACACCGTGCACAGAGGAGGATTTCATGTCATGCACAGCACAAGACAGATACTGCTCCATAAGACAACACAAAAAGCTTCAGCGGAGTCTGTGCCTCTCTCTTCACATCTCTTCCTTCTCAGGGTGAGGGCAAAACATAGAGATCTTTCTGAAGTGGCCCACAAACTGTGTCTTTGTCCAGGGACTGAGGCACTCGTCTGAAGGGAGCTCTCTGGGATTCGATACGCTGCTTGGAGGACGACAGCCTGAGTCTGTCCTGCCAAGACTCACATCTGAAGTCCTCAGAAGCCAAAGGACTTCACACCCCGTGTGAAAGTGCTGAGCCACGTGCTCTCCCTTATGCATATTCTGATTTCACACTTGAGTAACCAGGCAATTCAGATTACAAATTTTGTCTGAGGCAATGCACAACATGTCTTCAGGTTCCAAGAAGAAACACACTCCTCCTGAGCATACTTCCAATATTTTGAAGATATTCTTATTTTACAGTGATCTAAAACCAGAAACGGTCTTATCAAAATAGCACAATTCCATTCATGCACAGATCAACTGACTTATGTTTTAGTCTCCTTGTGTTTTGTATTTTTAAACAGCTGGTTCATTTGAGCAAGCTGAAGTAGCAAAAAAAAAAGATTTTGAATCATCTGTCATGAGAAAATTAATGACAAACCAGCCCCCTCTGACAGACCTGTCACAATTCTAGAGACACCATTAAAAAAATAAAAATCTGTGGGCATGCTCTGTTTGAAAAGCCATCTGTTGGCTTTGAAAAAACTGGCTGTGAGCATAATCCACTTAAGAAAAACGTCAGCAAAATTGTGTCAACACCTTAACAAACTAAATACTGGATAGATGCTAGAGTAAATTTTACAAGTATGATTGCATTGCAAAAGTCTTCATAAACCAGTCCTTGTGACCATCTCTGTGCACAGAACCACCCTTTTTGCCCTTACAAAGCAAGCATCTCTCTTCTAGACAAAGAGAGATCATCACAGTCCACTTCGGCATCTATTCATCTGTCTCCCTTCTGCTATTAGTATCATCAGCCTTTGTGAAAATAAATAGGGGTGAGAAAGTTTAAACTCAGCATTTGGCAGGACAGTGAATTAAACCAGAAGAGATTAATCAAGTGTTCTACCTGAAAATCTGATCAAGGGGCCCATTTTCATTTAGAGTAAAGGAACATTAAATGCCAGATTTCATACACCTAACTACAGAGTCTCAGCACAAATTAGCATTAGTGTACAAATAATGCAGCTTGTCAAGCGACTGTAAGATTATAAGCCTACCTTGACAGGTTAATACTGCTTAGAAAACTGATCATCCGACGTGCTTTTATATATTGCTCAGTTTCAGTGACAACCCATGAAAGGCTTTAAGAAGCAAAAGTAGCTCCAGACAAACACTGGCAATGGCCACAGATGGCAAAATTTCCTTATGTTGGTTTGACTGGGGTGTTTTCACAAATCAAACACCTAAGTTTTCATGAGTCAAGATGGCAGCTCTATATCCAACAGCAACCCGCTCCAGGGTTGGGGAAATGAAAGGTGGGTAAGGTAAGTGGCACCATTTTGTGCTCAACTTCACAATATTATTTCTTTTATACACATTGCGTGTATATTTCTGCATAACTATAAATATACAGGCATGGGTAATTACTGTTTCTATTCCTGTGCTTTCTAGGAAACACCCCACCACATGCAGGTCATGGGGCACTGCTATTTGTGGGCACCCCGTGGCACTGGGGACCGGTGGTGGCACAGCAGGACCCACAGTCCCTGTGCTGGCAGGTGCCCACACCAGCAGCAGGGGCTGCAGGAGGACCCTGAAGGCCACCACTCAGCCCACGCAGAATTGAACTGTGCTGACAGGCTGCCCCACGGCAGCACCTTGCTTTGCTGCTGGCGATGTAGAAAACCCCACGTTGAGCAATAGGGCCTTCTCGGCATCCAGAATTGGCCGAGTTTGCAGGGAGGCTGAAAGAGGGGCTGCAAAAGCCATTTTGTAATCTGCTGCTTGCTAAAGCAGATGGTTGCTTATCTCCTGGGCAGACACATTCTCTGACAGCACATTATGGGAGCTTTCCTCTCCAATCCTCAAGGGCTGAGTAAATACAAATGAAAAACAGAGGTCTTAACACCCATCCCCCATCACGCTTGTGATATTACTGTTATTTTTCAACTTTTTCTCAAAGAATCAAGCTCTTACATTACTATTTAATCACAAAGTAAAATCTCCAGAGTCTGCCAGTGGACGCCAGCGGTTGGCAGCAAAAGCCAGACACAGTCACGTGAAACAGCCACGAGCATTGCGTCGCCCCATGTTTCAGAGGCACCACGGGTATGGGAAGGGCACTGACAGTCTGTGCCAAGGGACTCGGGTAGCCAAAACACTGGAGAACTGCTGTAGTGTTGGGATACTCTGTGGGATGCCAGCATTAAATTCAAAGGGGGCATTTTCCAAGCATCATGGCGAGACTTTAATTGTGTTTAGTATTAATAAGGAGGCACACAATTAAATGATCACACATGGCTTTGAAAATGTAATCCTGTGGAGGAAATCATTAATGAAGTGATTAGACTGCTATGTTAAACTTGTTACAAAAAGCAGATATTTTTCCATGCCTCCTTCGAAGTTCAATGTGGGAACAATTGATATGAATCTGATTACGATACATTCACATTTCAGCACAGACCACTCCAAAAACATAGACTGCTCCTGTATCGAAGCAGACTTCAAAACCCCACCCTTTTCTTTATTATTGTGTATAGTTTGTCAAGAGCTTTGCTTAATTTCTGTGACAGAGATCACAATGCACATGTTGGCATGAAATTTACTGCACACAAAGATTAGACACAAAACATATAATCACTTCTCACACACTGAAAAATAAAGGATTCCAAAAATGAGTTACACCACAGAAAAAGCAGAGGCCAAACATTACTTTCCAATTTATTTTTAAACCCTTGCATAGCAGAAATTTACTTCCTGTCAGGAAAATAAAAAGGCCACAAATATGAAAGATGGTACTTAAATGGCACCCCTTGTGCTACTGGTGTATCAGTTAAGGTCTGAGTTTTGGGCACAGCTTCCCACTGACCCACTCTGAGCCAGATACAAGAGCTTGGTTCTACCTGGCTGAAACCAGCAACAACTTTGACCCTGAGTAAATTAGGCAATCCGACTGAGTGCTTGCTGAGTCATCACATTTTGCAGTATCTGCTAGTAATTTCAGATGTCAAACTGAGCATCTCATTTTGGTATATTACCATGTTACTGACAGCCAGAGACAGTTTCTCCCATTTCCCAAATCAGGGACTGCCAAAAATTTGCAAGAAGGAAACACAGCTGAGAATCAATTGCATCACACAGAGAATAGATATGAGATGTATGAAAAAGAAAATATCCACTTGGTGTAGTGAGTTGACCTTGGCTGGATGCCAGTTACCTACTAAAGCCACTCTCTCACTTCCCTCTGCAACCTGACAGAGGAGAGAAAACACAACAAAGGGTTCATGAGTGAAGAACCAGGAGAGTTCACTCACCAATGACTGTCATAGGCAAAATGGACTCAAAGTGGGGATATTAATTAAATTTATTACTAACAGAATCAGAGTAAGAGAATGAGAAGTAACATAAAACTTAAATACACCTTCCCCCACACCTCCCTTCTTCCAAGTTTTACCTCCTCTCCCCAGGCAGTGCAGGGAGACAGGGAATGGGAATAGTCAGCTGTTGTTTCTGCTGCTGCTCAGGGAGAGGAGTCCTTCCCCTGTGTCCCACGGGGTCCCTCCCACGGGAGACCATCCTTCACGAACTTCTCCACTGTGAGATCATTCCACGGGCTACATCTCTTCACAAACTGCCACAATGTGGGTCACTTTTCCACAGGGTGCAGTCCTTCAGGAACAGGCTGCTCCAGCATGGGTCCCCTACAGGGCCACATGTCCTACCAGGGAAACCTGCTCCAGCGTGGGCTCCTCTGCCCACAGGTCAGCAGGTCCCTGCCACAACCCTGCTCCAGCATGGGACTCCCGTGGGGTCACAGCCTCCTTCAGGCATCCACCTGCTCCAGTGAGGGTCTCCTCCATGGGCTGCAGGTGCATCTCTGCACCCCCATGGTCTTCCATGGGCTGCAGGTGGATCTCTGCACCCCCGTGGTCTTCCATGGGCTGCAAGGGCACAGCTGCCTCACCACGGTCTGCATCACAGGCTGCACCACAGGAACCTCAGCTCCAACACCTGGAGCACCTCCTGCCCCTCCTTCTCCACTAACTGGTGTTCACAGGTACTCCCTCTGCTCTACTCTGGCTGCAGTTTTCATCTGCTCAATAACTTTTTATCTCCTTCTTAAATATGTTATCCAAAAGGCATTACTACCATTCCTGATGGTCTTGGCTTTGGCCAGGGGCAGGTCTGTCCTGGAGCCACCTGACATTGGCTCTGTTGGACATAGGGGAAGCTTCTGGAAGCTTCTCACAGAAGCCACCCCTGTAGCCCCCCAGCTACCAAAACCTGCCCACAGTAACCCAATACACGAGGGAAGGGCAGGCACCATTACATGAAGTGCTAAATCTCTGCCAGCAAGAGCAGGAAGGAGTAACTATTGTGGAATAGATCTTTAAACAGAGCTCTCCACTGAAATCTAGGGGCTCTTGCAAATCAGTAGCACTGTATGGCTACTAATTTATTCTTTCAAGCAGGCATTTTATGTATAAAAAGAGTAGGCTTTTATTTTCATTTTTTTTAAAAATGCCCATGCTACTCTCTCATCTGGGCATTTAAATTAAATTACATTATATCAAGCTGTCAAAAGCAATGAATGTGAACATTGACTGTAACAGTGTTTCAGTAGGAATTCGCTTTCAGAAATAATGCCATTAATTTGATGTTAGCCATGTGCTGAGCTGTTCAGATGCCTGTGTGTCTCTCAGGCTGTACATCTAGCAGACAGTTCGCAGGCATAGCCACAAATGTATGGACTCTCGCTGTCAACCTGCTAGGAACCTGCCTTTTTTTCTGGTGATAAGTTTGAAATCAAAGGGTTGGCTGGGAGCCCAGGATTGCACAATTAATGCTAAGAAAATCCCGCACCACTGAGGAAATTGGGGCAGTATTTATTTTTGATACAAAGCCATGAGATGGAAATCAAAGGTGTATGTCCAGACATTTATTTCTTAGTCCTCCTTTGGTCACAAACCCCAGTTTCCTGCAGGTTCCTGTACCAGCACCCGCTGGTAACTCCATTAAAGTCCAGAGAGTCCCAGAAAAACAAAACAAGGGGAAGAAAAATGAGGCAGAAAGTGCACAATCTTTTCTGCATTTAATTTTTCTGAGTAAAAGGCCAGCTTCGGGAAAAGAGATGTTTTGCAGCTAACAAAACACCTGCGCAAAGCCATCACCAAGCAAAACATTTGGCTGGCACCCCCAGCTCCCTGGTGCCCTCTGTGCTGACTCACAGCTGCCTAAGCTGCAGGCACACAGTTAACATCAAAATCATGACCTTCATCACAGTGTTGGCAGCAAAATGTCCCTTAGGTTTGTTAGAGCCTGGAAAGGTTTAGCAGCCAACTCTGAGATGATTCTGTTTTGCCTGAAGACAGCAGACACCTGTGCTGGTTTGGGGTGCTTTTGGAGGGAGAGTGTTG
This sequence comes from Grallaria varia, assembly GCA_013396735.1. Lineage (NCBI taxonomy): Eukaryota > Metazoa > Chordata > Aves > Passeriformes > Formicariidae > Grallaria > Grallaria varia. The sequence goes on from VWZG01003741.1 coordinate 781,520, forward strand.
CAGCAGCATTGCACAAACACCGCTGAAAAGATACCTACAGCTGTGCTTAATACCAACTGAAATAATCTAATCAAGAGGAAATCAAATTGTGCCAGTCAGAGCACAGGGTTTCTGGACAGGTAACAGAGCACCCTCATGAGCAAGCTCTTTAAGCTCTCCTTTCTGAGTGACCCCCTGCCACAAGCACTAATGTCCTGGCAACTCTATGGCTGGCAAATCCTCCTGCTGCAGTGGCAGCTGGCCAAAATCACCAGCTGACCAGGGCACAGGAATCTGCAGAAGCCACCTGAGCTCCCTATTCCTTCTGGCCCAGTGGGGACAAACCCTTCTGGTTTGGCTGCTCTCCTCCCTTCATGTAATGTGCTGTGGGCAGTCAGTTTCTAACCCATGCACAAGCAGAACAGGCCACAAACAACTTCATGCTGAAACAGAAAGCTTTAAGCTGAGACCAAACCTCCAAATCACATGAAAGGCTAAGTCACAAAAGAAAAAATACTACACGAACCACTGTCTAATTGCTAGGAGGGAACAGGTTTTTAGATCCCAAGCAAATGGTCTGATTGCCTCATTCCTATCCAGGGATCAGCTCAGTCATTCTGGTCTCTTGCAGTGAAATGAAGGTTTGCTGGTGAGACTGGGAAGTAAAAGCAAAGCTGAGCCACCCATGCTGCACTGCCCCCAGCCAGTGGTTAGAGAGGCTCCTGTGGACACTGTGGCCATGGGTCTCACACTCCCAGGGATTGCCTCTCCTGGAAGAACCCCAGCCTCGCCTTCCCAGTGCAGATATAAATCAATTACAAACAGGAGTAGGTTTGGTTATGTTTGCATGCAGCACTGACCCAGCAGGGAGAGAGTCACTGAAACTAAGCAACTGAGAGGGGAGGAGAAAACCAGCAGGGGTCAGAAACAGGCATGGGAATGGGAAGAATGGGAAGGGAGACACACAGCAAACTGTGCAAGCCAAGCGCAAAAATTAAGTGGTGCAGGATAGGGAAGGTAGTATTCATTTATGTAAACATTTGTTGCTCCAAAAAGGCAATGAGGGAAACTGAACAAGCATAATTTACAATCCATTATGATGCTACAGAAAACTAAAGTCTCAGCAAAATTGAACTCAATTTTTAAGCCTGATACAAAGGGCTGTAGTAATACCTCCACAGTTATTGGGAAGAGTTGGAGATGATGTATTTATACTACCCAGATTCAGACCACTGAGCCACCCCCTGAAGGAAACTGTCCTGATGCTGCCAGCAGCCTCCAGTCTCAGCCTGTTCATCCCAGACTGCTAAATTAGGCCCCTCAGGTTGTCCAACTTCCACTACCTTTGTCAATGCTTGAAGACATTAAAAAATTTCACGTGCTGTTCAGAGTCTTCATGTGGCTCAGCTCCTCCCCACTGCTGTCCACCAGCATCACCAGGGCACTGGCACGATGGAGCAGGAACCTAGGGCCACTGAGTGAGAACACACAGAGCACTTCCCTGCAATTATCACCACTTCCCACTCAGAACAATCACAGCCCATCAAAGGCTCCTCCTGCTAATACCTATGCCTGATCCATAACACAGAGGATGTTGGAGCAAAAAACTACTATATAGGAATTTTTAACTTACTCCTCTGACTGTTGCATATTTGTAATTTGCTCTCATATGAACATAGCCTTTCTGACATCAGTGACACCATCTTTTTCTTTCTGTGATCTAAAAATAAATAACAGCTGCCACAGCATCAGAATCACTGGTTTTGTCTCTGCTTTCCTCCACAAATGGATCCCTCCAGTACCTGGGGAAATGACCCATAAGAAAGTGACCTTTATCTCCTGCAGGTTTCATCCCCTTGCACTTGAATTCATCTGACTCAGGTAAAAGAAGACTGTAGCTGTCAAAGATATAAGATTGGAGTTTCACATTCTGTTGTTCATACAGTAAATCTTCTTTCCCCCTGGCAAGTACTTGGGCCTCTGATTTCCCTAGCTCCTGTGCAAGTTTTTGGGAACACCTGCCACATTAAGGGCTTATGGGGTCTACCATAAGGTCTAGGGAAGAATAACTGCAGTGCAAATACCTGCTCTCACTGAACACATAAAATTCTCACTTAATGCAGTTTGTGGCTTTTCACTAACTGTCCCAGCCCTCCCTGCAGATCCATATTGCCAATAATCATATGTTAACACAGAGTCTTTACTCCACAGCCCTCTTCTGCTAGGGGTTCAGACAACAGAAATCAATCAATACCACCATTGAGTTAAAGAGTGTTTTATTCTAACCACAGCCCTCAGAATATGCCGTGGTGTGGATGAACATTTTCTCTTTTCAATGTCAGGAGGCAGTAAGGAAAGCCAGAGTGGCACAATGAAAACAGGGAAGGTCATGCCAGCAAATCACTGCCTCCTGGATTCAGAGCTCAGCTTTCCTGACTATCATACTCACACAAGTGCAAAAAAAGTCAAAGGTCCTGGCTTGCAGTGGCATGATGCACATTCTGACATGTGGAGAGAGGATTCCTGTAAGTGCTCAGGAGGCAGAAGGGGAGGACCTGGCATTCAAACAGAGACATGCTACGTTGTGGCTTCAGCAAAACACAGGGGCTGGATATCACTCGGATATAAAGTACATTATGAATTCTGACTGGGGCCACCTATAGTGCCAAGGAAAACCCAGACACCCGCTCAGCAGCCACAGAGAGGGAAGTTCAGATGGAGCTTTCATCGCCTTCTGAGTTCCCCCAGGGAGCTATCTTAAATTAGACACCCATTCCCCCACAGGGAGCAGCTTTTGTAGATGCTGGCACATAATTCACATAACAAAAGGGGCAGTCAGCTTGCCATCATTTATAAACTCAGCTCAGGAAACTGTAGTGATCAGCTGACAGTAGCTGTAATGAGCTCAAAATATACCACAAAGGTAATTTTTAGAAGATGTTAAAGGTCTTAGAACACAACACTCAAACATAACCATTTCAGACTAGCATCAGTTACAGCTCCCAGAGAACAGCACAGTTCAGATTCAACAACAAGCAAACGCTGGAAAAACCCCCAATGTACAAGCGATCCTCTCTTACTGTTCCCAACATGTACAAATCAGCCCCCTGGTCTCTCCCTGATACTCCACGGCCCTATAAAAATACAATAAAAAAATCCCACTGTGTGTGGAGGCTCCCTCATGCCCTGTCTCACCCCGGACCCCTCAGAAGTGGAGCCCTTCATTCAGACACACACACCCCCTCGTACAACAGCAACACATGCACAGGCTGCCCAAAGGAGAAGTTCCCCAGTGACACAAAGGTCCCTGCCTAAATGAACCAGGGAATTTAACAGTATAGCAACACAACTGCTTTGGGGAAAAAATCTCTGAGCCTGTGGGTTACTCTGACTCAGTCAGGACACTCAGTTGACACACACCAGCTCCACACTGGGAGGAAAACAAAGAGCATTTTCTCTGCCCATATTTTGATAGTCTTTAAGCAATCACAGCTCCACCAGGACACAGAATGCTGATCCACAATGGCATTTCACAGTGTAAAACACCTTGGCAGGCACTGGCAGTGTCATCTCTGTGTGGGTCAGAGACAGCAACATGTGTGAGCTAGGACAAGATGAGCAAAGCAAATGCAACTTCTAGGCTGTAAATATATGGAATCAAAATACAGCTGATATTATTTTAAAATCTAACATGTATTTCCAATAATAGTTGTAAAATTGAATATCTCTTCTTATATTTAAGGGACATCAGGAATCCTCCAAATTGCACAGAGAGATACCTGGATTTTTCTGTGCAACAGTCCAGCCTGTCCCTGAGTCCAAGAACACACATACATTTTATGTCTCTCCATAACTCTGAAAAACTGGTCTGCTTAACTGACCTCTGACACAAAGACCACTGCGGCCTTCAGTGTCACGAAAAAACACCCAGGCCAGGCAGTGTGGGACACTGCCAACCCTGTAAGGAAAAGGTCTCTCCAAGCCCCTCACCACAGCGGGAGGCCCTGCCAGGGGCACACGTCCAGTGACACCCCGAGGGCCCAGGGGAAGGGCTGCCACCCCTCCACACTGAGCTTCCCGAGCTCCGAGGGGCAGGGCTGGGGCTCAGCTTGCCTGATAATGCAATCTGTAACACCTGACAGAGCCAGCTGCATTTCCCTTTCATTCTTTGTTAGCACAGCCACAGACAGATAGAAGCAAGAAATGTGTGAATTTCTGCTGAAACTCATACTTTCATTACAGCCTTTTTAATTCCTCTGAATGAGGTCATGTTGTCAGATTGGCACAAACCAGATTCCCAACTTTCAGGTTGTGTTAATTAACTCAACTGCCGAGTACAGCAGTCTTTGATATCCATGTCTCAGATGAAAATGTCACCGTTGCAGGGGAGGGTGGCAGAAGTTGCTGAAGTTCCTATGCCACCTGCAGTTTCTGCCTACACTGTCTCTTCCTCCAAGGGATGGGAGATGACACTGACCCAGTTTTTACACCCAAGCAATCCTCCTTTGTTGGGGAACCATCTACACTCAGTCACCTTTCCCCTGCACCCCCCTCCCCTCTTCATAGTACTAACTTTCCAGCACAGTTCTGCAGTCCTGCTCAGGTACACATACAGCAGTTGCATCTTTTCCTCAAAAGATGATTATCTTCAAGAAACTTGTACCTCTACCCGCTGATTTTTCAAATAACCTCTTAATAGGTGATAATCTTGTTGCTGCTCCAAACAGCATTTGGAGAACAAACCCACTTTATATTTGCACACCATCACCTGAACATAATTTCCAGTTGCATAGTCTTTGGAGGGGATGCACACCCCTTCGGGAGAAGCTGGCCTTCACACCCAGGTGCCAAAATCCCTGCCAAGCTGCGAGAGAAGAGGGACATCAGCAGCACAGCTGGAGCTCAGGCTGTGACGGGTCTGCCCCAACGGCACAAGCACAGCAGTGCCAGGTCCCACACAGCCACCCCAGGGCAGGCTGGCACAGAATACAGAGTGGTGAACCCATGTGATCTGCATCACAGGGACAGACATGCGGAGTTCAGTCCAGATCAAGGATGGGGTCAACAGGACACACAGGTAAGACAAAGAGCATGGTGGTTCGCCCCCCGCTCTAGCACAATTCAGATAACGCATAACTGAGGTGTTGCAGAGGGAGTGGGGATTTGACGACGGGGAGAAGAGACAGTAAAACCCTGAGATGACAGTGAGGCACAGAGGCAGGACAGACGGCCAAGCAGAGGGTTTCACTGAGCTGCCAGCCTACACAAGGAGAGAGCTGGACACCGATTTTGGCAGACCAATGCCTTTTAAGCATCTTGACAAGCCTCCATTTGTGAAGTGACACCAAAATTGGTTTTCTACACACAGCACCTCAGTGTGCCAAACGTCGCCTGGGCTCAAAGCCCATGCTGCTGAGGTAGCCTTGGCACAAGGGGCAATAGAGGCACAGTGACCCCACATGCTTCTGGCCCTGCTTCCCACCACCATCACTGCCACACGAAGCATCTTGCCCTGCATCCAAAGCCAGCAGCTTGGCATCGGATCCATGGCTTTTGGCAATTTGTCACATCATTCAAAAGGCATATCACAAGATTGCTTGCCATCTATCTCTGGCTTATTTTAGTCAAATTCAAGGATTAAGCAAGGTATTAACTTAAGGCTTTTCATGCCACCTTTCATTTTTGTAATATACTTTTTGTGCCAAAGTTTCTGTTGATTTGTATATATATTTGATTGCCTGTCTCACCTCCTATATACATATACACATGTGGGTTTCCACACATACAACCCCAGTAGAACTGAAGGAATAATACTTAGATCTGAATTTCAGAACTCTGTATTGCAGTAAAAAAAAAATAAATTAATGTTTACTTCAAAGGAAGGCAGCTCACAGCACTTGTTTTCTGGATGAACTTTAGTGACCCTCCATATTTGGTCTGTTGTATGCTTGTGTCCCACACTGACTGCAGGAGGGCCTTGTCCCCAAACCCACTGTTGTGAAACACCTGCAGGAGCAGAGCCCTGGTGCTGAAGGAGGAAGAGCAAAGTGAGAAACTGGCAGAGACCCACATTTCTGCCCAGATGACTTTGGCCATCAGCTCTTTCCTCAAGAGCCAAGTGGGTCCCTCGCTCTGCCATGTCATCACGGAAAACACAAGAGCCTCGTACCAAGCACCTTCTATGCCAAATATTTGAGCAGGGCTTAGATCCACAGCAGCTAAATATTCATCAGCAGGAAGAACTACAGAGCCTCTCACAGTCCCTTCCAGTACTATTTTCTATGCACCCAAATAGGAGTTAAAGGCTGGAGAAAAGACAGAAAATTGTGCATGCTCGTGGCTGAGCAGAAGCTGTGAACTGGGGTTGGTTCTGCAGGGGCCGTGTGAGGTGGGGCAGTGAGTGCCACTCATCACAAGCACCAGCACCACAGGCAGGCGAGTGCAGGTCCATGTGGATCCCTGTGCCTGGACAGGTGAGCACTCCCTGATCGGAATGTCTGGACAATCACTTCTTGACAGTCAATGAAACACTCCTGCTGTGATGTTATTCAACAAAACACCAGCGATAAATGATAAATAGAGGACAAAGTCTCTCCTCTTTGTCAGGCCATGCTGGGACTCCGTACCCTACTTCATCATCTCTTCAGAAACTCAGTATCATGAAGGACCAAGAGCTGTGAACCCTGGTGTTCTTTGCTCTCCCTTCCTGCCTTAGTCCCTGCTATTGCCAGCATTTGGTACCTGCAGATTTAAAATTAGCTGTGTGGCCTTCATGTATATTTTAAACACACACAAATATTGAACTTGTTCTAAATCCAACTCATGTCTTGGAATTTTCCTTGGCCAAGGAAACAGCGACCTTGTCAGAAACACCAATAGGGCTTCAAAACTCACAGGGAACAACCAGGTACCCCAAGAGGTCATGCTATACTTGTTAGAGACTGCTCACTACATCCTCCCCTGAGCAATGCTCCAGCAGCATGGCTGAGGGGCAGAAGAACAGGATATTCCAGCTGATTAACAAGTACTCCTGAGTGACTGGGATTACACTCCTTCTACCCCAATACACACTGTTGAAGTAACTTGAGGAGTTTCCATCCCCAGATACAAAATCCACAGAGTCTTTTAATGAGCTCTGGTTCCTGCCTTTGGGCTAAGGTAAGGCAGATGAAAAACAGTGCGTTCACCATTTATGAAGTAGTCATTTATCAACAGATCAGGAGAGAACAGCACTCTGCAAGGTACAAGAAAGATCAGTCTATCCTATCCAATGATCACATGGTTTGGTTCCCTTAGTTTACAAAATACATTGATCAAAACAGCCTTGATGTGAATCACACACTTTTGCCTCTTTATCTTGTAACTCAATGTCATTTAAAGGACTCTAAATCCCCTGTCCCAGAAAGATCTTGCAACACCTCCACATACAGAGGGCCCTAGAGCCTGGCTGCATTCAGAGCACACAAAGGGCCTGCAAACAACTTGTGTTCCCAGGTGGCTCCTCCAGACTCTTCACAGACTCAATTAGGAACAACCTAAATCTATCTCCTCCCTCACCTTTCCCTCTACTTTAAATAAACTGCTTCAGACTAAGCAGGTTGGTATTCATAAGACTAAATGGATGTTGACCTTGATGGGCCTCTTCACCTTCTCTCTAGCACTTTCAGAAAGCCAGCTGTTTTGTATTATTTTTCTTTTATTTGTCCTTAGGTTCATGTGTAAGAGACCAAAGCCAATCTAGCAACTGCATGAATAATCAGAGCAGCTCTGCATTGCCTCATATGTCTGTAAAATCTGTCACTCAATCACAGACTGGCTTGGCCAATCTCAGCTGTAGCTGAGCAGGTCTTGGCTAAAGGCAGCAACTCCACCAAAAGTATCCAGGGAACACAGTCTGGAGAGGTTAAAAAGTTTGAAACACCACTGTGAACTGCATCAACAAAGGAAATGCAAACAATGTGGGGACTACACAGCAGGAAAGACATTCAGTCTCTCCAGAAAATGAGCATTTGGGGTAACCACATTCAAAATATACTTACCTAGATCTGGCTAAGAGTAGATATGAGACAAGTAGGCATGGAATAACACAATGAGCCCTGCATTTAAAGGCAGGCATGAAGACTCCATGCCACACAAACCTCTCCTGCCTACTGCTCTTGCTGGACTACCACTGTCAGAAGATGAGAGCAAATAACAATTGCTAAGACACTATGGTTTATATTTCATCTGTTCTTGCAGTCTCACAAATTGAGCATCACTGTGCTTACGTCCACAGCAGTATGCTGGGAAAAGGAGTGAGAAAAGAACAGCGAAAGAAATAAAAGGTACATAGAATGCAGCAGCTTTGTGGGGGCTCGTGAATTTATCGTGCTCTTGCTTAAAATCTAGATAGGTTAAATAGTCATGCTAATCCTCTGGCAGCAATTATATAACATGACAGAATATATTGTTACCATTGCACTTAATTACATATAACGTTCCTAAGATTCTGTCAGGCTGCTCTGCTGTTCACTCCGTAGCATGCCAAGGAACAAAGCCATGGCTCTTGCCTAACTGCAGGAAAAAGCACTGATGTGAAAAGACCCAAATAAATCTCACTTACAAAATGCTTTTAGAGCACTGTAAAGTATCCATTCAAAAACTCCTCCACAGTAGACTATAATAATCCTTAAATTAATGCTGTGAATGGACCTAGTTCTTCCAAAGATTATCAGAAACTCTGTGGTTAAGGTGCTTTTGAATAAAAATCATTGTCTGATATGTAGCTTTCCTTTCTATAGAAAACCAATACCTTAAAGTGACGCTAAATTCATCTCAGTTTAGGTGAAGCCAGATAGTCTTTACGTACATCTTTCAGAAATCTGGCTTTTACCTCTCCAAGCAGACTTAAAGCGTGCGTTTGGGGCTCTGCCACCCAAGTGAGGGGTCCGGATGCTGCAGGTCTCCCAAGCAACTGAAGGCTGATTGTCACAAATGACAGAGGTGAAGAAAGAGGTAGTTTGTGGATATCATCTGCAAAAGTGCTATTTGTGCACCATTTTGCTGCATAAAAGCACTTACACCAGAGCTAACATTGATCATAACAACATCAGAAAATTGTGGATTCCTCCTCCAAAGAGTGAACTGCATTAGCAATTCAATAATTGCAAGTCTTCTGCATTCAGCAACCTCTCTCTTGATATATCTAATCAGCATTAATTTAAATGCAGAATAATTAACAGATACACTCATGGATGAGTGCTGAAACAATCCTGAATATGTAACCACTCAATGTCTTGTAGCATGTACTAACAGTTGGAGTCCTAGTCAGACAGAACACACAGCAGCAGAGGAGAAATCTTACCATTGGCAATAAAAAAAGATTTTTAAAATAATGCACATTTACGAGTAGATACTAGAACCCAACATTTGGGTGTTTTCCCCTTCAGCAGAAGACCAAAACAGTAAATGGCACTTTATTTTTTATTTCTTGTGTTTTGTCTATATGTAAGTCAGTGTGTTAGTATATTAACTCTCCAGATATTTACCATCAACATGGAGGCAAGAACCCCGTGGTATTGCTCTAGACTTTGTATGTGCTGACCCACAAACAGCCCAGGAAAATATATCGGCAGACAGTCAAAGCACGTCCATGTGAAAGCAATAAATCTGAACCACAGTCAACACACTTACACTTTGTTTGACTTACTTGGGACTCAGGCAGATCCCAACTTCTTCGCTCAAGTAAACACCTCCTGGTAGTCTGTGACAGTTTTGCCTCAGCAAGGAGAGTAGTTTCACAGGCTACAATCTTTTTTCCCTAAACATTCCCAAAACCTCATAAAGCAGTCATTGAATCAGTGGTTTGCACATGTGACAGATTCTGAGTGTTACTGGAAAATGCTTGGTACAAGATCCCACGGGAGAGACAGTCAGAGTGGGCAGAAGAGCCCTGGGAGAGGTGGCTGCTGTCACTGTCCCAGGAGCAGAGCCAGCCTGGCTCTGCATGTCCATCACCCACACTTTGTGAGTGTACCCGACCTGAAAGCCACCTAGTGCTCTATAGCAGCACTGAGTGCAGGGGTTATGTCCCAGCTCCCAGGAGGACTCATTAGCTCAAGGTCAGATCTGCCCTAATGAGCTTCCTCAGGTTCTGCCTCACAGGGTCTGGTACTCCCCTCCAAATGCAGGCAGGAGGAGCCCACACCTGCTGCAAGAGCAGCCACAGAGACAGAGAGAGGTGACCCCACCAGGGGAAGGCAGGAGAAACACCAGCATCTGGGGAGAAACAAGCACTAGCCCACACACCCACGTGAAAGCCTCTGCTCAGTGAAATGGATAGTGACCTGTTCTAAAAACAAGCAATATCTCATGAAAATGAATTGTGAACTTCTGTGAGAAGAGAGGGTCAGGCCAGAACAGTGACCTTGGCTGAACCAAGCAGCTTTGCAGGCCTGTTGGGGTGAAATGAACTGTTCCTAACACCATGGACCCCGTAAGGGGGTAAACACAATGTGTCTTCTGCTACCTTTGCATTTTATTGGGACTCAATTAAATACAGAAAGGAAAACAAAGACACAGAGCTGATGCTGCATGGAAATAAACATGAGTGAGACTAAATTTGGGACCATAACCATCCCTGTAATATCGCTGCAAGCACACGAGTTCTAGCCTAGTGTACCTTAAGTTATGCCTCTCAGTACTACTGCCTGTGAGCCTGACAGTATTTTACACAACATGGGACCAAACAGGAGGATGAGACATTTTAAAGATATGCATTGATGTCAAAGTCAGCTTGTTAAGAATGTCACCAAGTTGTAACATCCATGTTCTTACTGACATTATTACCTTCTGGCAAATAGTTTGTCTTTATTGCAGGTATTACTAACATGAAGAATGTCCACAGTTAGGATTTTTATAAAATATACTTTAATTTTGCACTCTGTAACTATTTAATTATTTTGCCAGCAGCAATTTCTTATTGCAATTTCTCTTTGTATTCAAAGCTTACCTACTGCAATGAGTCTTTATAAAAAAACACATTAATTAAATATGCCTTGACTTCAGTAGCCTAGGAAAAGACTATTAATCATCTCACAGGCACAAGCACAACATAATACCTGCTATTGCTCAGGGGCACCTCACACAAACTGACTCCTGCCATGTGAGGTAATTGCCTCCAACACCCCTGAGCACATAAAGAGGCTTTCCCTCACCTAGTGTGAGGCAGTTGATGCATTTGTGAGATGTCATGGACTATTTTTTTTTTCCTTTTCTACCACACCATGCAAACACCTAATGAAATACATTTGTAGTGTCCACCCTGCCACCGGACATATGGAGGACACCGATGGCTTGCGTGGGATAGGGCTGTCAGTCTCTCCTCACCAACTCCTCCCCTCTCACCAGCACTGAGGGGGAGTCAATGCCAAACACAAGACGCAGCTGTAACCAGCAAATAGGTCTGTTATGGGCAGGGTCTTTTTAAGTACTTTTTAAGGGGGGGACGGGGAGAAGATGACAAATTAGAACAATGACTGATGGTCTCATATCAGACACCTGAGGTACAACTTTATTCCCAGTTTTCTAATGTCACTGCTGAGTTGAACTTCAATCAGAATGAAAATGCATTTCTTGTGCATTCCATTGTGACAAGCTGTTATTATTTTATTGTGTGAAAAAGGTTAAAAAGAAGTTATGGCTTAGAAATGCAACAAGTCAATTATTCCTTGACCTTGACCAGATGCTTTAAAAGCTCTTCCATATGTTCACAATACGTGTTAGACAGCAATTACTTTTCACGGAAAAATGTTTCTTTGATACCCTGCTTGTACCTTCATTAATCATAGGTCACCCTCAGAGGTGCAAACTCCTCATTTAACAAACGTCTAGAAACTGAAAAATTTTAGAGAAACTCTGACTATGTTTAGAGTGACTCTGAGCATGAGGCATTTATTTTACCTAGCATAGCTAAAGATATTCAGAGCAATGTTTAGAACTGCCTAGTATGCCTTTCTTTTTTTTTGGTGCTCTTTTACTACTTTTCTCGGTTATGCTGCGTGGAATAGGTCAGTTCATTCCATAATGTTGGAACTGGTTGCCTTGCCTCTTCACCAGAGGTCCTATTATCTGAGCTGAAACTCACTCTATTACTTACTTTCCCTTGCTCTCCTGGTAAATCAAGGTATGCAAGAAATCACAGGTGACCCAGGTCTTCTCTAACTCCTCTCTACTACCAATGGCCTCTCCTACCCACTTTTGCCCTTCAGCCTCTCCATTCCCAACTCCTTTTTCCCTCTCCTGCTCAAGATATGTTAGTGCTCTTTCTAGCACCATAATGCTGATGCATGCATCTCCTCCTACTCTTGCTACCGCTGTTGCACGCTACATTTAGGGGTGTATTTGACGAGGAACTTAGTGAAAATTCCCTCTCATTAACCAGCTTGCTCTGGGATGCCAGCCAAGGGTAAGGCACTGGTAGGTAACAGGGAGATGCTGTCAGACAGGACAACCTGCTTAACAGGAGCTGGAGGGAGAGAACAGCAGGGACAGAGCAAGGGGAAATTAAAGTGTGATCTATCAGAGCAAAGTGGAAAACGAGGCTGTGAAAGCAGGTGTGAGTTGAATGCTAACAACCTGAATGCTTGGCTCTGGTCCTCTCCATGCCTTCTGCTGTGCCAGACCCTCTCCTCCTCTTTCCATCTTTGGCTGTCCCTGGGTGTCTTCACCCAGGCTCAGTCATACAGCTACTGTGACAATTTGGGGCTGGTAGATGCTGAACTAATAGTTAAAGCCTGGTGAGGAACAACACCACACAGTGTCACTGCGCAGTCAGTACAGAGGGATGAAAATCCCCTTTTCAGCTGTTTGGGCAGTGCTGAAACATAACCCTGCAGGATCTACAATGTTCCTTATGTTTTTTCATGACAGCCTCTCCTGCCTTGTCCCTTCCCAAAGAGATGCTCTAGTTCTCATTTTACAAAACAACTACCTGAGACACAATGACCTCAGACAGATCATTTTCAGGATGCATGGGGCAGAACAGACAACCAAAATCAGGTCCCTGAGCATACAAACCACAAGCTGTCTTTTCTCTTCTGTTGAGGCTTAGATAAATTCCCTTCCACAGATTCAAAAATCAGAGATGCATTTTGATATAGTTGATAAATATTAATAAGTGGGACTAATTTATACATCCCATTAAAAAAAGAACAAGTTGCTTCAGTATTAGTAAGACAGTACAAACAGATAAGCCGAAAGAGCAAAGGTTTGCTTATAAGGTTAATAAGAAACATGAGATGGTGCTTTCTGTGCTTACCTTCAGCACTGTGATATTCCATGCAAAACTCTCAATGGCTTTGCTTAATTTTCTTCCTTTCAAACCTTCCTTTGTCCCAAGGTTATGAAGCTCTTCATGGAATTCCATTCCTAAAAATACAGATTGCTACATCACCCAAGCGCATGATTGATCTTCCCTACAAAACACTGAGTGAGCATTTTCAGTCTTGCAGCTGGTACTTCCTACAAGCTCTTTCTGTGCTTCCCCCGCTCCCTTTCCTTTTATGACTCCATCCTGGGAGAGCATCTTCCAGAATAAAAGTGTCATGTGCAATCTTGGGGCTGTGCTTCCACTTTGTACGTGACTCTCCTTGCCAGTGCTGGGGTCCCACACAGGCACACTCCTGGTCCCCTCACGCACTGCCTGAGCCTGCATTGCTGCAATATTGCAACAAAAGGCTTGTCTCTCTCCTTGAATGGATGATTTGGCGCCTTGGAAGGCTCTCTGACAGATAAAGAAGATACCTGTTCAGCACAGCACAGACAGACTCTACTGCACATCTCCTCATTAATCTTAATCAGAGTCATAGAGAAAAGCCCTTGTACCTCAACAATGATAAATTATGTCAGAAACACATAACTCTCATTACAGGGTTGCTATTCCTGCAGTGCAGAGAAGGGAGACTTCCAACCACTGCCCTGTTACATTTCATTGCTACTTTCTGTGGCAAACACCTGCAAATCTGTTTCTGGATACAAGAATTCAGGAAATCTGGGAGATTATTAAAAACCTTATGGTATCCAACTGGCTCACCAATTTCACAAGATTTGCACAGTGTATGCAAACATTTTTCTGAGTCTGGTGTGGATTAAGAGACAAAAAAGAGAGAGGGCTGTTTGTGTTCCCTTAATATGTACCTTCCAAAGGCCAAATTGGCACCAAATCACACCAAAGCATCTGAAACCCATCCTGGCTAAACAAACCAAGCTCCATCCCCAGTTGTTTCCTAGCTCTCCCTCCCCTAACATTTTAAGGTAAATGCCACTCACAAATTGAGCTTCACTGAAATTACGTCATAGAAATGCCTACTGGGAGAACATCTGCACAGTGTAGATGCAGAGGGGTGCTTTGCTGTCACTGAAAGACAGTCCAAGGCAGGCTTGCCACTCAGTGCAGCTTGCCCAAAGCACTCCTGGAACACTAACAATAGGATTCTCTTGCCTTGCGCCAACTCCAGGAGTTCAGTAACACTGAGGCAGTTCAACCCCACACAATACAAGATTTCACTACTGTTTATATTTCAAAACATCACTCATTCACAAGTTTTGCCTGTCAAGGGTAACAGAGTTCCTGCAGTACATCCTTTGGAAAACAATCCAAATAACTGCACCCTAAGCAAGAATTCCTTGCAGGTGTGTCCTGTGCCAACTGAATTACAAATCATTTCACTTCAATTAGTGAAGGAAAAACCTTCAAATGTCTCGCTTTGTCCTGGAAAAAAATCAGGAGGCTAATGGATCTTAGCTTCATGTGGACAGCCCTGCCTTTATGCAGCACCCTTTCAGTTAGTTTTCCCTCCGGACCTCACCTCTCCATCTCTAACCTGGAGACAGTTCTGCCCCAGAGAGAGGGAGCCACAAACATTTGTCAGGCTGTGAGTAGCAGCACCAAGAAAAGCGTTTAGCAGATCAGTCCTCCAAGCTGCTGCTGACCACTGCTTTGGGCTGAGCCTGCACTTTAAAAAAACCAACAAAACAATGTGTGGAGAGTGGGCAGGACTCTGAGGCACAGGGAACTGAGACCAAGACAGGCTACAATGTGAAGCAGAGGTCCAGTGGCAACACATAGTCAAAGGGAGCAGGACGGAGGTGTGGTGAAGGACAATGTCACCAGCAAGAATACCTCTGACCCTGGCCAATTTTGAGTGCTTCATCTTGCCACGCTGAAAATGTTACATAACAATTTTCCTGGGTAACATTTGCAACAAACTAATTGGAACTGAGTGCAGAGAGGGATACTCTATCTCCTAGTCCTTTCCTCCATCTAAATCTTCAGGCTTCAGTGAAGCACTTCATCTCTCCTCAGCTGTCTTCTCAATCAGAAATTATATTTTAAAGCTAGCAAAGCAAAACAAATGAAAATACAAGTGGATGCAGCAGCAAAGAGAACAAACTTGAAAAACTCCACTTCTTTCTGGGGGAAGGAAGGAGGGGGAACTGCATGGAACTCTGGACACCAGCGTGGTGGCATGTTCTTTGTACACATCTCCAGCTCCTTGGTCATAAGGCACCAGTGCCCAAACCAGCATTATGAGTTCTTCTCTCTGTGCACAGAGCAAGCTGGGCAGAAAGGTGGCTGATGCTGCTGAGGGTCTGCATAGTTTAGTGCAAAATATTGCTTTTAAATTATACCATCTAGAGAGACCCTCCTGGTGCTGCAACTTCTTGTTACTGTCCTATTCATAAACTCCGCACAAAATGAAGGTTTTGGGCTGAGGAGTTTTATGCTGCTTACGCAGATAGACAGAACCCAAGGCATGATGCAGTGATGAGGCCCATGAAATTTAGCGAGACATCACCACTTGCCTCTTCTCCCTTTGCTATCACAGTGCCAGCAGGGCTCAAGAACAAAGACTAGGTTCCACCCTGCTCTTGCACCACATAAAAATGCTATTGTGGAAACAGCTTCTGAATTTCTTCTGATTAAAAAGATTAAATAAAATATTTACTACAAAGCAGCAGTTTCATTCATTATTCACATTTAATATAAAGCAAATGACTAATCTGCATCACTTGCCAAATCCAAAAATGCCTATCAGAAACAATAGTATTTTTGATTGTTGTGGTCCCAGAAGACGTTGCCTAAGAACACAAATTAAATGCAGTCACAAGTGTTTGGTGTTTGCATTACTGACCTTCAAGGCTTGCTACAGGTTAGGAAAGGTACAGCTGTACAACTAAAGGAACTGAAAATAAATTTAATTTCTGCAGTTTAAACACCTAATGGAAATGCACTACATGTATTTACTCAGCATGGTTTCTGATATCCAAAAGCTGATGGCTTTAGTTGTGGAAGATTACCACTGCCAAATGTGGACACATGTCTCTAGCAAGGCCTATTCTTGTTTATCAGTGGAAACTAAGGGAGACATCTCCCAGTTCCAAGTCTAGCCTGCTATCCTGAAGAGTGATGAAGAGAGGTTTGCATGAATAAGCTGAACTGAGACACTTTGCTGACTTCTATCATCCTGAACCAAGAGTGTGAACCTGCGGCAGAGCAGACAGCAAGCAGGTGGCCACTTCTGAAACTACCCCTTCCACTTCTACTGGTGCATATTAGACAGAGCCCTGGTTCAGACAGAGACATCAGCGCAATACACCAGCAATGCAAGCTCTACTTTACACCTACTCACAGTGGTTTGCACCTGTACACCCGACAGACATAATGCACAGCAACACAGATTCACTGTGATGCAATGGAATTATACTGGCTGGAGTTTACAAGGTCTAAACCAAACCTAAGCAGCAAAAGAAAGGAAAGGCAGGCAACACAGCTTGGTCCTGTGGGTATCGAAACAGCTTCCCTCTGTGTTCAAGGGAACAGATGAGGTAGAGAATGGCACTCAGTAAAGGCCGGATGCCTTCTCACCCTCCCCTTTTAAACTGACTGCTTTTCTAGTTCATTTGACTAATTTAAATGCTGTCAGACATTTCAGTGCTGTGGAGCAGATGGAGAAATAGCTTTTAAGGTGAAAGCAGAGTATTTTTCCCTGATCTGATGCCTGCATTGGTACTGGAAGATGAGCCTTCAGGAGGGTAGAGAATGCCAGGGAAAGACTGGAATGCTCACTTACATACCAGGGGACAAATGCTACATTTGTCACAAAGTGTTAAGTAAATTATGGCACATTGTTTCCCATCTTCCATCCAGAACTGCACAAAAAAAGATGGATTACCTGCTTTCTGGCACTGAACAATCTTGTCGTGAGTGATATCTGCCGTCTCAATAAGAACCCTGCTCTCTTGAATCATCTGTCCAAAAAGAAAGGAAAAAATCAGCATTACAAAGGTTTCTTGCAACATCTAGAGCACAGAAAAGTACAAATGTTGAAATCCAAGAAGACATCTGCTCCGCAAGTAACACTATAAAGACTGGATCCTTCCTTCCTTCTTCCTATCTAAGCTCCCAGATCTGTATCAAGGTAAGTATCAGTTGCTCAGAACATGTTTTGCTTCAAAAATTACAGAACAGATGTTTCACCACTGAAACACCACTGCAAATAACATGAAGGAAACACAAGTGATTTCAGAAGAAAGCAGAGTTAGCAGACAAAATTCATTGTGTGAAATTAAGCCCTTTCTAATTAGTACTTTCCATGAAACAAAAGGAGAAAAAAGTACAGTCTTTGACATAAGTGGTTATTAAAAATGTTAGCAAATCATGAATAGAGCTGATTCAAGAGTTATTTAAGCCTGTGCTGAACTTTGTGCCCTACAATAGTTCAGACAGCTACAGTGTTTCTTGAGTTTCTCTTTGGAGAAATTCAGATCCAAATCTTATCCTATCCTCAATACTTCTGTTGAAGTTTGAGGGAAAAGGCAAAAAAACCCCCCCCATAACAAACCAAAAGAGTCTGTTTCAACAAGCCTACTCAGAAGTTTCAGGAGATCGCCACCCCAAGGCT
The DNA here is from genome assembly GCA_013396735.1 of Grallaria varia. NCBI lineage: Eukaryota > Metazoa > Chordata > Aves > Passeriformes > Formicariidae > Grallaria > Grallaria varia. Next base: position 799,441 of record VWZG01003741.1, read on the forward strand.
TCCTCCTGGAGCAGCCCATTATCAGAAAACAAATGGAGGGTCCATTACGTGACAGGTTTCCTGAGCCTCCTTGCTTGCAAATACTAATCTCCTTTGATGGCAACAAGCTTCCAAACCCCCTCGGAAGCCCAGGCAAGCAAGAAAATTGTTCCAGTGCTATATTTTGTGAAATTGCAAAGGTGGTACATACATCTGTTACAGAAGGCAAGAACATGCTGTATAAGAAACTACGCCTGAGAATAACCTCCCTCTCCTGGATGTACACCACAAACCTCAATCAAATCCCAACAGCATAAGAGTGGTGCCAATTAGAAATGCAGCAAACTGAATACTGCCTGATGTTATAGCCTGAAATTACAGAAGCTGCCATCTGAAAGCTATGCCAAAATGCTGCAACTGCTAAAAGCCTTCCTACTTTCAAACACACTAAACATGAAAACACAACCAGTAGGTTTTCAGGATTTTAGTGGAAGACGGCATTACAGTATTAAATTAACACTTGCAAATTAGCACCTCTTAGTTTTAATTAGACACAAGGGAGGAGAGATGTATCCACTTGTCACACCCAAACTCCTAAATTCTGGAGAAATTTAGGTCTAAATTTTGCTCCTCGTGCCATCTTTATTTCTAATTCAATGCATTAAGACAGGCTGCATTTAAAAAAGGCACCTATGCCTTTGCTTTGATATAAAGAACACATGGAAAACAAAATCCATTATCAGCTTCACAGGAGAGTGAAAAAAGCCTGATACACCTACAGAGGGCAAAATTGTTTTAACAGAACATGCCCAGTGGATATGGCTGAGATTGAAATTACTTTTGATAGTATCCTTTGCCTTTCATTCTTATTACTTCCTTGTTTATGCATCATGTTGATTTTTTCCCTCTTTGATATTTTCACTTGTCATCTAGAAAGAAACGACAATTTCTGCCCACTCTCTGCCTTTTCTGTACCACAGCACATTGTCATTTTGTGCTGAAGGAGCCGTTCAGCAGACAACTAAAAATGCTGAAGTTGGTCTGAGCATAAAGACAGTGAGAGTCCCAAAAAACCTGCAAGTCACTGTAGAGGCAGTCAGAGGCCAAATATGCACCTCTTGCACATGGAGACTTGGGCCTGTGAGCCAGTGCTGGTTACCAGCATCTCCATGGCTCCTGCATCCCATGTACCTGTCACCCTGGGTTTGTGTCCCCATTGGGTCTGTGCCTGCACTTCCTACCCAGCAGCAAGGTGTGCCCCATGAGGTCAGTTGCATCTAGCCTGGTACAAGATATCCCAAGGGCCAGACTCTCCTGTGCTCAGATCCCTAAAGCAGAACATGACTTGTGAGAGATTTTTATATATACACAACTATACTTACACACACACACATATATGTGTGGCCACAGGAAATTATCCTATCACACAAAAAAAAGCAAGCTTGAGATTCATGCTACTACAGGACCTACTCCCAGGAGTTTCTGGCATGCCTGTTTTAGGATTCTCTGACATGAAGGTATTATATTCATTTTTTAAGATAAAAGTGGCACTAGGATGTCAATTATCCCTTACTGCAGCATAGGTAGAGCAGCCCTCCACTCCTTTGATGCTGACATCAAAGTCTCACTGCTCTCAGCTCAGCAAGAGCAAACAATTAAAACCAGATCATAAAGCAGAATTTAACCTGTTCCTGTCTTCCTGCTCGGCAGTAATCTTCATAAAAATAAGCCGCTTTTGTCCCATGACGAATCCCAAGAGTGGTTTCAGAATTCCTCAGCTCAGAGCCTGGAGTTAGGGGATGGCCTTAGGGACCACCTGGCATGCCCTCTCACACGTTCCTCTAGGAAATAATGCACTGAATAGAAATAATACAGCCTGGGCCAATTATGATAGATGATTTTGGCTGGCCTATGATGTCTTCGCCACCTGTGATAACACAGCGTGCAGGACCCAGTAGCCCTACGTGACAGGCCAGACTCTGCTCCCAACACGAGCTGCACATGTAGTTTCAGCAGGCACAGGATTTTGCTTTCCAACACTTCCATAAAAATCCTAACAGCAGGCTAGTGCAAGGACAAAGCCTAGGGGGTCACTGTGAAGAACCAGAGACTGACTCACACAGACAAGAGTACAACAGGCAAGTAACTGCCACCCAGGAAAAAAGTTATAGCATAGGTCATGGCATCTGGATACACTTTGTCTTTCCTGTCACCGGTTCTGAAATGAGTCCATGGTTTCCCAGTCTGAATCACCCCTTGCTTTTTCAGCTGCCATCCCATCTGGAAACCTGCTTGGAGATGTCGCCTACTTCTTGTAAAGTAGGTATCAAAAACCAGAAGCCCTAGACACGACATGGAAGGCAACTCCATAAATCACATCACAGCCTGAAATTTTCAAGCCCAGTTTCACCAGTAATGTTTTAAAACTCGCCAACCTGCCTCAAAAGCACAGAGTGAGTTTTCTGGTGATTGCAGCCTGAAATTCCACGCACCTTTACTCTGCTCAGAGGCGCGCTGAGCAGCCCTCCAGGCAGCTGTGTGAGCCCCAGGAGCCCACCAGGCTGCTGTTCAATGCCAGCTCCCAAACAGCAACTCGCTTCCGTGAGCGACTCTCACAGAGCCAAGGATGTCCCACTCCCTCAGGACACCTGTGTCCCACCAGCGCATGTCAGCTCCTGGATGCTGAGGGTCAAGGGACTGACCGCCAAGCAACACACGCTGAAAAGCAGCCTCCAGAGGATGGATGCTGGTACCTGGGTCCACTTGGAGCTGGAGGACTGCTTAGGACAACTTGCATTTCCCACGTCAGAAAGACGGTGATAAACTTTACTGAGCGATGTGTTCAGCTTAATTACGTGGGGAAAACTGAAGAAAACGAAGAGTGAAAGCACACAAAACCTGATTCTGGCATAGGGACTGAAAAAGCTCCCTTGTTGACCAGCAGTGCATACCTGTAAGAGTAAGCAGGAGGGAAGAAACCTGAATGGCAGAAACTGCCAAACGCCTTGACACCCTTTGGGATCCTGCTGATTTCAGTACTGGGCCCTGCACCCCAAGGGCTGAGAGCCACGGGGAGGACATGCGGCTCCTCCTAGAGCTCTGTGGGGACAAGGGACTGCCCCACTCCTCCCTTCAGGGACTGCTGCCATGTTTCCACGGGAGCAGGGACACAAAGATTTTTGGGAGTCCTGGAGGTGCTAACCCTCTTGGAGAGGCTGCAGCGCCAGAAACACTCTCACAACAAGAAGTGAATAGGGGGTTATTCGGACTGGCAAAAGATTCACATGGCACAAGTCCCAGAGCTACATGTCACGTTCAATAAACTAATGGGAATGAAGAATACAAAGCCTCATCTGCATAAGTTACGTTTTTTCTGCAAAATAACTAATTTCATTTCATTTAAATATTATTATGCAATGCTGAAAGCATGAAGCATAAACTTGATTCACCCCAATACACCTGAAGCACTCTGTCACAATCACGCTGGATTCTCACAAAAGCATAGGAAGCAGGAGCTGCCACAAACCCAGAAGTTCCCTCTTTATCCAGTGTGTGAGACCCAGAAAGTGGGACAGATCATGGGCAGAAAATATAACTGACCTGTCTCACTTCAGTGTCTAAATATAGCATGGAATATAAAATTTAAAATCCTATTGCTTCACACACAGAACAATGCTTTACTTCATAACTTTCGTTAAGTGTTAATTACAAAAATAAATTCTAAGTGAAATTTAATATATCTTAAATCTGAGGGCATCATAATACTCACATGAAATTAACAGGGTTATTTATTACATGTACCAAAGGCAGTTTAATCACAGGATCAGTACAAACTGAACAAAAGTGTTCCTTCTTTTCTAATTCAACGAACTCCTGTGCTAAAGACCAATTTCTTCCTTTCATTATGAACTATTCTACAAACTGAAAAGATGAGAGGAAATTAACACAGCAGTGTCTCACCAAAAAAGACAGGAAAATCGCCTGGTGGCAAATTAAAGCACTGCTCCTACTGGGAAGATAAATGATCCAAAAGGGACAGTAGGAGGAATCCTCTCATAAATATTCCAAAGTTTAGAACAGAAATTGACTGAAAATCAGACAAAAAAGAAGCTTTCTCTTAGTATCTGCTCATGGCCATTGTTCTAATCTCCTATGTCTTTCATTGACAATGTAGAATTTTGCATGGGTAAAGGGTACCATATTGTGCCTCTATCACTAAAAAAAAAAGTCAAAAAACCACCAAACAAAACAAACAAACAAAAAACCAAAACAAAATCAAAACCATTAGTCAAAAATAAAAGAGGTTACAAAAATAAAACCAATGCAAAAAACAGCTGAAGAGCAAATTGAGCTCATGAAAATTTGAACAGGAATCAGAATTTTCCAGTCTATGTTCAATTTTGGACAGAAAACTCTTTAAACAAATACAAATTCAAGTCAATGTCCATGTACTGGACTGTGTTTGACGTCAGTGCCTTATGACACTTCCCTGGCAGTGGGTGTTCTGCTCTGCAATATCCCTTGTCTTCAGCTGCTTAGAGAATTGTGAAAAATGTCCTTTTGGGGATTACTCTGTCCCAGCTGAGGTATAAATTTAAGTAGAAAAGCTCAAAAAAGTCTATTTAGTCATTTTACATTTACATAAACTGGGAAAAAGCACTTTCTCCTTGGGAATAAAGAGCTTTCATGCCTGCACCAAGACAAAGAAACCCAAAAAAACTGAATGTGAAAAGAACAGCAGAAAAAGAGCAGCAGTTCTTCTCCACACACACCTCAGTAAACTTCTGCTAGCGTGCATGGACCAATACCCATGTCAACAAAAACACTGCCGTTCAATACATCAGCTCATTTCCCAGCAGCATCACAGATACTCTCTCTCCTCTCAAAAATCCCCAGACCATCTTCATGTTGGCCAAGATGTTCTTAACTACCTACAGCACTTATAGAACCCTGTCCTTCCATAACTGTCTGCTCCAACATAGCAAGACTAGTTCCAGTAAAGAGGCTTAAATATAGAGAAAAACATTAGTGTCAATGTGAGCTTATATAACAAATATCATTGTTCAATCTTTTTCACACTTGTTATTTATTATTTGAAAACATGTAAAGATATTTGAACATCTTATTTTAATTTTCTAGGAAGATTTCTGTATGCCCGTGAGCAGGAAGATGGGGTAAAATCAAGAACATTTATTATCACTTGTTTATTGCTTTTAATTTTCAAGTGCTTCAATCATTTGGTCTTGGAGGAAAAATAATGCTGAACCAACAACTGAGAAGTAAAGTGCACAAGTGTCCCTGAGTTCATGCATGCTTGCATCCATACATGAATATATAGTGTAGACACAGAAATCACAATCTGTTTCCAAACAATTCTCAATGAAAAAAAAATCCTAACTTCACAGGATAACTGTTTGCAATGAATAATTCAACCATCTGTCAGGTCCAGCTGGGCCCTATCCCCTCTCTTCACATGGAGTATCTCCTTTTGAGGTGTGATCACTGAAGAGCAGCACTAATTTGGCAGGTTGTGAGGCACACTGCATGTGCTGCCCACCTCAGTGACCACCGACCAGGGGAGCCCAGGGGTGGATGGGGAGAAGGAGAGCTCTTCCTCATGGGAAAGGAAGGCTTTGAAGAACAAGTCTGTAGGTGACCCAGTAAGCCGTCCTACAATTTATGTGTGGGAGCCACCAACAACACGAGCCGAGTCCAGTCATTATGCTCTATGTATGGCATCAACTAAAGCTGTAAGTCAAAATAAACCATTCTAAACTGTATTTCTGGTCATTGACGCGCTTTTCAAAAATGTTTTCTGTGTATTGTCATCAGTCCACCCTATCTTCTTGGTTTTGGCAAATCCTATTCCCTTCTCTCCTCTGCAGAAACTCCCATACAACCCAGTGTCATCAACGAAGCCTCTTCCTACACAAGACTTGGCAACAGTCATCATCATCATCATGG
>VWZG01003742.1:0-51266 GCA_013396735.1 Grallaria varia
GGGACCCATCAGGATCGAGTCCATCTCCTGGCCCGATGCAGGACACTTCAAGAGTCACACCATGTGCCTGGGAGTGTTGTCCTAATGCTTCTTGAATTGAGATAGGCTTGGTACTGTGACCGCTTCTCTGCGGAGCCTGTTCAGTGCTCAACTACCCACTGGGTGAAGAACCTTTTCCTGATACCCAACCTAAACCTCTCCTGACTCAGCTTCATGCCATGTCCATGAGTCCTGTCACTGGTCACTAGAGTGAAGAGATCAGTAACTGCCCCTCACAAAGAAGTTTTAAACTGTGAGAGCTTTCCTCTCAGTCTCCTTTTCTCCAGGCTGAACAGACCAAGTGCCCTCAGTCTCTCCTCATACGGCTTCCCCTCAAGGCCCTTCACCATCCTTGTTGCCCTCCTTTGGACACTAAGAGCTTAATGTGCTTTTTATATCATAGTGCCCAAAACTACACATGGAACTGAAGGTGAGGCTCTCCCAGTGCAGAGCAGAGCGGGACAATCCCGTCCCTCAATCAGCTGGCGATGCTTTGCCTGATGCCCCCCCAGGTCACGGTTGTTCCTCCTGGCTGCCAGGGCACTGCGGACTCAGATTCCACTTGCTATCGACCAGAACCCCCAGGTCCCTCTCTGCACTGCTGCTCTCCAGTCTCTTGTTCCTCGGTCTATACACACAGCCAGGGTTGCCCCATCCCAGGTGCAGAATCCAGCACTTGCCCTTATTGAATTTCATACAGTTATTGCCCATCTCTGTAATTTGTCAAGGTCTCTTTGCAGGGCCTCTCTGCCCGCAATGGAATTGACAGCTCCTCCCAATTTAGTGTTGTAATCAAACTTACACAGTATTCCTTTGAGTCCTGTGTCCAAGTGGTTAATGAAGATGTTGAAGAGAACGGGGCTGAGGATGGAGCCTTGTGGAACCCCACTAGTGACAGGTCACCAGTCTGATAACAGTTCATTCACTGTAGCTCTTCGTGCCCGACATGTGAGCCAGTTGCTCACCCATTGTGTAACATGGTTGTTCGACTATATTCTGGACCTCTTGGCTTATTTTAATTGCTGTCAACTGTTGATGTCCATACTTAGAACTTGAAGTTTCAAAATTTTAGTTATTCCTGTGGTGTCCATGCATTACATTATAAATTTTAATTTCAGTTTATTTTTTGACATTAAACTCCTCTTATGGAGTAGACCCATTTCCTGCAGGTGTGAGTGAATAGGGGTGGGACAGGAATCACAACTGAATGTGACTCAGGCTTGTTCTTTTCCTCATGTACCAGAAATAATATGCAATAAATTCCTCTTGCAGGATCCACATCTCGAGTGTTACACAATGTGCTCTATTAAGGAGAAACTTGGTTGTGACAGAGAGTCTTTGGTTGGGCTAGCTGTTCTTCTGGGTTGTGATTATCTTCCAAAAGTAAGCAATGTAATTATTTTTTATTAGGTGCTTATACTGTCTTGAAGAACAATAAGTTTTATCGAGGGAGACGTGCGTGCTGACAAAGCTTTATGCGGTGCGTGATTACCGAGATCTAGTTGAAGAAGATGCTTAGTAAGTCACTGTAAATTTTAGTTATGAAAGGTTGAAGATAATCAAAATGGTTTGTGAACATCAATCTTGCTAAAACTGTTTTGTATTATTCCAAACCTTTTTCTATAGCAGAGGTGAAGGTAAAGTTTAGACGTTGATTACATTGAGCCAAGGTGTGAGAACTCCATTGCTTGTGAGGATGCTTTGTAACAAGCTATGTACAAGTACATCCCTGGCAGAGTAGCTGTGGAAAATGAGAAAAACAATTTTGTCTATGCTGTTCGGAAGACTTAGTAGTGATGGTTTTGAGCTGTATTTATTAGTAAAGGCAGTTCTGGATGCCATTTGGATGTATCCCTATTCCATCATTTGTAAATATGTATTTTATGAAGAAGTAGAAGTGGTTGATTTGAAAGTTTACCCAATTAATTGAGAAGAATCTCACTCAGTGCTACTTCACATGTTTCTCTTTTTCTTTTCCTGTGAGCTCTCAAATTCGTTTTTGAGAGTTTGAACAGACACTGTTGTAATCATTATTTGAAAGGGAAAGGAAGTGGGATAAAACCTGATTTCCATACAGCTTGTCATTTAGAGACTTAGGCAATGGTTACTCCCATTCAGGTTTGCAGTGGATATCTAGTTTTTCTTAAATTACTGTGTTTCAGTTTGATAAAACTGTCCTTTTAAACAACTGATACTGCTGAAGGAACACAAACCTCTCATCACTTTTTTGGGGGGATTTTTTTGTTTAATCTTGCTTCTGTTATAGAAATCTTAAAATAGTTTGTTACTATAAAGAAAGAGGAGAAAAAAAATAGTCGATAATCAGTGATTATTGCCGTGCAGCAGCTCCTGGAATGCCTGGTTCTTACATAGTCCTAAAGTGTCACAATTGTGTGATGTCAGATAGGTCCTTTGAGTTTTTGCTGCCCAGCGAAGTAGATAAAGACAGAAACTTGTGAGGAAAGCTGAATTGCAGGAGTGCATTGGGAATGGGGATTGGCAGAATAGGTAAATGAGAACACCACTCTATAATTGCATGCACTTTGTTGAAAATATATCAAGATAATGCTTTCCTTGCAGAAACTGAATATCTGACTCTTCCCAGAAGGTCTGGCTGCAGTCCAATGAGAACTTGGTTTGGAATGTAGATTTATTTTATATGATTGTGTGTATTCAGTTCTGCCATTACAGCTGAACAAAAATGTGCTATAGATTTATTTGTAATGATGTTGTAGAAAGCACATTTAATACAATCTTTATATTCAACTGTACTGATTCTTGGCGAAATAGGGGAAGGATGTAAAGAACTGTAAAGCATTAAGTATGTTTTAGGTCATAGAATGGTGCAACAATTTGGTTTGGAAGGGACCTCTGAAGTTCACTTAGTCCAACCCCCCTTCACTGAGCAGGGACATCAACTAGACCAGAGCCTCATCCAACCTGACCATGAATGGTTCCAGAATGGGGCACCCACCACCTCTCTGGGCAATGTGTGCCTGTGTTTCACCACTGTCATTGTAACTTCTTCTTTGTTGTCTACTCTGAACCTAACTTCTTTTAGTTTATTATTGCTTTCTCCTTTCTCTGCTTTATTTTCCCTGAGGTGCTGTTGAGCGTAAGAACATTTTATGCAGCTTGTGTTTACAGTGGCAGTACATCTGTAGTCTGTCACTTTACCCCTAGAACTTGGTCAAAAATATTTTTCTCAATTTATGCTCAACATCTGGGATCACTTTTGTCATTTCCCTACATAATGTTATGAAGGTGGTTTTTGTGAAAATAGTAGTATTTTATAATTTAATAATATTTCATATTTCTCGACAGGGGGTTCCAGGAGTTGGGAAGGAGCAAGCATTAAAGTTAATTGAGACTCTGCGAGGTCAAAACTTACTGCAAAGGTAAAATGGAAATTTACTAAGTACTTTGATTTTATTGAAAGACTTAATAGTATGTACTTCAACTCTGAGACAATATTTGTAGTACTTCAGTTTAGAGAGGGTATTACCACATTTCTTACCTTGTGTTTGCAAAAGGAATTCAGTGTTTTGCTAGGCAAGCTTCTTAATTGTTCGAAACATTGGCTGGCTCCTAGCTCTTGAGCTAGCAAGTGTATGTGGGTATATTGGAAAGAAAGTCATAGGGCCTGATGAGGGACTTTTGCTGGTTTTTAATGGATTGTAGACAAGGATTTGAGATACCAAATGCTTTCTGTGTTTGTTATCGTGATAGTTATGCTAGAAATCCAACAATTATGTGATGTACTGTAAAAGAACCCTGTTCCATAGATTAGGAAACTGTGTTTCTTGGATAGATGCCAGAGAAGTATAAAAAGAGTATTTTTAAGTGTTTTAGGTGTGAAAAATAAATATTTCCTGATCCTTTTAGGTTTGATCAGTGGAAAGAACAATTTCAGTATGAAGAAAATCCACCTTTGGTTGTTAAAAGGGTAATTCACTGTTCAGAGTGCCATCATCCAGGTCAGTGTGAAAAGTGCTGAATTTTATTTTTAGCCTAATTGTCTGGTTTTTATTCTGGCTTATAGGGAGTGATTTTTTTTTTGCTCGTTTGATTGTTTGTTTGTGGTTTTTTTTTAATTACTAGCATTAAAAATGCTTTTCAGCTTCTGGACCATCTTTACATTTCCAACATTTACCATTATATTTACTGTTAAGGCTTGGGACTACTTTTCTTCAAATGTGAAACTAGGTGACAGCAGATGGAATATTATCATAATGCTGTTGTGTGATCCCAAATATTTGCTTTTTTAGCATTTTCAGTATATAAAGTATGCTATACTACCCAGCAGCTATTTCTTGGATGCCTAAATTGGTCCTACATCCAGAGGACCATTAGCATTGATTGGTTTTGCTGCAGTGTTTTCATAAAAGGAAATTATTCCTAAGGAGCTTCATTTTGGTAGCATCTTTTGATCAGTGAACTCCTTCAAATCCAGCACTTGGTGAAGGAAAAGCTTGTTTTAAATATATTACTTGCATATGTTTGCCAAGTTTTCACATGCTACTTCTGTAATAATTTTAGGTAAGGTAAATTACTTAGGTAATAGTTTTCAGTGTAAAATCTGAAACTCTTGAGGGAAAAAGTCTTAAAAAAAAAAAAAAAAGAAAAAAGTAAGCTTGCATGTATTTGTCAGTTTTTTTCTGTAGATACAGAAATGCAGCTGGCACCCTCAGATCTGCTCACAGCTGCTATTCACGTTAAATTCATCATGCTTTGAACTTTGTGTTTATAATATTGCCTTTGTAGATTTGGAAATTTTGGAAAACATTTTTCTGCTCACTTTGTGTATCTGCTACTATAGGGTCTTGCAAGGAGCATGAGCACAGTGGATGTAAATTCTGTGAAAGCATAAGGTACTGCAAACCCAGTGACTCCAAACACTGCTGCCCTTGTGAATGGCATCGGTTGGAGCGAGTGAAACAAGCAAATGCAGTGGAGGACAACATCAGAAAGTAGGAATGTCTTGAAAATTGAGCTGCTTTTCCCTGCATTCATGTGCAGGATCATGATTTAGATTCTGTGTTTTTCCTATTTGTCTTCAGTTCCTAACACATTTATTTTACTTGCAGAAAAGCTAGGAGTTGTGAGGGCTTTCCATTCTCTGAGGTAACAAACAAGCCTATTTAAATATTCATTTTTTTAATCAATTAATTGGAATGTCAGTTTTCTACCCCCTCGTTAACTGTCCCTTTCTTGTTTTGTCTCAAGGTTATCCAAGAATTTCTTGTAAATAAGAATAAATTGATCAACATAAAGGAATATCGAAGGCCAAATTTATTGTCCTTTCAGGTATATAACAAAATACTGGATACTGAGCTTTGTAGTTTTTTCTTTATTACTAAGGAAGGCATTTGGGATAATTGTGATCTTCATTGGTAATGTTACTGGAAATATGAATTAAAGAATCTTGCTACAACATCTTAATATACTTCACTGTTTTGCAAGCCTGACATTGAAGACTTTGAAAATAGGTATGTAGAAAAGTGGAAGAAAGAGGACTCAGAAAAAAGCTCACTTGCCATTGTTTTGTTTTTCACTGTGGGTCGTGTTAATATATATATATATATTAGCATTGTTTTCTAGGACTTTTTACTTGTTTTTCACTAGCAAAATCAGATCTTTTACAATGTTTCATTTTTTGGGGTTGATGACAGTATGAGAATTATGTATAGTATAATAAACCACAGTTAAACAACGTGGGTTCAATGATTATCCAAGTTCATCATCTTACATGTGAAATCCGTAATTTTCACAGCTCCTTACAGAGCTGATCTGAATCTGACAAGGTGTTTAACAACTGTCTTATCCCTGCTGCTGCCACTACAACTGTTCCCTTGGCTTGCCATTGACAGCTGATGAATCTGCCCCTGTTAGGGATGACTGTTGTCAGTGAGGTATCACTGGGCATTACACTAATGTATAAAAGCACTCTAGATATTTTAAGTATTTAGTCCTGTGTCCCTACTGTATAACTGTCTAAGCATGATATCTAACAGAATAAAGAAAGTTTCAACGTTTGGGGTGTTTTTTTAATGTTAACAGATATTTGCATCAGAGAAGATGGAATGGGCAAAACATTATGCTTGTAAGAAACTGTTAGCACTATTGACACGTTATGATATGATCCAGAGAAAATGTGGGCGCATTGACTCAAAACAACTGCAGGCAATACGGTAATGTAGCTTGACTTCTTGCACTTAATATGTCAACTTCTGCTCCCCCCCCCCCCCCCCAAAAAAAAAAAAGCGCAGGGTTTTTCCTTTTTTTGCATAAATATGGTTTTCTTCCATCCTTTTTTCAAGCTTTGTGCTTATTTTGAGTAGAGGTAAAAATTTAGATCAGTGCACCAATTCTCATACTACTGCTGCACAAAATTATACATAGAGCAGTTTCCTTTCATTCTAACTGTGATGTGTTTTCCTGTGCTTACTGTCTGTTCTGTTTCCTTGGATCTTCACATGTGTTTTAGCATTATGGGTTAGATCCTCTGCTCAGGTTCTTTGCAGAAGTTTGAGTTCTGTGGTTCAAAACAAGATCCCAGGTTTAACATCTGGAGGTTCTGTCATAGTCTCTGATTGGTAATCAGACTTACCAGTTGTACTACATGTCAAAACTACTTTTCACTCAGGACTGCTGCATTTAGGAATATAAAAATGGCCGAGTATGCTGATACTGAAAATGGACATGAGAGGAAAGAAAGCAAGATAAGCATGTAATTACTTTCCCCCAGAATATTTTCCCACCATCCAGGTTTCTGTCACTCAGGGATTTTCTGAGCCGGTTTGATATGCGTCCCAGCCATGAGCAGCCAGTTTTCCCAGGAGAAAGTAGTAGGAGATGGCGTGAAAGGTTTTACTAGAGTCTAGCAGACAACATCCACAGCCTTTCTCTCATCCCCTTCAATGGGCCCTGCTGTCATAGAAGGAGATCAAGTTGGTCAAGCAGGACCTGCCTTTGATGCAGGACAGCTGAAGAAACCAAGCTGATGTTTGTATAAGTCTGCATTATGTTTGTTTGCTATAGAATAGCTTTTCATTTTGTGTAAATGCTCTTCTGAGCATTAAAAAAATGAAAGGTTTTAGTACTCAAATCTATACCCGAAATTTTACTATATAGCTTATACAGGCTACTGTATTTTTAAAAGGTGTACTAATTTCACTATAACAAGAAGATTTTTGGCTCTGAATCATTCCAAAGTAGAATACTGAAATATTTTTAGAGGTTAGATATTTTTCATTTCCTGTTCAAAGTGATTTAATGAACTCTTTCTTCTTACAGGATTGTCAAGACACGAATTAAAAATGGGATTCCTTGTTTTGAAATTGAGTGGCAAAAACCAGGTGGGTCTGGTTTGTACGTACATTATGGAACAAAACAGTTAATAGAAAAGGATAAAAGCATGCTTTAAAGAGAAGAGCTTGACAACACTCTGAGGCAGTGAACTGTTGGTGAGATTGGAAACTGTTCTGTGGAAACATTAGAAGATGTGCATCAAATTTCACACACCCTGAAAGTAAAAGCAATGCTTAAAAGAAAAAAAAAATCTACCAGAAAGCAAGGGAGTCAATCTGCAGCTACTTTTTCTGATACATTTTGATGAGACCTGAACTGTGTGTTTCATACCTTATTTCACTGTGTGCCTGAAGCTGTGACTCTTTACTAGCTTGAAAATTTTCTATACTGCTGGACTCCTACCAGGAGTATGCCCATTTGTGTCAGGGGACTGGCAGAAAGGAAGACTTCGCTTGTAGGTAAATCTCAAATGTACATTTTTAGGTACCTTCTTTGTACTAAAATCTTTTATTCTTTGATTTTTCATTCCCTGCTTTGACTTGTGTGTATATACATGTCAAAAGTACATTCATTAATTTTTCAGAACATTATGTTGATCCAGAAGACGAGCCTGTGGAGTTGTTTGTAGTCACAGTAGAAGAGGAGTCTTTGTTTCAGGCTGCTTATCCTGATGTTGTTGCCATTTATCAAACGGAAAAGTCAAAGGTTCATCAGAAGAAACAGAAAAGTAAGTCCAAAAGTTTATTTCCTATGAATTTATGGAATTCATAAATTCAGAATAAAAAAAGCAAAAGCTTAAAACATTTCTCCCATTGTTGATCACTATCATGTTTTGTCCAGATGATTGCATGATACCTTGCAGTGCTTTAATCTTACTATTTTAGCACTAGGAAGTCTGAACTGTGGTTTATGTGCTATTTGAAGAGCCCTTTTTATTTTTTTTCAGAAGGGAAAGACAGACCAGAAGAAAAGGAATTATCAACTGCTTATGATGAAGTTAGCAATATCCTTTCTCAGATTAGTTTAAAATCTACATGTGGAATTCTTCCTGTGCAACGCTCCATGTCAGACACAGAGCCTCCCCACGAAGATCAGATACAGCAGAGAAGTATTGAATCAAAACATGCAACATTAGCTGCAGCTTCCTGTGTAACTGCTGTGCAGGTTCCAGCAGCAGCAGCTGCTCCTCCTCTGTCCTCATCACCCTATGCTTTCTTACAGAGTGCTCTGGCTGACTCAGCTGTGTTGCCCTCACAATGTACCAAATATTCAGGGGTATCATCCTCTTCCTGTGTAACAGCTGGTCTACCACTGAGCAGTATTGATGGGAAAGGAACCTTCTTCAGCACTTCACCAGCCCATGGAGGTGATGACCAAGATGCAGCAGCTGACTTAACTACATGCATTGAACATTCACATCCACTAGGTCATGAAAGAGCAAGAAATTGCTCAGAATATTCTAATGTTGCACACTCTGATCAGCATTCTGATAGTGCAGATGATGTGTTTTCAAATGATGTTTCAGGACAACTTCAGGAGTGGTCTCTAAGGGAGCGAATACTTAGGAATATTTCCATTCCATCACAGATTTTGTCTGAAGATGTAATGCAAGGAGAGACTTTGAAATGCTTGAAACAAACAAAAGAAACATTGAATCCTGATAGAAGTTATGTCTCTTCATGTCAGTTAAATAAACTAGCGCAGGAAAGTAAAAATGTGCTATCAAAAAACTATGCAAGTGGATCCAGCGTGCATATCTATCAAGATCAGTACAAAAAAGCTGACATCCTGGCTAAAATGATGCTAAAAGACCATAGTATAAGTGGTTCAACATCTCTAGCCCCCACTGGGCAAACAACAGGAGCATTGCATCCTGGATATGAAATGCTTCCAGCGTCTCAAAAGCCAGCAGATGCAAATAACTGTCACATTAAAAAAGCTTGTATTGAAACTACTTGGAAAAGCTCCTTTAAAAAGAGTGTGTGTCAGAGCAGACATTCTTCTAGTGAAGACAGTGATGATGAGCACATCAATAAAATACTGATTTATGAGCAGCAGAAAAGGCAACTGAACCCTGGTCAGTTTAAAAAATGTTTTACAAAGAAAAATAGTAGCATTGTTAGTAGCAAAAGGACAAACAGTGACTCAGCCCTTATAACTAAAGTGGAGAAGAGAACAACCAATTTAAAGAAAGCTGTTAATACTTCCTCATTGCAGGAATCTCCAGAACCATCCGCTGTAGAGGAAGTTAATTGTTCCCAAAGTCCAGAGCAACCAATTAAGAGGTTGGATTCTGATCCCACACAGCAAGACAGAAGTGCTGTTCTGACTTACACATGGGCAGACAGTCCCCTTCCCTTGTCTGAAAGACTAAAAGGAAGAATCAAAATCAATTAGGTTCTGCATAAGATAGATTATGATAACAATTGACTGAACCATGAGTTCTTAGAGAGTTCTTTCTCAAAGTTTCTGTGGTATGCTCTTCAATTTTATGTGGGCACAGTTTTGATGAATAAGAAGTGCTGTTACTGGAGTCGAAGTTTGAAACTAAAATGTTAACGAAAGTACCAAACACCTTATTGTAGGTAAGTGCCAGTTATTTTGGACATGGTTACTTTCTGAACTTGATGCATAAACGTCGGGGTACAGCATGAAAGGAAGCAGGGAGATTTATTTTTTTTCTCCACCAATTGTGAGGATTTTGTATATTGCTATTACTCTTGTTTATAAAAACAGACTTATTAAAATAATGCCTGCAATGTTGTTGGATACTCTTAGTAAGACAAATTCTCCATTTTGCTTCACTAATCTCATTTTGCAAGTTTTAAAATGGGTTTTCAGATCCTGGGATTCTGGTTGTGTTTACAATCTCTGAAGGACCAGACACAGACACACAGCAGATATACCTTGCAGGATAGCTAAGTTTATATCTGCCATGCCCTATAGTAAGCTGTTCTTTGAGTGTGTGCATCTTCCAAAGAGTGGAATAAGCCATATAAGGATATTCTGGTTTTGTAGCTGTCATATCTGACATTTAAGGAAACTTGATGGCTGTTTAATTAAGCATTTGTAGTTTAGGGCATATTTTCTTTAAAAAAATTGAAATCCCATCTATCACTTCAGTTTATAATACAGTGAAAGTTGTTACAGAAAATTAATTATGATACTTGCAGATTCTCTGAATAATATGGAATTTTTTTTTTAAAGGAGGAACTTGAGTACAATTACAATTTTGAAGGTGCTCTTTCTATCTCTTATAGAAGCAACCTCTGTTCATACACCAAAAAAAGTTGTCTTCAACAGCTTATTAGGAAATGGCTCCTTGTCTACATTTAAACTTTTTCTATGCACCCGCCAGGAGGGAGTCCATGCTTGCCAAGATATTTCATTAACAGTAGAAATTTAGAATATCTGTGCCTTAAAGAAAATGTCAGTTCTTCATGAGGGCCAAGGACCAAGTTCAGAAGCTAAATTCCAGCTGTATTTAAGGAAGACATAGGTAGTCTATGGGTAATACAATTAGCCAAAAATGGTAGTTTCTTAGTTTCCTCTGTGGGTAGATGAAGAAATGTATTTATAGTTGATTTTTCCAAACGAGAGAGGTATTGTGGAAGTGAGAAAAAAATCCAAAACATTGGAAACTTATTTTCAGTTTAGAAGATGATCTGTCTCTTCTGGAGACTCATAAGCACTCAGCTGATGTGAGGGGGTAGCTTGGTGGGTAGTATTGTGAAGGAGAGTAAGAGTAGCAGTCACTTTGGGACTGTAAAGGGAGAGATTCGTAGCATCACGGAGTGGTTTGGGTTCGAAGGGACCTTAAAGACTTAGTTCCAACCCCTCTGCCATGAGCAGGGAACCATTCCTTATGCAGTGGTCAGTAATGGAGAGATCTGAGCGAGGTTTTTTTGTGGGAAAACATTGTTATTGGTAATGTATGATTTTTTTTCCTTGCTGATGATTTTGGATACTGAAAATTGGAATCAGGAATGTGAATTGTGATTAATAAAAATACCAGAATGTGTGCTTTTGTTAGGAGGATCATACAATTTCACCCACAGTGAGTGGGTTTCTGTGGTTCAGAACTTTCTTTAGAAATGGAGAACCGGAGCAGTTTTTGGAGAGATTTTTGTTTTCCAGATCTTCTTGGAATGACTGCTTTAATGCATGATTTGCTGAAAATACTGTGCCAGAATTAAGATAAGTTCATGTTTTGTGGATGGTGAAAATCAGAAATGAGATTTAATCATAAGATATTAAGAACTGTGGAGGGAAAAAATACTTTGTTGAACATTGCTACTAATTAATCTGGTTTCACAAGTACAGTTCAAGCATGAAAAGCAGGAAATTTTCACTTTTTTTCATATGCAATGCATCCTAATTTTGTGCAAGTTTTCTGCCACCACTTTAGAAGCAGCAATGTGTGAAAAAGAACTGAAGGATGACCTCTCTATTTAGGCTGTAGCTGCTTATTACAGCAAATAAAAACATTTATCATTGGGGCTGACTGTTGCTTGAATTAAACTTGTGATTCATTACAGAAGGGTAATTACAGTTTTTAAAGTGTTTTGGTTTCTCAACTTTATGTAATTTACTCAATCTAAGGATTAGAGGTGATTTTTCTTTGGAGTTTTTTACTGTGCTGACTTGCAACCTCACACTCATGAGAGTGATGTTTCAATTGAGGAGGTGTAACATAACTTTCTTGTGCAGGAAATATTCCTACAAAATTATGTTAAACTGCCTGTAAGAATAAATCAATGTGATGCATCAGCCTGATGAGCCTGAATAGATTTTCATTTATCATCTGTCCTGGTCAGTGCAAATAGACTCTCTCAGGGTGCTTCATCTAAAGTAATAAAAATATGCCAGCTGTGGAGGTGGGGCAAGTAAAGGACACCTTACTCTTTGAGTACTTTTCTGAAAGGTTTTCTGCACAGCTACTGTACCAGCCCGAGTACTTTACCTGATCTCTCAGTCCTGACACTGACATCCCTCTAGCGTGAATGATTCCCGCAGAAATGTAGAGCAGAGCCATAAGGTCTGTCTTAGCAGTATAAATATCATTATTTCCACTTATAAACAGTATTAAACATTAGTTAAATGCAACGAATTCTTTTAGCATAGCTTGACAAAGGGAAACATTTACTTGGTGTTCCTTAGGATTGTAACTCACTATTTCAGGTCCACAGGGAATCAACAATAAATACTGATAATAAATACTGTTTACATGGAATATACACATAGAGATTTAGAAAAAATATAATGAAAAAATAAAAAAAGACCACTTCTCAATGTCTCTATATCCCACTGTCATTTTTTCATTGGCAGAGATTGTTGAAATACTTTTCCACATGTGTGACCCTGCTTAACAAAGGGAAAAATTTGATGAACACTGTAATCTTTTGCTAGGTAGCAGAGAAGTTTTGTAGTTCGAGAAGGGAATTGTTTAACTTTGAGGATTTGCACAGGCTTGGCTCTGTTCTCTTGTGTCAAGAAAGATGCTGGGAAATGGAGTGGTAAAAGAGACTAATGGCAGCTGTTACTTGAGACAAGATAGTCTTTTCATGTCTAAAAAGGTGTCAGACCCTGCCATATTATATCAGCAGATAAAAGGAAACTGGGGTTAGAATATTACTGAGAGTTGTTATAAACCCAAGTGCTACTGACAAAACAGTAAACTCGGTGCTAGATTTAGCGCTTTTTTCTTCAGGAAACAAAACACTTTAACTGTTTCAAGAAAACAAAATTACAATGGGTGACAGAACCATGGCATGGTTCTCTTGCTCATGTATCCTGCATGGTAGCTACTATCAATACTGAACTTAATTTAAGGTTAATTACATATCAAACTTTAAAAGTCCCTTAATCACAGCCTCGTCTCCATCCTCCACCCCAATTTCTCTTGACTGAGTTTTAGAGGTTTTGTCATTTCAGAGTCTGAGCACAGCTGGAGAAAGGGACATACCTTTGTAAATTTTGTTCATTGAAAACAGCTACCTATATTAAAATTCCACCAAATGGGTATTTAAATTTCATTGTCTGCCTGAATAGAAATCCATGAAGCACAAGAAGTTAATCAGGGATATTTTAATGCCAAGATAGTGTAGTAGTAGCTGTAGATTAACATTTGTTATTTTAATATCTTTTTTAAAAATGCAATTTGCTCTTCTAGAGCTCCTCCCCTGCCAAGCTAAAAGCCAAGTTAGCTGTCCTACCACATATTTTTGACAAAAGTTGAATCTGTGACAAGCTATGAGTATTCTGTGGGACATGGTGGTCTGCCTTGGATAAATTTGAGGGCAAACAGGAGATGAACCCTTACATGTTGTCTTCTTCCTCCATCCCAATGTCCCAGTGTTGCCCTGGCAGTGACATCACATAAAAACAGACAGACAAGATAGGCCTAACCCTAGAAACTGCCCAAATTTTATCTGCTGCAAAAACATGGTATTTGTGTTCCCATTTCAGGTTGAATTCAGGCGGTTTTCCAGTTTGACATGAATGCCAGGTCTCAGAGCAGCTTTAGCCTCTAAGCCTCTTTGTCTCTCAGCCCACTGCACTGTGTTGTACACATTTTCTTTCAATCTTCTGCACTGGAGCACTAAATCCACTGTTTGATGTACAGCTGGGTGGGGAAAGAGCCCTGAGCTCAGGCTCAGAATCCCCAAAACCTGGAGTTTGATGGAACAAAGGGCTTCAACAGTGACAGCCACATGTACTGTACAGGAGCTTTATAGGACTTCTCATTCAGACTAACATGGGGCTCGTTTTTCTGCTTATTGAGTGGGCTCTTTACTAAATCAGACCTGCCAACCAGACATGTGGGAGATAATCTAATTAGTGTCACATCTTTCTGATGGCAAGTCAGCTGGTCAGCTTGTGCTTCCCTAAGCTGTGATGTGGGCTGTCTTTGTCAGTCAGATCAAAAGATATGGAGGATGCAGGAGGAGTACACGAAGATGTAAAGGTTTTGCCTTGAAGGGTTATCAGAAAACCTGAGAAAAGTGATTTCAGTACTATGGAGTAGTTCAGGACATGTGGCAGGAGATACTACAGTGGGGTGGCAGAGGGCATAGATGAATCCTGAATTCCCAAGCACCTGCATTGCCAGTTTTGGTATAACCTCACAGGAAAGCTCAAGACGTGCAAATCAGCATCTCTGCCTTTGTACAAACCTGTGTCAAACTGCTGTCCTCCCCATGGCTCCTACCATAATCTTTAGTGAGGCATGTACTGCCCAACATCTACTCCTGCTTTTCTATTACCTTTCTAACCTAAAGATACCAGCTTTTACAGCGTGATTTCAGATAGTGGGTTGTATTCTCTGTGTATTTATTATTTATCAGGAGACGTGAGGGATCTGTGTGTTCTTACCATCAAGTCCAAGTGAAGGTGATGTGTTTGTGCCCATTCATGTCCAAGCACAAAGACACTTTTTTTCTGGTCTCTACTGAAATGCCATCATTAAAGAGGATGCCACTCTGTTTCCTATACTTTTCTAAAAATCCCTAATCTTACTGTTTGCAGATTACTTAGATAGATATTTGAGAAAAGTTGTAGCCTTGTTGGTTTTGTTCCTGATTTCTAAAGAAATACTGGTTTCAGTTGACAATAATTTTTTAAAAGCCACTAGTCCTTTTGCTTGTTCTGTTATTTATAGCCCACCACTGAAGTCCTATGGAGAGAACATTCCTCTCCCCATACTGATAATCTGAAGAATGTAACTGTGTAAAATGGGCATGTGGCTCTGGCATTGAAAATGTTTGACTTTTTACACAGAACTGAACAAATTCAACAGGAATATTATATTTCTTCCAATAGTATCTTGTAAAACTTCTTTGTTTTGCATGTTTATGTAGCATATTTATCTTATAAGATACTAGCCACTGAAGTGGGGTGGTTTGGTTTTTTTTTTTTTTTCTTTCCTATTGAAAAACCAAACATTTTGTGCTGGGAGGCCATGAATTAGATACAGAAAAAATTACTATCAACAATCATGGATGTCTTACAAAGGCCAAGCCACTATCACCACAGAAGCCCAAGGCTTGGAGCTTTTTTGACGTGACAGTGAACAGGGAGCTTTCAAAGCTGTAAGGCCCTTGTGGCATGACAACCATATAGGTATCCATATGACCTTGTATAGATGGCCTTTTGATGGAACTCATACAACCTTCTTACTTGCCCCTGGGGAGAAGACACAAACTGATGGTATAACTCAGAAATACAACCCAAGTGGTGACTGTGGTGGGGTGAGTGTTTCGGAGGTAAGGATGTATTAGAAATCTTAACAAATGGAAGAGCCAGTAAGGTACAAAGTGTTCCTGGTGCAGACAGAAGTTACCAGCGCTGGTGTTCCAGGAAGTCTTGCCAGACCCACCCAGGGACTCCTTCTGAAGATGTTTGCTGAGCTTAGGGTGCTCAGCCAGCTCGCCTCAGACATCATCTTGTCCAACCCGACCAAGGGCTTTCTGATAGCAATGTATCCTCTTTCAAGTTCCCAATAAAGTTCACTTAACAAAAGTGCTCTGCAATTATTTGTTTAACAAAATGCAGTTCTAGGATTTCCCTTTATAAATAAAGTATAGTGTGTTTGTAGGGGTTTATAACTCTTGCTCTTCTAGTCAACTAGATTGATCAAATATTCTATTACATGGTTGAAACTATCTATGAAAACCCCAAGATATAGTACCTTCTAAGAAAGTAATTATGTTTTCAGAATAATGAGAGCCTAAAATAAAGATGGGTATGTCATCTATCTGGAAAGCACATAGTTTAGGAAGTGCACATAAAAAAATTCCCATAAATGTAATTCAAGCTAAGAAGCCAGTTGATAATTATTACATAAATCACAGTAGTTCATGGTTTGGCAATCAAAAAGAGTGGCCTATTGTAAGTGCTCTTTTATTAATATATTGTCACAAAAATCTCGATTTAACTTTAATAGCAACATTATGTGATCACATATTTTATTTATGGATCATTTGAAGAATCTGTTATGCAGATATTCGGATTAGTGGGCTATCAAACCATTAGCCAAATAGATCTAAAGGTAATAAAACTCACAGGAAGATAAATTACTCTCTTTTTCTTGTTCTTTTCAGTCAATTCAGGCTAATTTAAGCCTTTCACAGAATGGTGATAATGAAGGATTTGTTCTCAGCAGTGTTATGGCAGGTGATTTGCATTTGAAAGTTTGACACATTTATAGGCCTTTGATCTTTTCCCCCCAGTGCTTGTGCCCCTGGCCGGACACCTACATGCACGTTTTACCAGGTGGAAAATCTAGGAGCAAAAACAGCTCTGAGAGTCACTCTGAAGATGTACACTAGAAAAAAAGTAATTATACAATTTGTGTCCAGAAAATAGCTCCACTGCTGAGTTTAAGTGGCCTTTATATAACACTAGAAAAGACAAGTGCATTGAAACTTCTTTTATTACAGTTTCTTTCAAAACAGAGGAAGTCCTCCTGGAAGATTTTAAAGAATACAATCTGATGGAAAGCCCACTAGCTGTAAAGATTAGCTCGTCTGTAGGTTTGAATTTATTGTTGAAAGGAACTTCTTGCTGTAGGACACTTTAAGAATTTTGACACTGAGTAAACTGGAGAAAAGATTGTGGCAGCTCTGGAACCATTTATTAAATATTTAAATTTTTGCTTTGCTAAAAAATAATTAAAACAAAATTAACTTTCTGGACAGGAGAACTCTCTTTGGGCTGGAAGAGGAAACCTTGAAAAAAACATCAGAGTGTAACTCACACCATAAACATATGAGCAAAATGAAGCACACAACCCTAGAATTTGAAAAAGATGTTATTAATGTTTACTATTTGACTCCAAAATAAATACGGAGTCTTAGGATTCAGTAGGAACATAGTTCAGTATTTGAAGCAGGACTATTTCATCCCTCATATATAGTAAGCTGATTTCTTTGCTGGATCATAACAACAATTTCCAGATCTGTGAGCCAGCGCCTCATTTCATTCTCGTCTCAGACTTGATTCCTAAGGCAGGCTGGGTTCACTAATTAAAACTTCCCTGCCAGAAATTCCTTCCTGTGCATTGAGCAGATAATATTTCTCCAAATTGACCTTTTCCTCTGAAAGAAGACAAGACTTGCTAGGTACCTCAGAGTCGGACAGGCAGCCTGATAGAAAAAAAAACTCCAAGGATGGAGGTGTCTGGCCAAATCGCTTCAGGCTCTGGGTTTTATTTGGGAGGATGAGGCTCACCACCCTGGAATACTCAGCCTTTTTAAAGCTGTGTAATGAGTATTGATTAGCCATTGTCTGGAGTACATTGAAAGTAGCAGGGACTATGTAAATGTTAGTTTACGATTAACATCCTGCTTTGCAGAGGCTGCTGAGTTTTGTGGGCTGGAGGTCGGCTTGAAGAAGACAGAAGTTCTCTTCCAACCTGCATCTCAGGAAGCCTTCCATCACCCCAGCTTTGGATGCACATTAATAGGGAAACCCCAGTAGCCCTTTATCCCAATAGCCCTTTTGAGTCCTTTTTTTTTTTCTCCTTCTCTCTGTTTTAAAGATGTTCCTTCAATCTAAGAGTTAACTTCATATTGAATGTACTTGAAAATTCAGTTCTCAGTACATTTTGTTCTTCAAAAGAATGCATCGTCCATCTGTGTTACTTTGCTTTCAACTCATCAGAGAATGTCAGATACCAGATAAGAGCAAGAGACTGATGAATGTGCAGCCTGACAGGGCAGGTCAATGTCAGGGAAATCAAAGTTTTCCTTTTTATTTTTATTTCTTTTTTTTTTTTTTTTAAATTTTTAATTCTACTGCAACCCATTTCCAATATTTCTTTTAGAAAATCATTTCTCTGGAAGCTCATCATGCTTAAAGCAGTATCACCTGGAGAATTTACTTTTAAATGCTTTCTGTTGCTGTCTCTCTTTTTATACAGTATTTTGTAGTAGGACAGTGTCACAAGTGTAAGCTGACCACTGTGGTGGGCATCATATCTTTGCAGAGAGACAAACCCTCCCCTGACACAGTCTGTATCTAAGGAAGGGAGAGATCTGGGAGAGCAAGGGCAGAAGACAGAGTGTCCCTGTGATCATGCAGGTCTGTAACAATAACATATTTGTGTTCTAGTTTCCCAGTCTGATTGTGACCTCATTGTGCTGCCCCTATGGACAGTGCTTTACCGTTTTCCCTTGTTTGCAGCAAACTGGACCCTAAGAGAGCAGAATTGTAGCCCGGACCAGCTGCCTTCAAGATTTGCATACCTACTGTTCTAAAACCTACCTGCTTATTCATGCATGCACCACTTTTACACATCCCAATTACCATTAACTAAGCAGGAACTCAGGCAGGGTGCAAACCAGATGTCTGTATCTCTTCAGAGTGATGGGGTGACCAGCAGCACCCAGTTACATGTGCTCTCAGAGTGAAGGCAAGCTAAGGGTTTTATTAGTAATCCCTTTTCCCCATTAGTTCTGCATTTTACCTTATCTTTGTTTAACCTAATAGATCTATAAATTTTGACTTACTGGCCCCTACATAAGTTTTCCTTGTAGGAGTGTAGGTTTTTTGCTCTCTCTTGTGTTTCAAAATAGCAATAAAAATAGTATAGGACTTTTCTAAACAGCAGTCACCTGAACTCAATGGCCTTTTGCAACTTTCCAATGTAAACTGAGGCCCTATCTGTAACTATATACTGTAACTATAACTACTATAATTATTTGATAAGCTGTGCTTTGAACTTCCTGAAAAATCTGTTTCAAGTGGATAATTAAATGTTTCCTGTTTCTAACATTAACTTTATCCATGCAACTGAGCAGATAATGAGAGATATATGACTTATATGGGCAGGAGATATTAAGAAAAGGAATAATTTTCTACTGTCAGTATCAAGAAGCACCAAATAGAATGAGACAGAGAATCAAGTAGATGAAACTTCAATAAAAGAGAAGGAGAGGGAGAAATTAAAAGAAAAAATAAAGAGGAAAAGAAATAGTATTTAGTATTTAGTGATTGACGGGACAAGCTAGAGGTAGAAAAATTGAGAAGAGGTGGAAAATAAAAGCTGATCACGAAGCAAAGATAAGGAGTAGGGTCTTGAGAGAACACAGACCTTTCCACCATGCCCTTGTAACCCAAACACAACTGTCCAAAAATTTAATCAGACAGGAAAAATATCAGTGTCTTCTATCACCAGCAGGAAACCTATAACGCATCACTAAGAGGTCAAAGGCTTTTCAGACTCAGAAGTTGTGCCCGTCACCTCTTTCTTCCCCTGTGAACTTCTGCAAAGAGCTTGGTTGCTCTTCTTTCACTCTGCCAGGCAGTGATGATGTCTCCCCTGAGCCCTCTCATCTCCAGGCTGGGCAGACCCAGCTCCCTGGCCCTCTACCCACTCCCCAAATTCTCCAGTCCCCTGGCCAATTTGGGGACCCTTCTCTGGACTTGCTCCAGTGTTTCAACCCACCAGATTTCCCAGGTATTCTGAGAAGCTGCCTCCTGGCTTGTCCCTCTGAGGCTGAGCATGGGATTATCCCAGCTGGTGCAGGGCTTTGCCTTTCTTTTCTTGCACATTCCGGGGCTGCTCCCAGATAATTTTCTTCAGTCTGTCCAAGTCCCTCTGGATGGCAGCTCTGCTCTCCAAGACATTAAACACTATTCACATTTCAACACCATCTGAAAACCTCTGTATGTGCAACATTACCTTTAAAAAATGTGAGTAATTTTACTCAATTATATTCATGGGGTTGTTATCACACTGAATTTAATTTGTTAGGCAAAATTCATGGAAAAATTCTGAGCAAATGCAAAAAAAATCCCAAACTTAATATACTATTCATGTTCATCAATAACCTGAAGGACAGATTTTGGGTTTTTTGTGGGATTGAATGTGATTAAGATTTAGCAACTTGCCAAGTAACTTATGATTGCAGTTTAAAATCAATGGTCCTTGCCCGAGGGTTAACCATGTGCTCTGAAAGGTGCTTGAACAGACACAGCGCTTTATTTCAAAATGTGAAATATGTAACAGCTAAATAAAATTTGTAACCTAACACTTGTATATTGTCTCTTGCTCGGACTATCGATTCATTTTATAATTACTAAACTGAACTGCTGGCTGTGCCCAGAGCACAACTTCATTCAGCCCTGAGATGAAACATGGCTTCTATTAGCAACAGGCAGTGATTCTGCACATCAGTGCTAGGACGTGGGGGAGGAAGAAATGAGCAGATACTGATGAGAGGGTTCAGGGGATGAGAAGGAACAGCCTGAGCCAAAATGTAATCACAGCAACTGAAAAACAGCTCCCTTCACAAAAACTCAGCTCCAGCTCTGCAGCTCCACTAGAAAGTCACAACTGAGCTTTTAAAGCAATTTTCCTGGCTATTGGAATTTCTTGTAAGATTTACCTAGTTTTGAAAAATTCATCATGCTGCAGAATGAATGCATGAAAGCTCACTGTAACAGCAGGAAAGCAAGAGTACAAACCCTTAGGTGCTATCCCAGTTTTTTAAAAAGCCCTATGAAACCACAGTTACACATGGAAAAGGCAATAATCCTGCTGTTCATGAGAGGGTGGAAGAAACATTTGGGGATAAAACATATTGTACTTCATGATTTATTAAATTTGAATGAATGCTTTTGGTAGGAAAGCAGGCATCGCTGATCTTGAAATATTTGCAACAAGTAGCCCACCACTTCTCCCATGAAAAACTGAGACATATCCACTCCTTTACAGAAGACATTTTTTAAAACCAAATGTGAAAGCTGATACAATTAAGCTGCACTGAGTGATAATAGAGTTCTCCTACTGGAACAGCTTGTATTATTTTAATTATATCTGTTACTTCTCATTTTCTCAGCTAAATGAGCCTTATTAGGCTCCTCTTCCTCCCCCAGCTTTGCCCTTTCCCTCTGGCTGAAGTAGCTAGCAGACATTAAAGACCAACCACATAGCTGAACCTCCTTTCAACTTCTGTTAACAGGGGTATTAAAAAGGCATTCCTAAATATCAGCTGAAAACCACTAGGTAATAAACTCTCTACTTAAAAGGTGGGTAGGTGTAAATTCCACATGTAGGGCTTTTCATCTTGGGAGCCAGTTGCTTAGAGATCAGATGTTTTAAATGAATTGCGGAGCTGATGTCACTTGTCAGTCGATGGAGATTGACACTATTTTGAGGATCAAATACTTACATTTGAGGATGTAAAGCAAATAGATAAGTCCTGATCCTGCCAGGCCAACACCAGAAAAGTGCTTGTTCCCTATGCAAAGCCCTGGTGAAATCAGTGACACTCACTTGACTGTTCCTTCTCCATTAGCAGGCTCCAGTTTTGACATTTTGGAGTTGTGCCCTTGAGAACGTTAAAGGTTTTAAATGTTTACAGCAGGATTTTTTAACAGCACTAGAACTAGCCTGTTTCTGGTCTTACTACAAATGAATAACAACTTTTTCTCTTGTGCTAGCCACAGGTTTGCATGGCCAAAGGCAGTAGTAAAAATTAGACATTCAATTTACACATTATTTTCGCTTATTATTGTAAGGATTTTGGGCTCCCTCCATAGGGATGGATTAAGAATCAGTACTTGTTCTCTTACTGCCTTCTTTCTGTCTGGGAATTGTAAATGGCTATTAGTCTGTATTCTTTGGCATATTGACCTCAAAAAAAACCCCACAAAGTATGGATTTGTTGACGAGCTTGCTTACCTAGAAGTCTTATTTGTTTCAGTCGAGGTTGGACCCAGATTAAACCTTCTTCCACAAGTAGGAAAAAGCTGCAAAGTCTAAAAATTCTTTTAAAAATGTATCTATCCAAATTGAGGGAAGGCCTTAAAAATGAGAGAAACATCGTCTGGTGGCTAACATGACTCTGGATAACAAATGTGGTGGATCCTTTCCTTCCTTTATTGCCAGCTTGGGTGTAAACAGTGGTGTTCAGCACTGTTCTTCGGAAGTGTCTAACACCTGCTGTGTCTGCTGAAGTTGGTGAGACCTGCAGCTGCCTGCCCCACGTTTTATATGTGGCGACTGACTCCTTGTCCGTGCCTCTGTAAAGCAGGATGGTCACAGCCACCTCCGAGCGTGCAGGTGGTGTTGCTGCTAATACTGGGGAAACCTCTTGTTAAATAGGAGATGAAATGACTTTAAAAGCATTTGGGAGATACAGGATTTTTTCACAGTACACACTGCAAGATGTGTCATCCAAGTGCTCTGCAAGGGTATTAGTATGATCTGCTTCTTGACAGATAAAACAAAACTAGACTTCTGTCCTAATTGTAAAGGAGGCTGACTATGATGGGGTTGGTATTATCTAAACACATTTATCCATGTTTCTCAGTTTCAACCTGCATTCTTCCTGGCTGATATAATTTTTTACTTACTGTTACAAGTCTGTTTCTCCTACCAAACTCACAGCTTGGTGAAAATAAAATCTAATATAGAGGGAAAAAAGTAGATCAGTTGTAAATTACTGTACACAAAAATGCATTTATTTACCATACATTATTATGGCATATTCTCTAGAGTACTTATTTTAAATTCAAAAGATGAAGCTCTAAAAATTCTCTATGCCATGGGTAGTTTGGATTTTTTTTAATGGAAAATTTTTTGCTTCTTCCATGCATCCATACTCTTGTAATGGATTCAAAACTATGAGCAAGGAACCTTTCATTTTAAAGGAGATGAAGATTGAGATGATAGCCTTCGTACTGCAGAATAGATTACTGAAATGAAAATCCAAACTATCAGTCAAGAAGAAAATGCCCTATCATTTTTTGTCAGCACATATTTCACTGGTGTTAGCCTCATATCTCACTACCCTCCAATGTTTTGACACTACTGATGGACAAAAAGGGTATTCCTAAAATTTGCTGGAGTCAGAATAAAATAAAGATTGCAGAACTTTGTATTTTTTCCGTGGGTTTACTTTCTAGGAAGGGGTCATATGAAATACTAGACTTTCTTAGCTCTTCAGTGAGAGAGCATCAAATTGTCACAGAGTATAGAAAAATAAACCTGGTATCCAGCCTGTAGTCTTGTCTTCCTCTGTATGATACTTTTTAGAGTGTTATGAACTAACACTTTGAACTGTTCTACCATTTCCAGTGATTCTTGCCTGTTGTAATTGTCTGTACTTTGCAAGATAATTTCCTAACTGACAATTCTCATACTTGTGAGTGGAAATGTAGTGCTGTCCAAAACTAACTAATCCAAGAACAGCTCCATGCTATAAGACTCCGTTGACTTACACAGGCTATGGATCATGGACAAATGTTACATGGCTTCCTGATTTGGCCAAAACTGAGACCCACTTCCTTTGAGTTCATTTAGGGAACCTGGGGGCTCTGGGTACAAATGGATGGCTAGATTTCAAAACAGAACCTCAGTCTGCATCTATGCCAGCCGAGCAAACAGGGCCACAGCCCCTTCTTTGGGTCTAAAGACATGTCGTGGCAAAGCTTGCTTTAGGATGAGTAAACCCTCTGCTCACCCCTGTGCCCTTGGTGGCACCACCCGGACCCCAGTCAGGCAGTGCTTGGGACATAGCTAGGCGGGGCTGAGCTAAAACAGCATTAGGGAATATGATGGTCATAAAACAGGATGCACAACTGCAAAGCAGTTTTCGACATGAGCATGAGCCCCATATTATCTGTTAATATAGAAAAGCCTATAATTTTTTTCTTGCCTGTTACAGTTTACAAGAGTATGAGTGTATAAGATCCAGCTTATTGATTTTTCATTCAATGAGAGCAGTTGCCTACATACTGTCATATCCTGCCTTGATCACACTGAACATTTACCCATATGATATAAGGAAAGATATAGCTATTGTTATAATTTGCATTCCTCTTCCAAGCCTAATGTCATCCAAATCCCGATATATAAGAACACAGATAAAATCAGACTGTGATCACCTGTCATTTACAGCAATGTACATGCACAGAATCTTCTACCCCCTTGGTGTCTGAGCAACACTTTTTATGATTTATCCATAAATTAACTAGTGATATATATTATTTATAGTCAGCAAACAAGTGACTTGAAAATTTTACGTTCTAAATTTGACAGCTTTAAATTACCATTTGGTTTCAAAATCAGAGCTGAGCAGGACACTTTACACACGCACTTGGTATGTGTATTTTTAATATATTTATATATAACATACATATAATGTGTACATGAATGCATGTGTATATACATACACACACATATATATTTGGAAACTCATTGTGCTTGCCACACCCCAACAAAAGTTCCTCCTCTTCTACCCCCCACTCCTGAATATTTTTTCTCTTTGTAGACTTTTAATTGTTGTGTTTATTAAAAAAAGGAAAAAAAAAAGAGAGAGATAAGGATATGAAATAAGAGCAGGGGACCTGTGAAATGGAAAAGACATTATAAACACAAATACAGGGAGGAAAAAGGAAAAAGAGTGGGAAGGAGATTTTAACTGGGACAGAACCAAGTCCCCTATTTATGCAAATTAGACCTCATGTCTAACTTGTGACCTTGTGACCATTGTCCTGGTGCTCAACGAAACCCATCCAGTTCACCTAAGTCACAGAAAATACCTATCCTTCATCTTGTGTTAATTTTAATTTTTAGCAGGTAGTTGTGCTTCATAGGATTGTTTCAGCTCATTTTCCTTAAAGAAGGACCAAAGCAGGACTCAGAATGTGATGGAGGAACCATAAAACTCAAAACTGGGGGAGCTGTGCTCAGAGTTTCTTTGTAGAGTCAATTTCATGACAGTCAAACCATCTCAGCCCAGGTTGAAATGCAAAAGTCCTTCACTTTTTGGTTCTTTCTTATTCACCTCAGTATAAAATCAGTAAGTGTTCCATAAGCTACTTCCTAATGTTTTGATCCCAAACTCATAAACATTCACAAAAGCCTTCCTAGTAGCTATGCTGAGTGTTGGATTAGTTTTTTTCTGGGTGACTGCAGGGAGGATTTCACAGAAAAAAATGGCATGTTCCATAAAACCTCAGCATGCTTCAGCTGTGAGCAATTGAGAGGCTTTCCCTGCCTTTGTTTGGAGTGAATTATGGTGCACACAGAGATCGTTACAGAGAAGGAAACTCTAAAATAAATAATACTTTTATTTTTCCTCCAGGTTGACACTCTTTCTCCTCTTGTTTCCTTTATATATTGTATTTTGCTTTCAATTATGTGCCAATACAAAGTCACGGCTGGCAGCCGAGCTACTCAACAGAGCTGCAGAGCTCAGTTGTTTTGGACAGTTTTCCTGGCTCTTCTAATGCTTTGCTGTATGATTTAGGAAAAGTTCCTCCTTGCCTCCACTTATCCATTTCCTCAGAGTAATAGAGAACATTAATCATCACTGTAAGCTGTTCTGAAGCCCAGAGATGAAAAATGCTCATTATTAATGATCTTAATTTATAGGTTATACATTTTCACTTGAACTGTGTAACATATAACCACTGTTGCGTTGAGTCAGAGTTGGAAAAGGGGTTTTTTGGCAGAAGAACAGAATCCTAGAGGTAGAAAATTTTATGGAAGTAGGTTGTAGTCTTCTCTAACACATATATAGCCTGTATATTACTTTGAATTAAATTTCTATGTAAAACTTTTGTCTGGGCCCAAAGTTTATACATTATATATTTTCTTTCCTAGACCTTCTTTTTAATTAAGTTTTCCTATAAATGAGACTTTGACTTTGCTTACAATTATATATTTCCTTTTTGATTTCCCAGGCATGTTTTAAAATAGCAAATAAATCTACAAACTCCAGGGGAAAGCATTGCAGTTTTTTCCTCCTTTCTCCGATTGAAAACCAAAATGATCCTGTTGCAATCTCATGAGAAGAGAATTCTGCAGAGCCATAATGCACACAAATCCAAACAAACCATCTTTGATTGTCATGATTAAGATGCAGATAATGAGAGACTAGTTCAGCAGCAGTCACCATGGACCACATATTCACTGCTGTAGTGCCATCGCCTTCAGTTACCCAGAAATCAGGGCTCAATGGCTTAAATTTGGGGGTTGTGTTAGTGGTCAATAAATTCTACATCTGTAAATTGTTTTTTAAAATGGTTAGTTTTCTTTTTCCTCTCTCACCACTTATACCCCCAGTGCAACACTCAATGTAGATGCGCAGCCTTAATTGGTTTAGTTGCAAGAAGATAATCTTTTTCCCCCCCTTTCTTGCTGTTGCCTGTTAGCTTAAAGGCTTTTTAGCTGAAGGTTGATAATTATCGCTGAGAAGAAACTAGCACATCAGGAGTTCATTTTCCATCTTAGCACTTGTGGCGCTCCTTTGAACTCCTCGCGCCAAACCCGTGTTCCCACTCTGTCACTTTCCTCCCTCCATCATAAAAAGGTCCCCGCAGCCGGCGGCTCCAGCCTTTGCTGGCGGGCAGAGGGCATTGCTTCTCCCAAGCGCTCCTCCGGCATGGACAAATTGCATGAGACGTTGATAAACATGGAAGATGCTTTGGGTTCGGAACAGTCTGTCTGCTTGTCATCCTGGGATTGGAAAAGCCCGGCTGGGTCTTTTGAGCTGCACCCCATCTCGCCCCCGCACAGCTTGTCCCCGACGCCCTCCTTCGAATCCTACTCTTCGTCCCCCTGCCCGGCAGCAGCGGAGACATCCTACAGCAGTGGAGGCAGCAGCCTGGTGGGATACAGCCTGGTGGACTTTCCCCCTGCCTACCTGCCCAGCCCCGGGCAGGCGCGGCTGCCCAAGGGCACCAAGGTGCGGATGTCCGTCCAGCGCAGGAGGAAGGCCAGCGAGCGGGAGAAGCTGCGGATGAGGACCTTGGCCGACGCGCTCCACACGCTGCGCAACTACCTGCCCCCCATCTACAGCCAGAGGGGACAGCCTCTCACCAAAATACAGACCCTGAAGTACACCATCAAGTACATCAGCGAACTGACGGAGCTCCTCAACAGTGTCAAGCGGGTGTAGACCCCTCCTGGAGCACCTGACCCCGGCACGCTCAGGTTCTTTACAAACAAAAAACCATCTGAATTTCTTCCTCATCAGAGCATGGTGGTACATGGTGTGAGAAGAAGATGGCATGAGGGAGAGTGAGGGTCACCACTGTACGTGGGATGCTGAAAGGTGATGTAGGTTTACCTAAAAACCTGAGCTGCAGATTGCTGAGACAGAAGTCCCGCTATTTGGGTTTTTTATGTCTTTTTTTTTTAATTATTTAAAATAAGCTTCTGAGAAATATTAAACCTAGTCTGATACAAAATTGAAAAAAAAAAAAAACAAACAAAACAACTGATCTCCCTAGGATTTACGTATCTCAGTTCTGATCTTGTTTTATAAGGACAATAGTAAATCCATAGGTGTTAAACTGAATTTTAAAAAAGTAAATGACAATAGCATTTTAAGAATACTAAGTGTATTGATTTGTAGGCACTTTAATACTAGGATGAGGAAGAACATGTATAGTTAGTTCAGGCATTGTCTATTTATCTATGTTTCCACTGTACCTAAAAATCAAGAAACTAAATACTAGTGAGAACATCTTTTTTGCGTGTAAACAAATAAATGTGCCATAGTCTGTATCCTGTATTATATATTTGATTGATGGATAAGTAACATCTAGTGATGACTGCTAAATACTGGAAATTAAATATAAGCAAGCTGACATTTTGTACAGATAAATTGCTCTTAAGTCCTCTCTTCTTTATGAATATATACAGAAACATATATTTCTGTATTTAATGTGTAAAAATCCCCTTCTTCAATGCTGATAAATGCTTGAAGACATTTTTACATTGAATTTATTGAACAAATAAGATTAGGATGAGTTATCATCCTACTCTCTGGCATGAAATAAATTGATTCAACTTTCACAGAGATGTGAGGTTTTATTCTCAAGGTATAAGGAAATCTAGGAGTGCTCTGTTGTTTTTTTTTTTTCTTCTTTCTGCTTTTTTGGAAAGAAATCAGTACAATGATCTTTTGATGTTTTTTCCTCCAAGGATCAGCTTAAGCTGATTCAGTGCTCCTTTCACATGGTATGTGCATTTTGGGACAATCAGCATGAAATCCAGCACTGTCTCAAAAAAGCAACTATGCTCAAATTTATGCAGGTAGCACTGTCACTCCAATGTAACTACATTTAAGCCTATCCCGTATGCTTCTGTACTGATTTAACCCATTAGACTTTTTACAGACTTTTGTGTTTCAGCAAGAATATAAATGGAATCATCTCTAAAGGCCCATTAGAGAAAATCTGATACACATATGAGGTGGTAACACTAATGTTAGCAGAGCATTCCTCAGCATAAACCTGCATAGCTGATCTGGATTTGAGCAGATAAAGAGTCATAGAGACCAGGTCAGTCTGGGTCAGTTTTGCAAGGGTTCAAAACTGCACATTGCCCACAGGATCTTCCACAGAACCATAACTGAGAGCCTGATCCCACGTCCTTTCTCAAGGGCTGCCACTGGTACCTGCTCACTAGTGCTGGCAAACCACCAGCAGGTCCCCAGGAAGACAGCCCTGTCATTCTGTGATATTACTGACCATCATCACTCACAAGTATAGTGCTTGGATATGTTGTTTACGCTTGGAAATATTTTTAACCTTGCTCCTTAAATCTTCCACACCTTAAATTACAGGTAGTGACTATGCCCTCCAGCTATGGAAGCTTATAGGGTCATGGTTAAAGCAGAGAAACAAGCTAAAAGGATCTGCTTTCTCTGCTGTTTTATTTATGACCTTGGCTGGTCATCTGGCATTGCTGCCTCAGTTTACCCATCTTGCAAACAAAGACTGATAACTAATGGCTTCAGAAAGTTGCTGTTCACAAAGCTAAGTGATGCTGTATGCAGGAAGAGTGTCCCAGGAAGAGATATCCTGCAGATTTGAGAAGGGGCTCAGCCAGGATTTCCCACCACCCCACAGAAAGAGGCAGGTGAAAGCCCTGAACTTGCTGGGTGCCTGGGGAGTTCCTCTGTCTCCTGGCAAATACAAGGCAAGACTGTATCAGAAAAACATTGTATTGCCTCTGTGCCAGTGAACTAGACATTGTCTGGAATGCAATTGGAATGCAATCCCCATCCCAAGGGAGTTACTTTACTAGCATATGTTATACTCATACACCATTTAATATGTTTGATCTTCTTTCAGGGAATCTCTCCTTACACCTGCGTGTGGAGGGGGAGTGATTTAGTATGAGTAGGAGGCAGAGGGAGGTTTAGTACCTAGCTGTGACTCAGATCTCCTGAGATCTGCCACCCTTGTTCCTTCCCTCCCAGAAAGAAATTTTTGCTCTGCCTGATACGGCACAGATCTGTAAGCCCCACCTTTGTAATTCTTCCCCTTGGCATGCACATTATATTGATCCAGAGAAAATAATCTGAATTATTGTATTCATGGTATAAGATGGTATAAATCCTGCTGCTATTAAATGTTGGAATTTATTATTTAACAAAATTTAATACAGTTAAGGTTCCTCTTCTTTTTCTTTTATGACCAGGAGTTTAGGATATCTAATTGATGTGAAAGAGATCAAGTTAAGTTTCCATTTACAGTTAGAAGATCTAACCTTCAGGACTCTAAGGTCCATAAAGCTATATTGAATTCCGTGAATAACACCACAATAATCCATAGAAGTGAGGCAAAGGAGTGGAACTTCAGTCTGAAAAAGTTGCACAAGTCACAGAAGTAGAGGACATCTCTCACAAATAAGCATTTTTCTCTCAATGTATTTTAAAAATGTACATAAAAATAAAGCTAACGTAACTGAAAGGCCAGGGCTGAGAAATTAAATCACGCTCTACCTAAGAGATAGAGTTGTTCACCATGCTAAAAAGATGTAGGAGAGTGAACTGGAGTTAGTCCTACACAATTAAATTAACTCTGTCCCCAAGAGCTCTTCCTTTTGCAGGTTAGCATATCATGGAAATTCCTTAACAACTTGGAGAGCAAAATATGGATACTAAAAAAGAAACCATCACCAGTAAAACACAGTTATATACTGCAGTCTTCTCGTACAAAAAATTAGTACACGAAATCATACTCCATGAGCGATACCAGCCACAGAGATGAAAGGGAAGCAGAACAGTCCTGAAATGCTAAAGAGAAAAGTATAAAGTACATTATAAGATCTTCCACAAAACCTAATTAATTGAAGTGGATTTTAGAATCTCAAGAAAAGCCTCAAGATTCAGAAAACTGGCAATTTGAACTATTAGGCTTCATCCTCATTTTACCAATGAGTGCCTCACTGGGAGCATCCTGCTGCTCCCAGAGCCAGTTGCTGCACACAAGTAATGTTTTTTGTCTTTTAAACAACTATTTCCAGACTTTAAAACAAACTTTGCAATGAGCCAGAGAGAAACAGCTCAGAAGCAGGCTGAGGGCACAAGAAATGAGCAAGGGGCACCAAATCATAGGTGAGGTGACTGGATCCCCCCAGCAGATTCCTGAACGATTTCTCATGCTCAGAGCTGTACCCTTGCCTCCTCTCTGGGTGAATTACTGAGGGGGAACCAGGTGTCACTGCAGAGACAGAGTGCTCAAAGTTTCAGCAACCAGGGAAAAGAGATATTTCAGCCCCACACCCACCCTGGCCCTCTTATTAGGGAAGAGAAACACAGGGCAAAGCAGGCAGTTACATATAATAGAGTTTATACCAGTTAGTTCCTTTGGTGCCAAGAGCCAAGGGAATCAGTGCTGCTGGAGAGAGCAGTTGCTGCTATCAACAATATGAGAACAGGTTCTGGATTTCTTCTTCTACCTCAGGGACCAGAGGTTCTTCTGGCATGCAAATACATGATGCTGCTCACTTTAGCAGGAGGCACAGCAATGGAAAGGAGGAGACCTCGCAGGCAGGGCATTAGCACAGGTTTCAGGAGACTTGTACAGCTTCACACTGCAGGGCAGGCTCTCCACCTGAACCCAGGAGCAGGACAATTCTCTGCCCACCCTACCAAAAGGATGCTGCTATGTGTTGTCTGCCAGCAGCATAAAACTGAGACAGGGACCCTGAAAGTTGGCAAGGAGGCCAAATTCCCTTGGAGGGGGAAGAGTAAGTGCCCCAGAGAGAATATTTCCCAGTGGTTAAAGGATCACATGAGGAAGTGTCTCCTGGGCAAGCCCTGGTTCTGTGAGCCACAGAGCTCACACCCCAGCCCCAAAGCAGAGCCTGGGGCCGCCCGCACACACACAGAGCTTTGAAATTCTATGCTGAGGAGCACCATGTAGGTGCCAAGAGTTTTTATGGTGACACATTTGGGCTGCACATAGGTGTGCTTGGGACAAAGAAAACCTCCTGCAAATGTGCTTCAGCCAGTTCCTTGGGGAGAGCTGCTTATCTGGTAGCTGCTACAGCTCCATATCCCCTCTGACTGGGATGACAGGAGCCATCCCTCCAATGCTGGCTGGTCATAGCTAAAAAATATCCCCCTGGAATACACATGCACCCCAGTCTCTAAGGAGCCAGTGTCTGGCTGACTTTTACTC
The DNA here is from genome assembly GCA_013396735.1 of Grallaria varia. NCBI lineage: Eukaryota > Metazoa > Chordata > Aves > Passeriformes > Formicariidae > Grallaria > Grallaria varia. Next base: position 31,789 of record VWZG01003742.1, read on the forward strand.
CCCAGTTTATCTGCCATGCACCCACAAATGCTATTATTGCATTTGGCAGTCAGGAAACTCAACTGTGATGAGAAGCCACAGATCCTGACAGAAGAGTCTGTTTATAATAAGCTGTAGAAGTGGGTCCATCTGACCCCCCGCCCCCCCTCACATGCACAAATAAAAGCAGAAATTCTATGGGGGTGATTGTCTGAAGACTCAAACTTGTGGCAAAAGCCAGGGCTTGAACATAAGCTTCCCGTATCATTAGATCATTGTCAGAATGTATTTTCATCTGGACTTAGATGCATAGCATTTACTGAAGACATTAGGATGTCAAAGAAAAAGCAAACAAATATGAAAAAAAAAAAAAAGGAAAGGAAAACAGAAAAGTAATTGAACCAGAAAAAGTAAAGTCAGTTTTCTTAGTTTTTCGGTATTAATAGTAGGTTGTTGTTACTTTAAATCACCAAAGCAGTAGAGTTTTAAAATACTATCCAGGTCATTGAATATCTCATCTATGTGGTAGTCTGTAATCTGCTTTTCTATCAGTGACTAGATACCGTGAGGGTAGTTGTAGCAGTCACTTATCAACATTTATTTGAAATGGAAATAACTATATGCAGTACATTTCTGTTATTGTTCCTATTTTCCTATAAAAACAAATCACACCAGACTTCTCTTCTCCCTTACACTTTTATCATTCACCTGTTGAAACTGAAGAAGGCATTAAGCATAAACAAAGAAGATTGATCTGCTTTCAACTTGTGTTAACAGGGATATAAAAATAACATCCCAAATACCAGGGGAAAAGCATGTGGTCATAAAATATCCACTTAAAAGGCAAAGAGGTGTTGATAAAACACTTGAAGACTTTTTTCTTTTTTTATATATAACCAGGAAGGCAGTTCCCGAATCCCGAATTTTAGTATAGCAAAGCACCTCTGAGGTAGAGAGAGTATTACTTTCAGGTCTTTAAAAGATTTTACTGATACACAAAATCTATTTGAATATCTCACATACTGTTGAAAAATCTGACAAGAAGCTTTATATAAATCCTAGTCCAACCACGGAAGGTAATGTCCTTGAGTTTTCCCACATATCAAAACAGTTAATAGATAAGATGGTCCTTTACACATCCCATCTTGCAAAATGGAAGTAAACAAAGCTTTTAGAAGAGCTGAAGAGTAGTGCCAGAATGTATCTGGGCATCATCTCACTTTTTTGCAACTTTTTAACTCCATCAACTGATAAATCTCAAGATATTGACTTCTTATGAAAATAAATGCAGGTGACTTAGACAAGATTGTAAATACCATATTTTTATTCCTGAGTGATGTTATCCTTGAGTCTTGATTTGAAGACAGGAATTGGAAACCCCAGAAGCCCCAGCTGAGACATTTAAGAGTACTGAAATAGGCTGCCCACCTGCACACTTGCTTCTCACCACAGTCTCTACTTGATGTATTTTTCCCCACGCATGGCTGTAAGACAGGAGAAGGTGGCTCAGGCTACCTAGGGCAGGCCATGTTGTGCTGGTAGAGCACTGTTGGGGCAGATGAAGATTGCCACTCACCAAACTGGAGAAAACACTGCTTAACAGTCTCATTTCTTGGGGAGACAGTCAGCACAAGGTAAGACACAGGGGAGTCTCCGTGCCACTTAAAGTTCCCATGCTTGTGATCTGTTAGGTGCAAATCCCTGGCAGTACATTAGAGATGTCTCCTTTGACTTCTCAATAGGCTTTGCCTAGACTGAGCAATAGCCAGTCCTCAGACCACTGAGTTAACTCAGGGGAAAGCACTAAGCAAAAAGTCACTGCCTTGTCAAGTCTGAAGTCAGGCTTGTATGTTCTGCATTTCTCTTTTACTCCCATGCTGATGTTCCTCAGTCTCACAGCTCCATGGCTTTAGTCTTAGCCTACCACAGGAGCAGCACAATGATTCCTTTGGCACAGAAGCCTCTACTGAGAAACAGTCTTGATGCACAGCTATGGACTTAATAGATTCCTAATCATGAAGCCCACAGAGATTTTTCCAGAAATGACAGTAAGAGATCTATACAGATCTGCTATACAGATGTTTAGCAGGCACCTTGAAGACAAACAAGGCTTACAAACATGAGCTGTAACTATAGCTCAAACTCTTTAGTGGGATCTCCATAGCAGCATTGTAGTAACAGATACACAATCTCTTTGACTCCATGCTTCCTCACAAAGTACAAATAGATTCACAAAATAGTTTCTTGCTCAAGTTAGCCTTCACAGAAATTTCCTTTTGTAAAATTCTCTTTAATATAAAGTTAAGAAACAGACACATATTATTGTATATTACCCTTAAGGGATAATGATCCATGCTAAGCAATAGCTTCCCTTAGAAAAGGAAAATACAGTCTTGCATCTAAAACTGTTTTCACACCACTGTTCAGAGGCAAAGAAAAAACCAAGAAACAAAACCCTCCCAAAAACAACACCCCAAAAAAAAACCCCAAAACCAAAAACCCCCCAAAAAAAAAAAAAAAAGGCAGGAAAATCTGACAGGAGCTCATAAGCATCATGTTTTCAAGATAAGGAAGAATCTAACACTTTGTAGATAGCAGTAATGATAGAATCTATGCACTATTACAAGTCTTCGCTAAAAGTTTGTTTTCATGTGGGTTGACTGCAATTTCACCCCACCTATTGTAGAAACTTGACATTGTAGAGCCACAACACTACTGCAAGATTCACAGTTTATGGCTTTTCTGTCAATAACCGCTACAGAATCAATTACGTTCATCCTCATCTTGTTTCAAAAAAAAACCACTTTCTCTTACTGACATTAAGCTCCCTGCAATCCTTTGCTCTTACTGAAGGCTTAAAAAAAAAAAAAAGCTCAAAGTGATTCACAAGTGACTTCACACCTGTTGCCACCTTCCTCCCCCTACCCCAAAACAGATGCTTTCAACTGCAGAGTGACACAAATTTCACACATATTAGCTGAGCAGACTAGGTCAGATGCAAGTCACACAAAAACTAAGTTTAATGCTGGAGAGGAACAGAGGAGAGCAACGTAATAACCTAATGACAAAATTACACCCAGTACTGCTTAGCCAACCCTTTTCTCAGCGGACACTGTCTATGTATTTTCCTGGTAGATACTGTCAAAGTGACTTGACTTGTGAATCTGGGCAGCTGGCTGTGATTGCTTAGGCCACCCAACTGCAACTTCATAAAAATAAGTAGTTCTTTTTTAGTCTCTGTCAGAAGTCAGAAGTCAGTGCATTCACCTGCAGGGAAAAGAGAGGTACACAGAAGTCTGTTATGTTACAGCAGCAGCACACTGTGTTTCAGCAGCATAAATTAAGACTGATGCCAACCTCTGCTAGTTGTTTTCCTTTCTCAAAAGCACTGCTCCAGATGACACTTGTCCATGTGGATGTGGCTGTGCACTGCGGGCTGGTAAGACGTTTCAGTTTTTAATTCTCTGTATGCTAGGACTACGAGTCTGTCATCTGACACAGCTCGTGAGAGCACATGCCAACATTGCTGAGCAAAGACTCAGCAGCAACTTGAGAAGTGCCTATTTTCTTACCAAGTCTCTGTTTCCCAGGATTGCATCTCCTTGGACAAAGAAAGTCTAAAGGCTGTTGCTTAGTGTTGCAGATCACCACACTGCAGTGGAAATACAGCTACAAGATAAGAATATGCAGATTATATTTAGGAAAGTCTTATTTGGTTTTTCATGTATCCTGACCCCAAAGCATATGATGGTTGCAGCAAGGTGGGGGCTGGCCTGTTCTCCAAGGCAACTAGCAACAGGGAAAAGGGAAAGTGGCCTCAAGTTGTGCCAGGAAAGGTTCAGGTTGGATATTAGGAAAGTTTTTTTCCACTGGAAGAGTGGTTAAGCATCAGAACAGGCTCCCCAGGAAGTGGTGGAGTCACTATCCCTAGAAGTGTTCAAAAAAACTAGTAGATGCGGCATTTCACAATATGGCTTAGTGGTCATTAAGGTATTCAAAGGTTGTACTTTAGGAGCTTGGAGGTCTTTTCAACCCTTAATGATTCAGTAATTCTGTTCTATGAACCGAACACTTAAGTGGCAGGTCTTTATTCACTCCTCTTATATGTTATACCTTCAAGGAGATGGCCAAAAGCCCCAGCAGCAACTGGCCAGCTGAGAGCTCACATGGCATTGGCTGCATGAACCACTCCAGGCTCACCTGTTGGGACTGCCAATAGCTCATGACAGAGCACAGACATCTCACCTGCTCCTGTAACAGAGATGAGCCCTGTACAAAGGTGAACATCCTCACTTCAAATCTCTTTAGGTGCTGAGGAAATTCTACTCTGATGCTATAGTTAACTTCATGGAAGACAGTTCTGTAGGAGTCTTCACTGTTTTCACACCTTTTGGGGAAAGTGAAAGAAAATGTATTTAATCTAAGCCTTCCACCAGATCTTTAAACACAACAAGGAGGTGAAATACAGGGGAGCTTCCCTCTGTTTTCCTTGAGCCATAGGGGAATGTATGGAGCACCTGCTTTTGGTCACAGGGGTATTTCTTGTTCTTTCTTTCTATCTGGAAGCTGTCAAGCTAGAAGCACTTCTCGCCACCCCCATGACCTCCTGCCAACAGAAGGCACAGCCACTGTGCTGACCCACAGCCCAACAGCAACTGCCCATCAGGACAAAGCAATGCATCCAAGCTGGCTTCTCTACTCCTTTCCTCCCACCTAAAGTACAGGACCCTGTGCTGAACAGATACCAAAGAGAAGATGCAAGCCTTCCTTACCCGTTTATAAGGATGGGCCACTGGGGAAGGCTATCCTGGCTTTGGGAGTTGGTAGCCCAGCAGTTATCCAGGTTCAGATCCAGTCTTGCATCTTTAGGCTGGAGCAGTTCAACTTCAAAATACAGTGCCTCCTTCAGGTATTTTACCACAGGATACTCCCATTCCTGGTAGGGCTCTGAATAGGATTTCTCTGTAAGACAGTATTGATGTTAGAGTTTCCTTTGTACAGAGGAAATATTCAGAAACTTTCTGCTCTGCTCTTCTTTCCACCACTATTTACTCTGGCACAGTAATACTAAAATCTGCAGCAACAAACAGGGATAGAATGACAGAAAAGAAACCCAGAAACAAAAGCAAAAATTTCCACCATTTTCCTTGGCTCTGAGGATCCATAAGTGAGACACTCCTGCTGCAAAAACCCATTAGAGTAAGGTGCTCATTAAAAGTTATCTCAATACAGGTACTGAAAAGGCCAAAAGAGAAAAAAAATCATTTTTCTGCTAGCATAGGTAACATTTTACAGTAGTATTGCATGTAGCTTCCTTCTTTGGCACAGATCGCAACTGTTTTGATCAGTGCTAAGCCAGCTTAGCAACACTTCAGGATTTCATAGAGAGAGGCATCTGTGGTAGGCTTCTTAGCCACTACACAAAACTCCTATCACGCTCAGATCAAGCAGGGAAACCATACAATGCATCAGTGATGTTAAGTCTGTTCCACTACAGATATTTCACCAGGGAATTTGAAATGGAAAAGCCCTCTTGGAAGCCTTAAAAAGGTTTCCACTTGATCCTTTAAGGCTGTCAAAATGGTCCTGGGCAACCTGTTCTAGGTGACCCTGCTTAAGCAGAGCAGATAAGATAACCTTCAGGTCCCTTCCAGCTCCAGCCAATCAGTGATTTTATATAGTCTAATCATAAATGTTACCTTTGAAAATCTTCATTGAAAGAGCAAGAGAACCAAACCCTGGCTTAATACGAGGCAGTGGGTTCTTCTTAGATTCATATCGGACATCAACAGTCTGCTTGACTGCATATGAGCAGACAAATTTCAGTCTGAGAGAAGAGGTTTAACATTAGATTTTTACAATCAAGAAAACGCGTACAACCTTTTTCTATGGAATGACACTTACTTGGACACTGGTGTATCACTGCCAGGTCTGAAATAGAGTACCTCATTTTCATATGTCATGGTTGTGCTGTTGAACTGAAAGATTCACATTGTGACAAACAGGACAGTCCCATTAGAGTTTAATTTGTGTTTGACACAATATCTACATCCCTTCACTTGACTGGCAGATTGCATTGAACAGAGTTCACTTAGAAAAGGCCAGACTGGCCAACAGCTCAGCCAACAACTGAGCTAAAATTGACCACAGCTGACACATATGCCATAGTCAAGAAGAAAGATTATTAGCTTGAATATGACATAACACCCCAGAGGGGGAGTGCATGAGACCTGAGAAAGATCAGATCAGCTGTTGCTATTTACTGAGTCAGTGTATAGAGTGAGATGCAACACTGCAGAAGCAAGCTGGATTTATGACTACCTGAATTCAAGCATGTTCTGATAATTTGTTACTTTGTTTTCTGTTTGTACAGTACATGTGTCGGAACAGTACCCACCCTTGTCTTCGACCACATTAGCAACACCTAACCAGCTTCTGCAAGGCATATGAGTGTCTATCTCAACAGCATAAACTTACATTCAAGTCCACTACTAAACAATTCAGAGGTGCCAAACTAAAGGTTAGTTTCAGAAAGCACTTCTGACCTTGAACAACTTTTTTTCCAAATAAGAACTTCTGCCCAATTGAATCTAGTATCCTCAGAAGGACAGCATACATGAACTACTTCACAAAAAGTAAACTGTGACTTTCTTGCAGCTTCTGCTCGACTCTGAGCCTCTGCCATTTCCAGCAACAACCCCACCCCAGCGCAGAGTAAACTTCTTGTGACTAAGCCCTTACCTTCCTACTTGTTCCACAAGCATTCACATTGAACTTGAAGGTTGCAGTCTTCTCTGTCACTAGACTGGGTTTGCACTGTCTGTCCTTTAAGACAAGCAGACTGGTGTCCAAGTCTGCAATGCCTACTGTTTTTATTGCAGTAATAATCACAGTGCCATTGGGTAGGCATTCTGAAAGAGAAGTTAATGTTTTCGCACAAATCAGGACTCAAACTCCTTTTGTAGTCTAACAACAGAGGTTCTGCATGGATTTTCTAGCAAGTTCTTTGGCAGCTCGCAAAGGACTCTCACCCCTCTCTCAAAAATATTTTGCTTGCCAAGATATTCAGTATATTTAATACTGATGAGTAGCTTTAAAATTACTAATTTACATGCAGATTCTCCCCACACCTCGCCAAAAATCCATATAATTCAACTCTTAAAACAGCCACAAAAACACATCAAAAAAACTTCAGGATGTTGGAGGTGGGAAGGGAAATAGAATTTCCCACCTCTTTCCCCTGCAGCCGTACTAGGCAGGATAGTCACTGCAATCTACAGTTTGATTTGCCTTGTGGTGTATTAATTGGTAGGAAATCTGACAGGCAAATCGAGTGTCACACAAGTATAAACCCTAGAAACATTTCAGACAGTATGACAGTTTTGCAACTCAAAAACCTAATTCCCGATATGATATTACGTATTAGCTCTGAAGGTGAAAATCTGCAGGAAACTGAGAAGTCCCTCCTATTAGCCAAGGTGATTCCATCCTTCAAGGTTAAATATAGCGAAGCCTTTATTCCAGAAGTATGAAAGCCCTAGAGATGACAATCACAGGTTAAACAAGAGAATGAAGACACACTCACTGTTCACCTAACGCATTCAAAAATTAAGAGGACGGGTTATCACAAGCCAAAAGTAATGGTGCTTGAGCAAAGTCACATCCAGTGGATCTATCTTTTTTATCCAGAAGCTCACACAATGAGCTTTTTCAGTTGTTTTGCAATAGAATGTAATACAAATTCCATTGCATGTAGAGTTGTTAAAGACATTCAGCCTTAAAGGAAGGGCAGAACATGTTTGGATTTTTTTTCCCTTTGCCTATTTCTGTCAGCATCAATCAAGGGAAATTAAAGTGTTCTTCCAAGAACAGAAAATCTTCCGTTATTACTTTGAAGTCTTTCTCAAAGGGAAGTTTTGTTTCACCTTCAAGGATATACAATGTCATGTTGATATCTCATAGAGCATGCCTTTTCATTGCTACATGCTGGTACTCTTACCTCATAGTTCACATGGGGTGAAAGGAAAGGGACAGAGATTGCCAAGTGAGTGACATTTTCCCTCAGACTGTAGTTGTACTTCTGTGCAGCCTCTGGGGTCAGGTGCCAGTCCAAGATGAAGGGTAGCCAGTTTTGGTCCACATTACCATGAGTGATGATGAGATGAAGGTTCCTCTCATCACAAAATCCTCTTGCACTGGGCAGTACTGCAAGACAGCCAAGAGTCAGCCAGCATGCTAGCTGTCATCACCTTAATGCAGCTATCTGGGACTGGCAGCTCAAATTAGCCCAGTTAACAACAGAGCTCAAAACCAGGTTGGTATAGTTTTGCCCAAGTTCCACCAAGTTTACCTGCATCTCTCACAGCCGAGAATGTAACGACTGGGACAATGAAGGTCTCACTTGATGGGTGGGTAATGAACATTAGTGTGACATTCAGGGTGTATGCTCTCCTGTCCTCTCTCAAGTACTAGGAAAATCATATTTAGACATGAACGTCACCAAGTGATATAATTTCTATAACATGACATGTCACAGTGTCTTAATACACACCTCTTTCTTAATGCTTGGTGCATCAAGTGGGACATGTATTACATATGCTTTGCTTCCATTAGCATATCTGGTCCGGTATATTAGATATCCATGCTGAACAGCTTCAGGTACAGCAGTAGTTACCCCCTCAATGGTTAAGTTCACAAGCTCCACATCTGGGAGGAATGGTCCCACAGTCACATTCATTAACCTTGTACTCAGATTTAAACCTGAAGAAGAACAAGATAACATTAAGCTCCAAAGAGTGCCAAAACCTTGAGTAAATTCAATGTTTGGCTACTTACTGTTGGTTATAGCAAGTTCTACTTGTTCAAATGGTGTTTCTATTTCCTTGATGACAGTATGTTTAGTTAGCCCCCGTTTGTTGTCTTCCCACTGGTGTTCCAGGAACAGGTTGATGGTGTATTTTGCCCCAAGCTGTCCATTGCTCACAGAAGTCTAGAATTTCAAATCAGCACCCTTTAGTATAACATGATTTTACATTAAAGTTATATTGGAGCATCTCAAGGTCAGCTAAAGCCACAGCTCCAAGCAATTGCCCTTCTCTGCTCAGGAATTGTGAACTTTTGTATCCTCATGAGTACAGAACACTCAGATTTCCTTTGGAAAATTGCCTCCCACTTCCAAGTTTTGAAGCAGCAGGGGAGTATTTCACATCAAAAGGGCTTCTCCTGTGACTTCCTTGGAAGTTCAGTTGTTACATTTGCCCAGTACTCAGTTCACTCCAAGTAACTAAATTTAGATGCCCATCCCAATATCATACAATCTGCTGGACAAACAGGTTGTTCCCATTCTCTTAAGTTGTCTGCATAAAACACAACAGAACCCAGGCATGCTTTGCAGTGCAGTTAGGACTTTCTCCAAGGAGTGCAACTTGAGGACTAATAGGTGAAATCTCTATGCTAACACAAGGAAAGAGACAAATCAATAGTTCTATGTAAGATTGTGTCCATCTGTGTTTGCAAGAAAATAAATGTTCATGAAGTGGCGCTTACAAAAGCTATCTTTGGTCAGGGCTTCTGGAGTTTTTAATAAATGCTTTGCTCCCCCTCATGCCCATCCTTCATTTGAAAGGAACAAGATGAAGAATTATTCCTTCTCTGAAAAAAAAAAAAACAAACCCCAAAACAAAACCAAAAATCCCCGACTGCTGCTTGCCTGGTACCTAATGTAAGTCCACTAACCTTATAACGGCCACCTTCTGCACCTATTGGAATCTTCATCGTAATTGCATTTAAGTCATTCAATAACACATATTTCCTGGAAGCCATTTCTTTGGCAGAGAATTTGTGCAGATCCACACCAGCTTCCACAAGCACATCCTTAAAGCTAGTTGCTCCAGCAGAGAGAGGCAGAATATACTTTGGAACAGTCCAGGTGATGGTTTTGTTTGTGTAGTCCACACCATCTTAGGGACAAGATACGAAAGCTGTCAGCTCATTAGTTTCAAGTCTGTCCCTGCACTTTTCAGCATTGGAGAAGAGTACCACATTTCTTACCTACAGGACATGCCACACTAGTATCCACCATCAGGATCATCCATTGATATTTGTAGAACGTGCTTGATCTCACCGCAGAAAAAGTAATTCCCTGATCCTGTAGGAAGAGATTTGGTTAGACCTGCACAGTTTGGCAGCTCGCTGGCCCAGAAGGAGCACACCAACCTTGACCAGCTGAACCTGCGCAGCAGTGCGTGGTATTCGCAGCAGAACCCTGGTGGCCGTGGTGTTGAGTCCATAACCTGCACTCCAAGCATCACTCACAAGCAGAGCCTTTTTTTCTTCCGGCTGATGGAATACTATTTGCCATATCGAGGCATCTTCTGCTTTTGCCTTAGCCAGAGAAATTAATCAATAGTTTGAACATGACACACAAAGTAACGAATTTACGGTGTTGAACTCTCCAGCAATTTTGTTGCCTTTAAATACTGCTAATGGGAGACCCCTTCAGCGTTCCCCCCCACCCCGCCTCATACATATGGAAAGGAGACTTTCCATAATAATAGCAGAGATTAATTGCGCTGCTGCATTGCAAATAAAGGGTCCAAGAAGAAAAAAGCCTCTCCACAGTTCTGGGCCATGGGGTCTTAAAGACAGTTTTTGTTGTACAGTCTCTTGGGCTGAGGAAGACGTGATTTCTTCCTTGGAGACGTGGCCTACAGCTGTCTATATTTCTAACCTATAAAAATATACTAAAATCACTTGATACAGAAGTTTTGCTCTTCCTACTTAAGTACTTTTGGAAAGCACATTTTGTAATGTGTGGTTACAGAATAGAAGAATGGTTGTGTCAGAGGCAGTGCTAGCTTTTACTAGGAAGAAAACCTGTAATTTTACTTCTGGAAAGACAAGAGTCCAGTCCTCAGGTGCATCTTGAATGAAGTCTTTTATAGGCTGTGGAATCTCCCTCCTAACAGAAACCTGAAGGGAAAAAGCATCTGTAAGGGGTTTGCTGATAGCATTTGTTTTCTTGTCTTCAACACTCTACAAGTCTTTTTCTGAGGGAAATGCCCTAGAGGGAGATGCCATCATGCATGGTGCATTATCTACAGTCTGCTTGAATCCAGTTTCTTTTTATTTTTCACCTATCTTCTAATGTCTATTTCCTGTTAAGACTAGCAGCTTGTTCTTGACTCCCATGTCCTCTTCCAAGAGGAGTCCATTTCCACATCTGCATTCCTCCCCAGGAAACTCAGTGGGGAAATTTCCTTCAAAAAGCCCATGTTTCTGTTATCTCAAATAAGGTTTGTGAGGCAACATTCAGTGAGTTCAATCCATTATCTTAATCCTTTGCATACCATTTCACAACTTTATCAGGTATTAGTGCTCACAAGTAGGCTATATAACCATAGCATAAATGCATCACTAAACTCAAGCTGCATACTGGGCATTCACTAGCAAGCTGTTCATGGTGGGGCACTCTGAAGCTGATCAGGTGCTAGGAACATGTGCTGGAAACACAATCTAAGAGAGCATCCTACAGTACTTACCTCCATGTAGTTACTTTCACAAACTACCTCTCTTGGACTCCAGGGACCATAATAGCAACTCGCACTTTTCAGATGAATTGTGGCATTTTTCATATCAGGAGTAAGAGATGCTTTGATTTGTATAGTTACTGTGAACACATCTTTCTGCATGGACAAGGGGAGGATTTGCTCATTAGTCTGATTTTTTCCTAGTTAGGAACCACTTATCCTTGTGACCTAAAAGCAAATTACAAAACCTACCTACCAGCCTCTGTAGAAAAGAGCAATTCCACACTGAAACATTACAACTTTCAACTTGATTAACTACATAAGATATACACATATAGGCATATAGCTACACAACAACATAAATACTTTGGGCAGGACCTTTGTCCTTTTGCAAGGACCAGACTCGGACAAAAAAAAAAAAACCANACTAAAATACAGCTGATTTTGTGTCTTATGACATAGTAGCAATGACCCAGCAACACAGGCAGCCCAATCATGAGTGTTTATCCTAAGAAGTCTCAGACAATAAATAGTATTAAGGCAGAGTGCAACACAGCTGCCAGACACAATGTCCTATTCTAAGAGAAAACAGTTGCCCTTTGAGGGCACATATAATATAATTCATGTGTTCATCTGTAGGCCATCAAAAAATCAATATCATGGAATATTTGCAGACTTCTGGATACATTTGAAGAGAATTAAATAATTACCTGCTAATAGACGTTCAAGACATTATAACACCTCAGTTAACGGCTATCAATAGATTGGTCATCTTTCACATAAAAGTCATATACAACAGCACTGTGGTCCAAATGTTTCTAACAGACTTACCTCTAAGTGAGAATGGCAGTTAACTGCAGAAGCACGAAACTCGATGCTGCTCCAGCTGCTGTAAGTTACGGTGTAGCCACACTGTGCTGCCATGGCCTCATCCAGCTCCCAGGCTACGCCAGACTGATCTGCAGGCAATTAGCAAAGAGCTGTATTAACAAGGGTAACTCCGGCTCGGCAAACTCCTTGAGCAATCTGCCCTTGCCCCAGGGCTCAGCTGAACTGACTCTGATACAGCCCAGCTGCACACCCTGGTCTCAGAATTGCAAAGGGGTGAAAAAGAGCTGTGACAGTCTATAGGAAGAAATAAAAATAAAATTACAGACACACTGGGAGAGGGAACACTTGCGGCTCAAGGACTGAAGATGGAACAAGAAAACAAAAACACCAGCATGAAAAGATTAAATCCTAAAGGGACAAAACCCACAACAAGCACACAATAGTCAGTAAGGTCAGTGTCAAAGCTGTCAGGATTGACAGGTGACAACCTACCAACATCAGGAGGCTGACCTGTGGCTGGCACAGGCCCATGTTTCTCTGATGCCTGCCTGGCCAGCAGTCTCTTCAGGAGACAATCTGCCAGGATGATGAACACACTAAATATTATTTTGGGTTTTTTTTGTCTACAAAACAGTCTTTGTAGTTTCAAGCTTTTTATTGTTTTGTGATTTGTTTTGGGATTTTTTCTTCCAAAAATCATTGCTTTATGCTTTTAAAATGTACCTATCCCAGATGCAGAGTGTCTGTGTATGAATGAAGACGTCTGAAAAAAGAACATATTTTAAGTGGGTTTCAACACAAGTTTGACAGTCTAGAAAACTGGATATTATGGGCTATACATAGTTAGGCAGCTAACTTGTATGGAGAGCTGGTTCAAGGCCAAATTTACATTTTATACATATAATCTTAAAGCAGGTGTTTATAGCCTAAAAGTTCTTAATGTGCCTTTCCAGGGCACTCTGTGGCAGTTTTCACTCAAATGCACCACTTGCTGACTACTAGGCCCATAGCTAGAGGGCCCAGCTAGTTTTTCTTAAGCTTCATTAAGTATTTATATGGCTCCACCAAGCAGCAAGCCAAGAAGGTGAAAAGCCACTAGTGCAAAAATCAGTAATGTAGTGCCAGCTTCAACTAGTGAATTTTCAGAATGGTATGTGCTGTTACTGGAAAACATTTGCATCAGGAAGGAAATCCACTGGCATTAACATGCTTAAAAACTACCATGTGCATTTCAATTTGAGTCCAATGGCTGCAATAGTAAATCTAATCATGGCTAAGTTATCACACAAGTCTACAGAATAGGTTATACAGAACACAAGGTAGCATTTGGCTTTACTTGCAGTGAGGTCCAACCTATTAAACTCTATGTTATTAGAATATTTCAGGAAATTCTAGTATAAAGGACTTCAGAGAACTTTAAAAGTTTCACCATGTGTAATTCCTTCTCCAAGTTCTTCTATATTAACTTACCAACAACAGAAAAAGATAAATATTTGTTCTCAAAGTATTCTGCACTCAATGTTATCCTCAGAAGGTTCCCCAAGCACTCTGAACTCATGAGTCCTGTGTTGAACATACAGAAAGGCAGATAAGTAGAGGACTGAAAATAGGAGTCAAACAAACCTGTTACTTCCCAGATTGCTTTATAAAATCAGTGTCATACACAACCACCTCTGGTCAGAAAGTGTTGGAGGTTGTGTTGACCCTGGCAATAATTCCAGGAGAAAAGCTAGCCCCAGAATTAGTATCCTAGCAGTAACTGTGTTTGACACAGCCAATGCTACCGGGAACAGCCAGTCAGTCATGGAAACAGGATCAAAAAAGTACTAGATTGGCTGCCCCAATCTGAACACCTTAGATGAAATAAAACATAATGTGAAAGTCCCACACAGTCCTGAAAAGAGGAAAAAGAAAATCCCAACAAACAACTCCTCACAAACAAACCAAAAAAACCCATAACACTCTCCACCTCTACACATCTCTTCGCAAAAGGAGCCACAAGCCAGTCTGGGTGGGGAGCAACCACATTAGCTGTCCCATCAGCCTACCCTGGACACTTGTCCAAGCAGTACTTAAGCCAGGTGCTTCGTAATGATAAAGGACCACAAAGCAGCAAAGAGGATGGCTTGAGAAGCTCCAGTCCGAAGCCATCACCTCAGCATAAGCCAGGCTATGGCTTTCAAACCTCTTAGAGGCAGGAACCAGGTATTCAGTACTTGCTACTAGAGTGAGGAAAGGTAGAAACATTTGCTTAATATGGCAACACATGCACCTAAAGAGTGACCACAAATAGTTACCAGTAGATCCCTGCATATTTGGAATTTCTCAGAAAAACATGCAAGTAAGGCTGCATCAAGAGCTTCAGACTTTTCTGAAATACATCCAGAAACATATATCACTTATGCAAAAGCCTGGAAACTGATGTGAAATCAGCTTATAGCAGCTTTACCTGGTGTCTCCTGGGTCCATACTTCAGAGATAAATATTCCTATTAGTAGCAATCTGTAAAAGACAATAGGGATTAGCAGCAGCTTCAGCTGTGACAACAGCTTGCTAACAAGCTTTCTTGCTTAGAAAGTTCTAGTCTGAATATTAAACCAATATCAAGGTTAGAGCAACAGTTCTAGACACAGAAATTAGAAAAAGGGATTTCCACAGTCACAACTAGAAAGGCAGGGAAAACAAACCAGAAAGGTTAACACATTTAATGCCTTCGGTAAGGCTATTTACAATTAGCAACTATAGAGTTCTCACCTCTGCATCAGCCTCAGCTTCATTGTGCAATTGCTCAGCTTCTACTTATGCTTTTTTCCTTTGTAGTCCCACACAAACAAAAATCTCCTTCATCAACCTTACTCAGAAACTAAAGCCTTTCTAGCTTCTCAGTCTTGATTTAAAGAGAAAGACTGCCACCTTTATACCTTTTCAGCTCTTTACCCTCCTAATTATGAACCTATAATTCACATCACCTGATTATTTGCTTTATTGATTAAATCTGCTCCTACATTGGTCTACCTATTTTTATGCTTCTCAGCTCCTAACTATCAGGGTCCTAGGGGACAGTAGGATAACTGGTGCTGGTCTAGTAAAGCATGAGGTAATCCATTCTTTTGAAGTTACTCATAGAAGCCACCCCTGTAGCCCACCTGCTACGAAAACCTTGCCACTCAAACCCAATACACCCTGTCTCCTCTGAGGAGGATTTTGCACAGCCTTCCCTAGACAGCGAAAGCATAAAATGCATTTTTAAGGCAATTGAGGTAAAAAAATAGGGAAGAAACTGTTGACCTTTAATGGAAGATGTCAAAATTAACAATAAAGGGGAACATAGCTGGAGATTGATGAATGTGACCAACTAAGTGAAGAACTATCTTATCAGATGACCTGTGGGACACTAAGAGCAGAAATCATCCTCAAATTTGGAGAAAATTAACCCAAAAACTGCAGAGAAGTGAATCTGTCCACAAACAGACCTGAAAAAAGGATCCTGCCTTTGCCACAGGCTGAAGGCAGGGAAGTTATACCTTTGGCCCTGAGTCCAGATTAGTGATGGTTTCCCACCACCAGCATGAGTGCACTATAGTCACCATGAGTGGTGTGTGAGAGTGTGATGTTCCTGGGGCTGCTGAGATGAGCTGCTGGTGGTCGGAAGGTCGCCAGGTCACAGAGTGACTGAAGGGGTTAGTGTGGTGACCATTCACATTGTCTTTAAGTGCTGAGCGCTATTAGTGTACAATTATGGCCACATTGACAGCATAGCAGCAATGTTGTTTCTGTAATAAAAGAGTGCTAGGGTTCAATATTCCTTGTCTTGGTCATAATTTGGTTCAGCTGTCATTGTCTCAAATCCTTTAATTTCCTTTTTTTTTTTTTTTCTTGCATGTGTGTATTTTCTAGAAGCTTTATCAAGATTTAAGGAATATTTACCTTTCACATGTCAATTTTCCCCAGGGGCAGTTTAGATTAGATATTAGGAAAAATTTGTTCACCAAAAAGGTTGCCAAACATTGGAACAGGCTGCCCAGAGAAGTGGTTGAGTCACCATCCCTGGAGGTATTTAAAAGAGGTGTAGATGGGTCAGTTGGGGACATGGTTTAGTGACTAACTTGTCTGTGCAGAGATAACATCCCGACTCGATGATCTGAGAAGTTTTTTCCAACACGAATGGTTCCATGATTCTGTGATTCCATGTCAGCACATGCTGCTCTTCTGTTAGAAACACCTTTGCCGAGAGAAGCTTGGCAGGAATTTCTAAGAAGTTCTCAGAACTGCCCGCTCACTACACGTTTCATATCGAGACTAAGCTCATATTCAGGATTCTTCTGTCCTGGACTTATGCCTGTGACATCTGGGGTTTGCTCCCTGCTTTGCTGAGAAGGCTGCAGGAGCCGCAGACCTGGAGGATTTATTTGTAGCTAACGCCGATGTCCTGGAGAGGGAGCCGGAGGATCTTCCAGCTGCTCCCTCCGCTCCCGGCATCTCCGGAGCGCATCCCGGGGCAGCGGCTGCTCGTCGGGGCTCCTTCTTAAACCTAACAAAGACCGCGCAGGGTCTTTTTAAAGAAACATTGTATTAGTGGTGCTGTCACGGGTAACCTCACTGCACCACCCCCGCATCTTCAAGAGTATAAAAAAATTGCACTGAATGTAAAACCCAAAGTTTGCTACGGTCCAAAATATTGATTTTTAGTCCAGAAACAAGTGTTATCCCCAAGTGGTTTGTGTTGCAGTTGTTTCCTTCTGAAATTCCCTATATGACAGATTTTTAACTTTACAGGGAGCTTTCCTGAGAAGCGCTATCCACCGAGGCTACTATATAAATAATGGGTTATAATAATAAACAAACCCATGATCAGGCAGTCAGGGCTTAAATACTGAATAGAATGTCCCTGTTTATTATTGCTGAACGTGAGACCATTTGCATTATGGCTTTATTTCACTGTGCAGTGTGCTTTTACAGTACTACAAAAGGGTTATTCCACTTTTCCAAAACTTGATTTTAGGTACCACCAGGAAAGTGCCTGAGATTTCCTCTGGTTTGCATCAACTCCACTTAACATTTGAAGGAGATTTTCCTTGTTGACAAGTACATCCCACATAATGGCAACTTTGACACATGGTAAGTATCAAGGTTGCTTGTGTTTTTCCATCCCAGACAGATTCCAGCCACATTTCCATTAATATTTCAACCTGTCAATACTCACATGCAGGCTAAGGTTATGGGGCAAAGCGTCATCCTGGAGGTGTCTTATTCCCTCCATGCAGTTTAAACAGGATGAGAATAACAAGCAACCATATACTGGAATGGGAGGAGAATTGTCCTGCTACAACACAGCCTTATCACAGTGTTACTGAAAGCATTACCCATCTAGTTTACCCACGCAGTCAGTCTTTGTTTCTTTATTTTTTTTTTTAACCTATCAAATGTAGATTAATTCCTATACACTTTTATGTTCCTGGGTTGTTGAGGGTTTTTAATCATGTTTTAGTGTGCAGCTTACCTCTTGGACCATAATTATGACTTTGGACAATACAGTAACACATAAATCTGAGATTCATATCAGCCAAGCCTAAATTACCAGCTGACTTAACTGAAAAGCAAGAAGTCTTGACTGTCGCAGTTTTACTTTCTAAAGATTACTGAAATCTAAAAGGCTTTACTTAAACTCTATGGCCAGAATGTCCAACATAACAGAAAAAAATTCCTTCTGGCCTTTCAAACAGTATCAAGAAAAGGAAGAAAGGATGTGGTATTATGCACACTTTCAGTGCTAACAACTATGTGCAGATAACAGAATATGTTAATTATAGCAGCCTTTCAGCTGGTAACTGATAGCTCTCCCACAGCAAGCAGTAAGAAAGAAGGAGAAAGGGAGGTCCCTTCAATCTAATGTGGCTGTTAAGTATACCTTGAAAACTATTTTGACTGCATGCAAAGGTGCATGCTAAATTATCATCAAAGGTAATTCTATGCCAGCAGGAATGGTAAAACTGAGAGAGATTTTGCAATCTCACCCCTATAAAGTGACCCTTATAGAATGTCCACCAGGAAATGTATCACTCATTTTCTTCACAGAGTTGCTGTGCAAAATAAGATATTCAAACTACTCCTCCATCTGTCTCTCTGTTTCCTTCTCCTCCCATGAATCTGTTCCTAGACAGTGTGTTTATGTGCTAGCCTAGTTCAAATGCTTTCCATGTAAGAAAATATGGGGAGACAGAAAACACACAGTTCATCTGTAGGTGATATCTGTGAGAGCAGACACATTAGATAGAATGAGGCCATTAACTAAAACTCAGCAACTTACGCTGGGCTGTCTCTGCTGCAAGATTTGCCTCCTCTGAGGATAAATGATTTCCTAAATCACCACTGACTTGATTTGCAGTTAAGTACAGTTCTGCTGTGGGAGTGCAGTTGATCTAAGATCCTCAGAGAGTCAGAAAACTGCCCTTGTCAGAGTCATGGGTGGTTTTCACTGAGCTCCCTTGTAGTCAAGGGCAGCCGGTATGATGATTGACAGCTAACAATTCACAGATTAAACCTGGGACCAGCACATCTAAAAGGGCACAGGTCCTGGGCTAAAGCTGTAGAAGGCAGGCTCTGGTAGTCCTTTTTTCTCTGCTGGATTAAGAGCTGGCTGGAGGGACAGGCCCAGAGAGTGCTGGTGAACGGGGCTGCATCCAGCTGGCGGCCGGTCACCAGTGGTGTCCCCCAGGGGTCAGTGTTGGGCCCAGTCCTGTTTAACATCTTTATTGATGATTTAGATGAGGGGGTTGAGACCATCATCAGCAAATTTGCTGATGACACCAAGCTGGGAGGGAGTGCCAACCTGCGGGAGGGCAGGAGGGCTCTGCAGAGGGATCTGGATAGATTGGAGAGATGGGCTGATTCCAATGGGATGAAGTTCAATAAGGCCATGTGCTGGGTCCTGCACTTTGGCCACAACAACCCCAGGCAGTGCTACAGGCTGGGGATAGAGTGGCTGGAGAGCAGCCAGGCAGAAAGGGACCTGGGGGTACTAATTGACAGGAAGCTCAACATGAGCCAACAGGTGGCCAAGAAGGTCAGTGGTATCCTGTCCTGTATCAAAAATAGCGTGGCCAGCAGGACCAGGGCAGTGATCCTTCCCCTGTACTCTGC
>VWZG01003742.1:51286-64901 GCA_013396735.1 Grallaria varia
CTGCCAGGGGAAATTTAAGTTGGATATTAGAAAAAAATTCTTTACAGAGAGAGTAATCAGGCATTGGAATGGCCTGCCCAGAGAGGTGGTGGATTCACCGTCCCTGGAGGTTTTTAAACTGAGATTGGACGTGGCACTGAGTGCCATGATCTAGTAAATTGACTGGAGTAGACCAAGGGTTGGACTTGATGATCTCTGAGGTCTTTTCCAACCCAATCAATTCTATGATTCTATAACAGGGTACAGCGGGACATTTGAAGCAAGTCTTCCCCCAAGAGTGTTGAGCACGACCATATTTTCTTGTGAAGCACATTGTGGTTTGCACACAGGGCATGCATGAAGCCACGTCACCACTCCACCTTCTTCCTGCTCATGTTTTCATCTCCTTCAGCAAGGGGCTTCAGGAATAGTGGATGCCCTTCCCAGAACCAGGGCCATAACCTATGGAGGTATGTACTAGAGCTCCTGTAACTGAGAATACCAGTCTCAAGTTTGTCTGCATCAATAAAACTGAGGGAAGTGAAGCAAAAAGAGTTACACCAGGAACTAATTTGGCCCTTAAAGCTCAGTTAGGATTGGAGAATAGGAATTTATGTGTGGTGGAAAGCAGTGTGTGGAAATGTCTGGAACCAAATGCAAAGCAATTTAGATTACTATGATAGCACAAAAGCGCTTTGTGTAGACGATTTAAGACATCTGCCCATGGTCCAGACATCTGTGTGCAATGAATACCAGTTCTGAACTAGCTCTTTATTTGTCATTCAGCAATGTCCATTAATAATTGCTGCCCCCATATAACCCTCTCTTTGTCTACATGCAGTTATATATGGTTACTGGATGACTGTAATAAAAAAGAGAAGAATTACTTGTTCTTAAATTGAAAATACAATTGTTATCCAGTTCTATTTCAAATATAGATAAATACATTTTACTCTTCCCGCTCCTTCTCTCTCTCTGTCTATATTTGAAGATGCTATTGCACATCTATGTCTCTTAAAGTAAGGGACACATAAAGTAGCTCCTATCATGCAGATGGGTCACACAGGCAGAATCTTTTTGTATTTTTAGCACATCTTCAGTTTAGCACATCCTCCTCTTCAGACAGGTTTCTTTTCTTTGGTAACTTTCAATACTTCTCTGGATTATACTTGCCATTTCACTGATCTGGAATCCTGTCTTTATTTATGTAGAGTCTTGGAGATCTTACTTATTTAGTGAGTAAGTCTTGGGTGCACAAACATACCTCAGTACTAATTAGACTTTGTAGCAATAGAAATAGCAAATGAAAATAAATCTGTAATCACCGACAAATAAACAAATTTGTTCCATCTGTTGAAGTAATTCCATGTCTTCTGAGCAGTCAAAATGAAGCAATATAGAATCAAGAGAATTTTCCCAGAGTATCTTTATAAAATTTAACTTGTAAATCTAATCGTAATTTATTTAAATACACTTTTATGCTTATTTATTGAAGTCTAATGTTTAATGCTGCAATCTTGAATGAACAACAGTCTTTGATTTCTGTGGGCTTTGGAGTAGGCTCTCAAAACTTGGAGAATGTGTTCCCAGAACACTGTAATTGGTGAAAGATA
The DNA here is from genome assembly GCA_013396735.1 of Grallaria varia. Taxonomy (NCBI): domain Eukaryota; kingdom Metazoa; phylum Chordata; class Aves; order Passeriformes; family Formicariidae; genus Grallaria; species Grallaria varia. Next base: position 52,879 of record VWZG01003742.1, read on the forward strand.
TTTTTTTAATGATTGATTTATTTTGAAATTTGGAACTGTATTCAATTGCATCAGTGTTTATCTGTATTGCTAATAGAGTTCCATATTGCCTGTGGGAAAGAATACAAGTTTAAATTCAGAAGATGCATCTCCTGTGCCTGGAACTGGCAGCCGTTTGGGATTAAATTAAAGGTCTCACAGCATTTTTTGTAATGGTCAGGGAAAAACTTTGGCTTTTTGTCAGATTTCCCTTTTCTGTGGAAACAGATTCTAATCATAAAAAGCCAAACAATGAATGACCTTTATGCAGGACCATGAAACACATGGATTAGGTCTGGGAGTATCCCCATTTTGTCCAATGGATGGTGTAAGGCACCAGCCTTATGTATGGAGACTAGATTATGAATAAGGCCAGAATGGCAAAATGGCCTTAACCTTCAGCTGAGCTCCACAGAAGAATGTGCCAAAGATTGCTCATGAAAGCCGTGTTGGATCTACTAAATTCTTTGATTTCCGCCCCCTCCCCCCGCCCCTCATCTTGAGCAATGAGACAAACCAGGAATCATCACACTGAATTAGAACATTATACTGGGCTAGGGCATTCTGTTTCAGATTTTCTAAGGGATCTTGGAATTCTCATTAGACATCAGTATCTACATATCCCATTTACGACAGGGTTAATAATGTTTCACAGTATTGTTAGGCTGGCTCACACACTACACTGCTCATACACTACGTAATATGTGTACCAAAAAGGCTGGATAAGTGTGGACAATCATTTGTGGTTTACAGTGACAGTATCATTTTAAATTTAACCAACCTAGATTTACACTGCTTTTGGGTGACGATATGGAAAATTTGCCTAGATTACGTATTTTACAGGAAAGAGAGAAGCTTGTGGCCTAAGGAGATACTACGTACATCTGTTCTGAGTTTCAAATACTCCTATTGATTCCACAATAAATGTCATTGAACATGTATCAGTTCTAGTCAAAAAATGGCACTATGTCCTGCTAATAAGTCTGACATTTGTTTTACTCCAATATAGAGATAAAGAGAAGAAATAGTGAAATACTTAGCAGAAAAGAAATTTCAGAAGAACTGAACTTCAGCCTGGAAAGAATTTGGAGGAAATTCAGTCTAGAAGAATCTAAGGGCTTTGCTTCAGCTTGCATTGTTGTTGGACTCAAATATCTTAAAGTTCTGGAATATCATTTGGACACTGCAGACTAAATGTCTTTAAGGTTAGACTCGCTGGTCTTAAAGGTCTTTTCCAATCTGAATGATTCCATGATTCTGTGATCTCACCTCTCTCCACAGTAGGCCAAATTCCCCTGCCAGACTTCTCCATCTGCAATGCACTCTGGTGTCCGTCCGGCATCATGGAAGGTGTTGCAAGGCAAGAGACTCCATGGAGAGAAACTGAAGGTATTCAGCAACTGAACCACAGCTTCCCTGAGGTACCATGGTAGCTGATGACAGTATGCCAACACTGGCCATTTTGGAATTGCATGGGCAGTTGGTAGTTTGGCAGTGGCCTGGTTTGGGCCAGGACAGGGTTAATTTTTTGCGGTAGCCATGGCCAGGATCCTGTGTCAGAGGGACTGGGGTAATGTTGGTTCCGAGACAGGGACCAGCTGGGGTCACATGGATGCGGGGAGAGCATTTTGCATGTGAATCTCTCTCTTTCGTACACTTTTGTTATTAATATTGTTGCTGTTACTGTTAATTTTCTTATCTCATTACTGTTTACAGTAAATTGCTCAGTGGGAGTGCTAAATTGGGGAGTACCATTCCTAAACCAGGACAGTCTGTAAGTCACGGTAAGTTTTAGTATAGATAGTGATACCATCTTGCTGAAAGGAGTTATTTTATAGTAATTACAATTACAGTTAAAGGATTCGGGGTGATGTTAAAATCCCAGGATGGAGAGGAGAGTGGAAGTCATCTTTAGCCAACACTAATCCAATGAGCTGTGAGCCATTTAGAAATAATGACATACCCTCTTTGAACACCATTTTGGTTTGAGCTAGACTTACATGTTTTGCTTCTTAATTTCACTTTGGTGACAGACAACACTTATCCATTAAGATTTCAGAATTTGAGTATAACATAAAAATTCATCAACTGACCCTTATTTCACATGAAAGCTCAGTATTTTCTACTGAAAATGCTGGCAATTATTTCTGCCTCCATTTTAAAAGCAGTAGAAACTGGTTCTGAAAAAAAAAACAAACCAACAATTTATTAAACAGTTGAATATTTCATTATGATAATGATGTCACAGGAAATTAGTAACTGTTCCTTTGAAATCTGCGAAGACCAGTTAGGACAAAACTGGTGTTGCATGACCCACGATCAAGGTTTGAACAGGTTCTGGCTGTAATTTCACTGTTTAGATCCACAGAATAATAGGTTGTAGGAGGGATGTAAAATTAGAGGTTCTTGAAGAGTTCAAGACTGCTTTTAGTGGATTTTAGTGAAAACATTTATTTCCTTATTTGGGCTATTTAGAATAGATTGTAGTTTGACTATGCATTGCCCACAGCAGCAAAATTGCTTAATATTTTCCCTGCTTGGCTCCCATGATCTGGAAAACCTTTCTGTCATCATGTTGCAAGGTGTTGACCCCATAGGAGCATTGTTTTGATTCTTTCTGAGCCTATGCTGGGGACTCAAATGGACAACTGCACTACTGTTAGAAGAAAATACAATTTTTTTCAGTTCTCTTAAATCAGTGCTGGCACAACTGGACGCAAGAAGAGGAGCTGGGTTGTTTTGGCATGGGGAAGGGACCATGTGTAGACATGGTGTACTGCTACTGATAAGAGTTTGTCAAATTATTTATTTTCAGCACACCAGATCTTTTGACTACTTCTGCCAGTTATAGCAGAGACAGGCAGAATTTGGAAACCTTGAACAGCAGGGAGTGTGACTTACTCCTCCCTTGGACTTAGATGACATGGCTGTAGTCAGAATGCCCAAGTGAGGCATCTGTAAAATGTGACTTGAACATGGTATGTAACTACTAGAGAAGCCTCCTGAAAATTGGGGTTTAGATGCTTCATATCCTTGTCTCTTTATAAAACTACTACATTTCCATGCTGAACTTGCAGGTCCATTCGTAAGATGAGCCTGTAATATTGTCAAGCAAGAATAAGCTTACCAGGAGACTCCTGACTCCAAAACCAGGAGAGAACTAGGGAGGCAGAACTGGCAAATGATGGCTTGACTTTTTTATGGTACTATTGCCATACCCTAAACAATATGCGTATATGCTATTCTAGGTTTTATAAATATTAGAGGCAAGACTACTATAGGTTGAAAATAAAATCATGTTATACTTAGTGATATGACAATTTTACATAAGGTGAAGAGATCTGTCAGCACTCTCACATCAGTATAGGAGTAATGATGGAGCTTTTAAAACTATCTGTCAGCCTGATAATATTGCACGTTAATCCAACAGATGTCCCAGGACTGATTTCAGAGCTTCTGTGTGTACCAGCTGAACCCTGTATATTTGCAAAGCAGTTTGCTTTAAATTCCTTTGCAGTCTCTTTATAGTCCAGCACAGGGAAGCAATAGAGATGTTTGTTTTCTTCTGAGGAAGCACAATGTGCTTTGAATGTGTTCATCTCCTTAAGGTGATGAGTGTTGTTTCCACCTCATGCAAGGCAATGAGCAGCAGCTGGTGTTCAAGAAAGTATTAATAAAATAATAGATTCTGCTGCAACTACTTTAACTCAGATACTGGGAAAAATACAAGTTTTATAAGGGTTCATCCAAAAATTTTCATACACCTGTACGGTATGAATGCTTATGTTTTAACACTATGGTAGAACTCTCATAATTCATCCAGATAAATATTTTACCGAGTTCTGTACAATTTATTGCATTTATGCAAGGGGGTGCTACAGTGCCATTAAACCTAAGCTCACTGTGGGATTCATCTATCTTTCCATTAAGGAATCAGGTTGCTCCATAGCTGATTTATTGTTGTCCCGCCTGTTTTTACTTTAGTAAGTCCAGTCTCATCAGATGCATTGCTTGCATCTATGTTTATCTAATGCTTCCACATTCAAACTGGGCATATAAATAGATGTTTGTTGCTAAAGGAAGCAGTTCTTAAAGCACCTGATCTAATCACTGTAAGAAAATGAACATAGCATTAAAAGGGGTTTTGATCATGGTCACAATTCACAGCTTCCTTTGTGTAAATGTTATGGGTCGCTACTTTAATTTAGGTTTGTCCACATTTGCTTGCAGTGGTATCCTTAAAAATCTTAGAAGTTTATGAGTTCATAAATCCATGTACTTAGTACCCCACTATTATAGGCAATCCTCTAGACCACCATGTTCACCAGCTCCTAAAAACCCACTCCAAAACCATTAAAAATATTTGTGGTCCCAAACTCTCTAATGAAAGAATGTTCCAGACCTTTAATTCAGACATTTGGAAATGTTCTACTTTTTATCTAGACTGTATTCTTGAGCAGTTTGTATTGATTTGTTCTTGTACCAGCACAGCTCTTGAGTCCAATTTACTCTTTTTCACCTCCTGGTTTTTGCCTCATTTTCAAAAGGAGAACTCATACTCACTGCTACTCTTCATTTTGTGGACTGAAGCACCCTAGTCTTTCCCATCCTATTTTACACTTGAGTCACCATTCCTCTGAACATCCTAGGAGCATATTTTTCTGTAATATTATGTAATGATTAGAACACAGATGAATATACACAGATAAGAAAGTTTCTCTATCTCTGCAGAAGATATCCTGGGGTTTTTATGGTCATGTTCTCTTGGTGGCTCAAACCCATGCTGTGACCAATTACCTTAATGACACCTTTCTCTATTCTTTCTAGTCTAAACTCTGAGCAGGTGGATTCACCAAAAGGCCTGTCTCCTCTCTGCATTTGAACTGCTGGATGTGAAATTGCTCCCAGGTTTAAGCAGCACAAAACTATCATGTTATATGCCCTGTTATAAACCTATATGAAATGCAGCTTATTTACAGTCAAAAAGCTTCCAGAAAAGACAGAGAGGCTCCACAAAAGAGGCGTGTGAAAAGTAAGCCAGCTATATGCACTATTAACCACCACTGCAGCCTGTGTCCTGATTAATCATTCTTTGCTGGAAATTTGACCTGACGTGAATTTGAAGCTGGGGTTTCAAAGATATCAATGTTCTGGGTTCAGGGATATTTGGGGGGAGACTATAGAGTATAATGCAACAGAATATATTGCCTTTTGATGGAAAATCAGATAGCAGCCAAAGAAGACTTTGGCAAGGCTGGGCTTCACAGCTGATAGCAAAGCAGGGTAAGACACCCCAATTCATCCAGTTTCCCACTCAAAATCTACATTTTTAGCCAGTTTATACCTAAAGTGATGAGTATGGTTATCAGTTCTTTTGAGGGTAGAACAAGCATTCCTTCTCAAATGCCAGTGTTTCTTCCTGGTTTTGTCATCAAGAACATGTTAGTGTCTTATCTGCAATAAGCTGTGAGTCATTTTGTTGATGCTGCCTTTTTCGGGTACTGCTTCTTTTGTAACTGCTAAATCACACACACACCAAAAAAAAAAAGTAATTTAAATATCCATCATTTTAACCAGAAAGAGATTTCCCCATTCTTTAATCACATAGAATGTGATTACCTTTACATTACTTTTAATCCCTTGACTTCAGGTTCCTAGCCCAGGCCATTAGGCTTTAAGCTTGTCCTGTACTCAATCACATGAAGATAAGCAACACCAAACAAACAAATAGTCTTATCAGGTGTGTGTCTAAGGTACATAGAATACATCAAATCACTTGTTACTGATAGAAGGAGGTCCCGATTATCTTGGACTGAAACCCAGCCTTCAAAAGGATGCAAATAGGTGAACTTCTTATCATTTTACTAAAACACTGTGTCTCCAGAACTAAAAGACTTCTGTATTGAACCTCTTTGGAACCCATATAGTAGTTGTAGCAACAGATTCTTCTGAATAGAAACTTTTCAAAATATGGACAAACTTCTTGCCTTCTAGTGCTCTATTTTTGTTTTTTCCAGAACACAGTAAGTAAACACAAGATGGAAATGAAAATGTAGTAATCTCTTCATGTGCTCCAAAGATTTTATTTGGCTAACCTGGACCCACAAGAATGCCATAATTTCTTTCATTATTCATGAGAAGAGCAAGGTGGAATGCTTTCAGATGTAAATACTCTTACATCGCAATAATCAGTGCTTTATGCCAGTATAGCAGTATTGATTCCTGGCCCATTTTTCTCTGAAGTATTGAAGGAAATCTTTGCAATTCTGTCTTTCACCCACACAGTTGCTGATGGAAAGTTAGAGAACTGGACTTGTCAAGGACTTCAGAGCTGAACAGAAATGCAAAGTAATGAAAAATCCTCAAAAGGAAAGAAAAGAAACTAGAACTAGAAGAAAAACACATTACAGATTTGAAAAGAAATAGACGAAAAGAAGGTTTACAAATTAAGGAAAATGAAACACTGCTCTAGCTTTAATATTGCTCTATTCACTTCAGTATTACCTTGCCTTCCAAACCCTGATTTTCAGTTTCTTCTATAGCCCTGTCTGCCTTATTCAATTTTCAGAATTTCTTCCTTTATACTTGATTGTATCACAACTACCCAAATGAAGTTATGAGCCTGGACTGAGGTTCCCAAGGGACTACCTTAATAGTACTGAATAGTAATAGAGTTGAAAACTGAGAAGAAAGACAGCAAAGGAGAAATAAAAAAATAAAGAGAAAGAAGATCTAAGAAAGAAGGTCCTATCTTCTACTTCAGCTCCCTAAGCACACACCCCTCCCTCCCCCTGGCATAAACTTGTAGGTGAAGTGAAAAGATTACATACAAGCCATCTTCACCGTTCTCTACAGATATCATTTTCCCATTGAAAGACCTCGTCTTCTCTTATCTCAGTAACTGTGCTTTCCCATTAATTTTTTAAAAAGGCATTGCTTTGTAAACCCCAGTGCATTTGTTGTAAGTAAGAATTCAGCTGTGACAAGCAAACCAGATTATATATCTAAACTGTAATTACTGTATTGGTAGCCTGCATAATGATAGCTGCTGCATTCAGCATTTCCACAGGAGTTGTCATTTATTGAAGCATATATTATGCTTCCAAGGCCCTACTTTAGACCTATTCTGCTACAGGTCGCATTGTAATTTCAGATTAGTTTGAGTTAGGAAAGGCACTAAGAATTTCCTACATACCTCACTGAGTAATAATTCAGTAACTTACTGTCTATCATATTCCGTTAAACAAGATTCTGTGTTAATATGTTTTCAGAATTAATGGAAAATGTGTTTTTCAGAAACAGAGTATGCTCAATGCATATGTACATTTGACTTCTCTAAGAACTATGTCAATAGCCTGGTAACCGTGGAGTAGCTGACACTGATAAATTTCTTACCTTCTGCTTGATTGAAGATCTGCTACGGTTCACATATTCCTAACAACATTTGCAGATGCTTTTAAATTCAGATACAGTATTCTCCTCTGTCTACTCATACTTTACTAACAAACGCGGCATTAAAAAAAATAGCAAAAAACCTCCAGAGCTCTGAGTTCTGTACATGGCTTTCCAGGAGATACAATGTTTCATCAAGTTACTGGATCATGCTGCCTCACAAACCCTTTAAAACTCTTTGACTTTCTATTGATAATATTTTTTTAATAATTAGAAATATGCTGCTTAGTGAATTGAAAGCACTGTATTGCATTATACGAAGTTATTTTCTCAGGCTAATTAAGGAGGGGTGCTGTCATTCACAGATAAGTTTATTTTCTTGAACTAAAAAGAAAAAAGTTGTAAATTCCCATGGGTTTTCTTAAATCAAAAGGGCATAATACAGCTCCCAGGTCTGGGACACAAAAGCAAGTACAAGAGGGCTCAGTTTCCAATCTACATCTCATCTGTGACAATGCCAAACCAAAACTGCAACAGTAATTCCTCTGATTCGTATGAGAGGCAGGACTGAACCTCTGAATGTAACAAAAACCCCATGTAAAACTCAATTGAACGAGACAGTTTTCATCCAGGCAGGGTGCAAATGAAACCCAGAGTCCTGCGCTGAGGAATGTATAAGTGGGAGAATGAAAAACTGTGGTTCGTGTGGGTTGTTGTGTGGCAAGAGGCAACCCCTGTGCCCGCTGCTGTGGTGGCTGCAGATGGTCATCAGCAAGCACTGCAGGGACTGAAGTGGTGTTGCAGTCCCCTGCCCTCCTGCAGGCTGGAGCGGGTGAATTGCAGCAGGCAGAGCAGATCAGATTCAGCTCTCTCTGACAGAAGAATTGCCATTCTAATTGCCCTTTCTTTCCCTCTCTCCCCAAGAAAGTACCTAAAGCAGAATTATTCCCACTTTGTCCCCCAGCTGTGCAGCTTAAATTATGAGCATTTGTGGAGAAAGAACATTGAGCCCATTTGTCTTCAACAGGGTCCCCCTGGTGTAACTGCTGACAGAATTTGGTTGGATGAAGGCAATTCAGGGAAGAAAACAAACGGGAGGGGGAAATGGCCAGCCCCTAGGGATGGCAACGTTACACAAACACAACAAACAAATGCACAACAGTGCTCAGGGCATTGTTGTTTCCAGTTTAGATTAGGCAGTGGCAGCTTGACTTTGGATGGGCTCACTGCATGCTTTAGAGAGCCATAAAAGGGATGCAAGCCATTTAATGGGGGGTCACAATCCTTTCCGATGCAGCCATATGTTCACTGGTTCAAACTTCTCACTCCATTCACTCCACTGGTGAAAAATCTTCTTAAGAGGGATTTAAAAACACAGTTTTGTCTTGAGTTAACTTATTACCAGCAGCTTTGAAGGGGTCAATATTTTTAAAAACTAGTCTGAACACTTTGTAATGATTTTTTCCAAAACACAAATATTTCTGTTGACCTTGGGCCAGCCTCATATATGACACTTTTTCTAACAGTCTTTGTCTCACAATCCTTTTAAGCTGGTGAGCAACAGTTACCACCATTATAAATCATTATAAACATATTATAAACCACTGCAGTGTAATGAAGATGACGGTGTTGCAGCCTAGATTACCCTTCAGCTCTTTTCCTCACTGCCAAGAGCTAAGCTCATGCCCACCACAGACAGCTACCAATAAGGTTTTCTGCATTGGGAAGATAGAAATGACCTCTCTCCTTTTCCAGATGATTGAGTCAGGGCATGTTTTAAAATGAAGTTGCTAAAACCTGCCAAAACAACCAAGTCAGCCCTCTGTGTAAAAGCATGATCATAACTCCGGGGAGTTGCCATGTCTTAGAGGAAGCACATGAAAAATTGCTTTGTAAGGAAAGACGCTCCTTCAGACAGCTCAGTGCTCAGACACTGTTTATGTGAAAAGAAACCATGATGCATCAAATACAAAAATAAATGCAATTCCTAAGCTTTGTGATAGTTCTTGATGCAGATAGAGAAGATGCCTGACTCTGCAGAACACTGGCAGGAGAGAACTGGCATTTCTAAATGCGCTGCCCCCAAGGGACCAGGTCGGTTGTTTAGAAAAGAGCAATGCTAGATGATGCTGATGTAAGGAGCTTTAAGTTATGATAATGCAGGTTGCAGCTTGACAGGCTTGATGAGAAGCCAAGAGAGCATGTTTGTGCCCTCCCCACCAGGCAGAGCAGGAGCATGGGACATATCCAGTCCCACAACAGTGACTGAGAACAGGGTCACCAGTGTCACTAACATGTCAACGTAGCAATGACTCTACCACTTCCCCACTCTGTGACTACAGATGCCACCGTGTGTTCTAGAAATGTATATGTCCTTGCTTCCCAGAGAGCTGCTGCTCACCTTTCTGGGCAGTTTCCAGCATCTCACATTCTTGCCTGCGATGACTGAGGTTGTGTAACAATCTGATGGGCTGCTGGGCTGCACTGTAATTTCCAACAGTCAGTAATAATATTTCTGCAGGATCTTTCAAATTTTATGCTGAAATCTCCAAATGACCCACTAAGATGACCTCATTTGTCTTCAGGAAGCATTCTGTTCACATTCTTTTATTTCAACAGTTCTGATGAACTCATTTTGCACTCAGTGCATGGCTTTTTTCTGTAACTAAATACCATTCTGTGCAAGTAATTACTTTGGATCTTCATATACTGCTTGTTAATTATGTTTTTTTGAAAAATATGTTTAACATACATTCAGATTGTTGTGCACAACATTGAAGGGTTGATATAATATCTGGACAAGCCATATTTTGCAGTGATTAAAACTTCTATGATTAATGAAAGAGGAATGTGATAAAATTTAATTTATTAATGCAATTATACACCATAACACATAATAAAAAGAGTCCTTTCTGCACAGCAATAGTACCTGAAGGAAATACCAGTAAACACAATCAGAGAGAAGTGTGTTCTCTTAGGATTCCCACTCTCCTTAGTCTTCATAACTGAAGAATCCTGTAAGACTGAAAAATTACTGGCAGGCACACAACAGCATGGTAACTATTTATGTTGAGTCCAAAACAAGAGGTCGCTGAATTATTTTCCTTAAAATATGTAATAAATTCTAAAAAAACCACAAACAAACAAAACCAACCCTCCGCAAATAAAGCTCTCCAAAACAGAGAGGAGAATTTTCTTCAATATTTGTGCATGATTTTTATCAAGGTAAAATTGATTTGGAAAAAAAAATGGCAGAAATAGTTACAAAGAAGATTTCCTCCCCACCCCAACCTACTTGGTTATGATGATGTTGATAGTTTAGAGGACTTTTTTAGTGAAAAGTTTTCAAAAGTTTGGCAAAGGTGCAGAAAATACTTTTCTTTGTGTCAAAATTTGTAACACAGGAATAAACCTCCACGTTCATCTTCGGAATTGCCAAAATGAAACCAGTGGAACAGAAAAAATGTTTCATCCTGGAAGGCTGATGGAGCTGTGCTTTGGAGTTACATGGGGAGCTGGCCTGGCTTCCCACTGCCCTCTGCCTTTAACCCGGGCAGAACTGAGCACTGACACAGGCAACTACTTTCGGGCATAATACTGAACACAAAGGATTTCCCTCCGCAGCGCGCAGGGGACACTCCGCATCTCAGGCTGCACAGCCGGCAAATCCAGCCGCGCGTGTGCCGCTTCAGCGGGCGGGCGGGCGGTAGGAATCAATGGCAGATCAATCCCTTCGCGCTGTCTCTGCCCGCGCAGCCCCGGCCCCGCCGCCGCACAAAAGCGGGAAGGTGGGAGCCCCGCATCCCAGAGCGCGGGCACCGGCGGAGCGGCAGGATCGGCTCCGCGGCACTGCCGCATCCCCGGGAGGGGCGAGGCCGCTCCAGCCCGGTCCGCCCCGGCAACATCGCCCCTCCGCACGGGCTGCCCCTCTCCCGCACCCTCCCCCGAGCCCTGGACAGCGCGAACTGCCTGCGAGTGCCTGGTAGGTGCGGGAGGGAGCAGCGCAGCCGGGTCCCCACGTGTCCTCCGGGGTTGGGATGCGGGTGGGTGCGGGACTGGCCAAGGGCACCGAGCAGGACCTCTCGGGGAGCGGTGCGAGACCCACGGGCAAAGTGCGGGAACTCTCCGGGAGTGTTCCCTGCTTGGGAGAGGGATGCCCCGCAGCCACTGAGCGGGATCCCCCGACACGGAGCGGGACTTCTGGGGAGCACGGACCGCCCGGGCGAGAGCGGCGCGGGACCGCCGGGAGCGGAGCAAGTGGGGACAGTGCGGGACGGGGGGGTGAGAAGTGGGACCCTCGGGAAGAGAAGGGGACACCTCTCAGGCACAGCGCGGGACCGCAGAGTGCAGAGTGGGACCCTCTGGAGGGCAAGGCGACACCTCTCAGGCACAGTGCGGGATCGGGGGGTGAGAAGTGGGACCCTCGGGAAGAGAAGGGGACACCTCTCAGGCACAGCGCGGGACCGCAGAGTGCAGAGTGGGACCCTCTGGAGGGCAAGGCGACACCCCTCAGGCACAGCGCGGGACCGCGGGGTGCGGAGCGGGGCCCCTCGAGGGCGCTGCGGGACCCCCGGGGGCGGAGGCAGCGCGGTCCCGGGGGGTCGGGAGCGGGA